>CAMPDV010000244.1:0-449972 GCA_946699065.1 Loxodes magnus
AAGAGTTTGTTTCTAATATTAAAATTAATTTAGTTTTTCTTAGTCCTAACATGATAACAAAGTTCCACAGCAGCTCAGAATTTTTTTTCTTCTTCATCAAAATCTTATTCTATTAATCTAATAAATCGGATTCTTAAAAAATTATTCTTAACTTGATTTTTCTGTGAAATTCCCAAGATTTTTTTTAGTTTTTCATCTTTTTCTTATTCCGTTAAGATTTTTATTATTTTCAAGTTGGTTAAGTCTTATAATATTTTTTCTTCTATCTTATCTTCTTAATTTCCTGTATCTATATAATTGTCTTTTCAGAATGATTAATAATTTCCAATCACATTTCTTTAGCGATTCAGTTATGTCATCTTGTAAACATTTTCTTTTTAAAAATTCTGTAATTAATGGCCCATATGAGGTCTTGCTTAGATTCAAGTTCTTAAAAAGATTACATTAAAATTAATATGTTCTTTTTTTGCTAACATGCAATTAGCATAAAATTTAAAGTTATAAAGGTTTTACATTAAACTTATCATTTTATTAATAAATGTTTTGTATAATTTTTGTTACTCTCTCTCGTCTGATATATTTATGATCATTAAAATATTTAAAGCATGTAGCTCACAGTATTCTTTTTAATTTTTAATTTATTTTTAGAATATTATTCTATTATTGTATTTTTAACTTAGTAAAAAATAATGACTCCGCTTTTAATCAAATCTAAATTTGAAATCTCTTTATAAGCATTATTTTAAATAGTTTTCACCAATTCGTTAAATGTCTAGAATTATTCCTATTTTGCACAGCTTGCTTATTAAAAGACACTCATGAATAATTATGATGTTCTTGAATGTCTAAAACTCCGATATCTATTCCTACAAACTTTTCGTTAATCTATACATTATTTAATAAATTAAATTTCGCTTAAATATGTAATTTGAATATTTAAATTTAACAAGAAAACTGTTTTCATTCATATTTAAAGAAAAGCATTTAAATAAATTTAAGTTATTTTAAAATATTCTAAATAAAGAATTCAAACTAAATTTAAAACAAAGTCATTTAAATAAAAAAAACCTTAATAAAGTAAAAGAGTCTTATTATAAATTAGACTCACATTTATAAATAAAGGCAGGGCATTCATTTTACTTGATTTAGAAAAAAAACCCTTAGTTATTAAGAAATCAAGTTTATACCATGCTTGAAAGTAAAATTAAGGGTTTTGAGAAATAGAATATTATACTGAAAAAAGCGTTTCCAAATTGAAGACAGAAAAATATATAAGATTTTTAAAGGTAAAAATTATAAAATTTAGAAAAAAAGGTTAAAAAAATACTTTTTTTCTTTTTGATAGAACATTAAAAAAAATATTTAGTAAAAGATCAGCAACTAGAAAGTTTTGAAGTTGTAAAAATTTGTGTTAGTTATTCTACATCATCGTTTTAAATTTATAAAATCAATTAATAAAAAACAGTTTAAAACTCGTTTTTAAAGATACCTCAATAGCAAAAAGCTTTTTAATATCAGTAAAAAACTTAAAAAACCTTTGACCTTTTTTATGAGATAAAACATTTTCAAACTTACATTTTGGCTCAAAGAGAAAAATAAAAGTCGAAGAAATTCATCAATCTCTTTGTGCTTCCTTAAAATCACTAGTACATAGTCAAAATCCTTTTGATATTTTTTCGAGATGAAAAAAAAAGGTTTAAACTCGACTGTACATCGTTAAAACTCGAAAAAAGCTCATAGAAATATTTTTAAAAAGATAAATTTGTTAAATTTGTAACCTTTTTAAAATAAGATTTGAAAAAACTTAAAAAATCGAGTTAACTTAAGCAAAATCAAAGCTTTAACTTTTAGTTATAAAACATAAACTATAAAACTTTGCATTTTAAAAACCAATATACTTGTATATCTTTATTCCTTCAGGAATAAATCTATATAAGTTAGATAAAATTGCGCGAGGTCTCTTTATATATTTTATATTTATTTTTTATCTTTTTTCCTTTAGGGCTCAAATGTTCATACTACTAGCGAGAATCTTCATGCAAATTAGGCTTGTCTCTTCCGAGCTTTTCTACCTTTCCCCGTGGTGGTATCAAGTGCGAGAATACTCGCAATGCATCGGATTAACTACTAGTTCCTGAGCTCTTCCGATCATAATTTTTTATAATAATATATAATAAGAAATACATAACCATGTAAAGTAAATTTAAATTATTGTAAATAATATTATAATAATTAATAAAATATGGCTTATCAATATTATATTTTTAAATCTTCTCATGTTAAGATAAAAATAAAGCATATGGCAAGATTTTTGCTTTGAATGACGTTTATTGTTAAAAAATTTTACTGGCTATGCTAAGATTAAAATTAATTTTAAACTTATTTTAGAATTATTAATTATAAATACTCTATAATTTATTTGAAAATTTAGAACAATTTATAGGAATAAAAAGATTATTAGGAGTAAATGTAAAACATAAAGTTGATTGATAGTTATAAAATAAAAAAATTGTATATTAAGTATAAAATATAAGTGAAAAAAAAAAAAAATGGACGAAATATAGAATTCACTAGTTTTTAATAGTGACTCTTCTTTAATTAATTTCAAAGAAGCTGCAAATTCATAGGAAAAGCATAGGCAGGTGCATTAAAATCTCCAAACAAAAGATTTGGAGTAACTACAAATTAAATAAGTAAACCTAATAATGAATTTATTAAGACAACTACTTAAAAATTGTAGTCAAAAACCGGAAAACAAATTCATACGCGTCCCATTAAAACTACTTAGGAACTCTCTTCAACGTGGATATTAATTGTAGCGTATTATGAAAGTGAAATCAACCTATAAATAGATGAACAGATTAACCGCCTAAAATAATACCGCGAAAGATACGAAACGATTACCTAAGAAATCTTTCCAAAAATAAGATATTATCTTAGATAGTTAGAATTCAAAAGATATACCTTCAAATCCTAATTAAAATTCAAATAAAGATATCCTTTTATGATAGTCAAAAATAACATAAACTTAAGATTCATTTTTGAATAATACTAATTAACAATTCTATTAAATTTCAAATAACGAAATTAATCAGAAATAAAATAATACTACTAATCCTGATAATTCAAATAATCATTATTTACCTGATCTTCAGAGCAAACAAGCTTAAAATTAAACTGCTGATTTAAGAAATGTAATATAAAATCAAATAATTAATTAGTCTAATGAGAATTTATTTACCTTAGAAATAAAAGAACTTAAACATAATATATAAAGACTTATAGATAAGAACCAATAATTAAATGAAATGTTAATTAATATAAAAGCAAAATATGAACGAGATATTGAAACATTGATAAGTAACTAAGAAATATCTAAAATATATTATAAAACTTATATAAATAAAATTTATTAGAAATATAAACAATTATAGAACAATTTTTAGTCAATCAAATCTGATATATAGCAATATCACAAAAAAATGCTATCAAAATAACTAGTTCATAAAATTACTTAAACAAACTTCTCCACTTATTACAGTAACTAAATAGTTTAAACAGATGAAATAATTAGTATATTTCAAGAAATTTAGATATAATAGAAAAACTATGAGAATTAAGTCAATTCAAAATATGAAATATAATCTAATTAAGAGATTCAAATTGAAGCCAATGCTAATTAAAGCTTTACTTAAGCTTAAATGATAGGAGCAAATAATTCACTATGCCAAAACTTTAATAAAATTAAAAATTTTACTTAAATTGAAATAGATAACTTTCTAATAGAACTTAGCAAGGATATCAATAGACTATATTAGAATAGAACTAATATTTACTTCAACAAATTACCTAATAAAAAATAATAAACGAAATTTAACTCCAAGAGTTATATTCTTAATATTAAAAATTATAAAACTAAAATAAGTAATTTATAGATTAAGAATAGAAAGCTTAAATGGAAATTTTAACTTTTAAAATCGAATTAGATAAGTAAAGATAATAAAAATATGAAATAAATATAGCTTTTCAAAATTAAATTCTATTAAAAAATAAGGAAATTCAAATGTATAAAGAATTATTTTAGAATTAAATTTAACATACAAAAGAATTCAGTAATTAATAGTAATTTTAGAAGAAGTAATTTGTAGATGCATAAACTTAAACATTATATGGAAATATTTAAACAAAGGATAGTATTATCTAAACAGATAATATAAATAAATAATAAACAGCTTTTTTGTGTCAAAAATTTACTCAAACAAATATAATCAAGCAAGACAAGTTAATGTAAACTTAAAATAATTAATAGGAAGCATAAACTAATACTATTATAACATAACATAATAACTAATACTGTCAAATAAAATTGCCAGATGAAGATTTTGTTTTACTATAGCATTAATATCACTAACTCAACTTAAAATTCATTTAAAGTACCCAAAATATGTAGACACTTGAGATAAAAATAGAAGAGTTTTAAAAACTTAATTAAAATTTGAAAAAAGATATATTTAATTATTCTACTAAAAGATGAAAAAAAGATTAATAAAACTAAACAGATTCGATCGATGCTATTTATCAGAATTAAACCTTATCTTCCAATATTAATCTTAATATTCTTAAAAGGAAACATGAAGAAGAAGATAAAACAATTCCGCCAGCAAAACGTGATGAGTAAACATAATAATAAAAAGAGTGCGATTAAATAATATGTTATTTCAATCTGACTAGTCTATAACTTTAAAAGTTTATTAAATCCGAAACTTGAAGACGTCCATAGTACGAAATGCACAATATATAAGGTAGATATGTCACAGTTACTTAAGATTTAGAATAAGGTACATGTGATAGTGTGAAAAGTAAAATTGATATAGATAGAAAGCTACTTAAAAAATATACGACGTAAGTAATATATATTTTGATACAATATTTTCATTAACATCCTGGATATGGAAAAAGATTAGTACATATTTAGATTAACCAATAAGGATAGAAAAGCATTTGCATTTACGAAAGTGGTCTATCTGCAGGCTCGGAAAAATTAGAAAGGACTAATAAATTTAAAAAATAAAGATGGGACATATAAATATTAATGGAATAGCGAGCAAGTGCTTGAATATTGAAGAATTTATCAGAGATAACAGTATAGATATTTTATCAATAAACGAAACCTGATAAAAAGATGACTTTCCTCCAATATTGATAAATGGATTTAAAACATATTTTAAGAACTCAGGAAAAGGAGGAGGTGTATGCTTAATTGTAGGAGAAGAATTTAATAGTACAGAAATACATATAAGTTGAAAAAGAAATAAATAGATTCATAACAATTAAACTGGATAATATTTTAATCACGTCTTGTTACATGCCTGATAATGGAAAAAGTTAAGATGTTAAAGATTTAGCTTATGAACAACTAAATACATTGCTGAATTTATATAATGATAATCCACATATACTAATGGGAGATTTCAATGCTCTTTTATAAGGCTTCGGTGATAATCCTGAAAATGCTTATGATAATAACATTAGACTATAAGAATTCTTACTATAAAACGATCTTGAGATAGTGAATGATAGCAACATTAATACATTTATTCACAAAGGAACAGGAAAAACGTATTGTAATGATTATATCATTATAAACAACCATTTGAACGTTAATTAGTTTGCAAATTTCACTGCTCATAATAATAGTTTATTTTCTGATCATATTCCAATCGCTGTCGACTTTATCAATAATTCTATAGTATATTGGGAAAAGATAACTCAGAGAAAATATAAAATAAATAGGTTATAAGATGCAATAGATAGATAAAAATATTAAGAATCTTTCCTACAAACTTATCTAGAATTCTTTTAAATAGATTAAGATAATCTTGAAGATTAATATGAATGCATCAAAAGTAATATTTAAGACAATGCTGATCAAACATTAGGTTCGTTTATTCCAGATTCAAATTATAACAAACTTCCTCGAGCTCTCACAAAGAAATATATAGAGGCAAAAAGAACTAACTCAGAATATAAGGAAGCTCACGTAAGATTTGGAAGAATAAACTAGCAAGTAACTAATCTTCATGAGGAAGCAAAAACGACTTTGGAAAGACTTCAAGTATAATCTATGAAAATTTAAAAAAAATAAAGCAAAAAAGAAATTTCTACTTCTTAATGGAAATTCTAGGGAAATTTTTTCACAGGCTAAGAAAATTCTAAATCCTTTGAAGAGAAATACTATGAACTTTAATTAAGAAATCAAAATAAATTCATTGAATCATGGGAAAATTGTGTTTTTAACAAGCATTATAATCTAACTCAAGAATAATAAATCTTAGTAATTAAAAAATAGATAAAATATACGATAATATTTAAGAAATTAAAGATTATCCACTCTCGTATTTGTAAGGATTTGATCTTTTTACCATAAAAGAAATATAAGAAATTATAAAAGAAATTCCGAATGGAAAAGCAGCTGGTCCAGATGGAATAAAAGGCGAACTTCTGAAATATGGTGGATAATATTTATTAATAATTCTTCATTCTTTTCTGAATAATATGCTAAGACTTGGAAGAATCCCTTAGGAATTAAATATATCGGTGATAATTCCAATATTTAAAAAAGGAAATAAAGATGATTGGAAAAACTGACTACCTATTTCTCTTATTAATACTATTCTAAAACTATATGATAAAGCTTTAACAAAAAGACTATACAATCTGATTTATTAGAGAAATTTGATTCACCCTTCATAAATGGGATTTATGAAAAACAGATAAACAACTTAATAAATTTGAATAATATAACAAATAATTGATAACTATCGGAAATGTGCTAAAGGTAAGACTAAATTGATAGCAACACTGATAGACGTTGAAAAAATGTTTGACTCAATAGAAAGAAGACTCTTGTTTGATTAACTTAAGAGAGTTAAACTACCACTTGGAATAATAATAGCTTTAGAATCGTTTTATAAAAACCTAAATTCTTCATTTATCATAGATGGTAAGAGCACCAGAACTTTATAGTTCAACAATGGAGTTATGTAAGGAAGTTCTCATGGACCAGTTTTAGCATTATTGTATTATGACATAGTAATTAGATATCTGGAAAGTAAAAGTAACTAATTGGGATTTAAATGCCAGGATTCAAGTATTAGCTTCGCTTGTAGAGGATGGGCAGATGATCTTATTCTTCTTTCCAAATCTGCAAAGTAGATGTAGAATTTAATAAATGAAGCAAATAAAGTTTTTGCATGAACACATTTAAAGATTAATGTTACCAAATCTGAATGCATCTAATTTCTAAAGAAGAATCAGAAATAATAAATTTTAAATTTATGATTAGGAAATTAGCCAATTGCTTAAAAAGACAAGTAACATATTTAGGAGTTATTCTACATTAGAAGAAGAACTTAAATCCCCATTGCAAAGAAACTGCATTCAAGTATATAGCTGCAATGAAGAAAGCTGTTTTTTAACTGATGAGATATAAGAATGTAACTCCTTGACATTTTAAAACTTTATGTAGACTTTTTACATTACCTAAAGCAGAATATGGAGGAGACTTAGTACCATGAAGTATTCAAAAAGGAGTAACTGGAGTTCTGAACAGAATAGAATCAAGCATGAGATTAATTTCAAGAAAAGCTTTTTAAGTAGCAACTTCAACATTTAATGAATCATGTTATATAGACCTGAATTGATTACCCTTTAAGCACATTATGGCTATAAAATTCTTCAGATTCTACCATAAAATTAAATAAGAAAGTACTGATTTTCCAAGATCAACAATAGGCTCTCTTTTCATTAATATATGGAAAAAAGGATTTCAATACTACGATTAAGTGTAGCAATTATCAGACCTTTATAATATCGATCTGCAGAATTAATAGAATAATACCAATCTTAAAACTTTTACTAAACATGTAAGAGAAAAAATACAACAATATTTCTACAAAGTAGCTACTAAAAAATTTATGAGGATGAAAACAGCTAGAGTATATACTGAATAATTTGGTAATCTTTAACAATTTCCACAAATTACTTATACTAAATTAAACAAATAGTATAGACGAGAAATTATCAGTATATATAAACTTAGAACCTAAACTTATAATTTCCGTAAGGATCTTTAAGATCGACATTACCCCATTGATAATCCCTATTGTATGTGTGGAGAGTATGAAACTTTCGAGCATATTTTTAAATGTGTGTACTATTCTAATATAATGAATTGATTATCGGAAAATATCGGAAATTATGACTTAAGGCGCCTTATACTATACGATCAAGAATATCTAAACTCATTTTCAAGGTCTAAATTGGAGTATTTAGACTTATAGATCAAAATATTTCATAAGAAGCTAATGACAAGGAGACTTGAGATTCTAGAAATGGAGAAAGCAAAAAAGGAAGAAGCTAAAGATGAATAGAAAGAAGAACTAATTAAAGAAAAATGATGAGATGCAAACAAGATTAAAAAACTATTTAAAAACATTTACTAACGTCTATAATTGAAAGAAGCAATTCTTGCAATTAAAGACGTCAAAAAAACTCTTTTAGTTTAAATTTAATTTAAGTATAAAATATAATTAATATAATAATTTTGAAAATAGAATTTTCATTAATTATGAATAATGAATAATGAGGAATTATTTGACATTATAAATAATAAAAAAGTTCCTTTTATGCTGTTATTTTTTTATTTACTTTTTCCATTTATACTTTAAAGCATAATTTATCTTAAATCAATATCTTAATACCAATTATTTCACTTATTTTGAACTTTAATTTTTATAAAGCAAAATTATTTAAGGTTATTCTTTAATTATTACCAAAAACTGATAAATTTTAATCTAAGGATTTCTTTTTAGTACTGTAAGTAATATATTAGCTTTTCTAACTTAATCATTCATTTCTATATTCTAAACAATAATTTATTATTTTTAGTAATATTGTATTTAATTTAGATTTTATAGTAATTCTTATAAAAAAGTAATGTTAAATAATTAATTTTGCATTTAAATACTAAAAACTATTAAAAATATATAATAATTAATATTATTATATATAAGATTAAATTAAAGCTATTGGTTAAGCATTCTTTATCTTTAAGGTCATAATGTAAATTTGCATTTTATGGATTTTAAATTAAGTAAATTTAAAAATTAATAATAATACATTTAAAATCATAAAATTTTTACTATTGCTAATCTTAATTCCAATAGTAGTTGGAGACAAAGAGTGTTTTATATATAAATAAAAGGAGAATTTGATGTTTCAAAAAATAAAAATTATTGTGATATATTTTTATTTTATATTTTTTAAATTAATAGAAAAAACTCTTTTATTCAAATACAAATCAGTACTAAGAAAAAATTTGAGGTATTGAGATTATTAACTTTTATAATTAAGTACATTAAAATAAATAGATATCTAATAGTAAAAAACTTTTTAATTTTAGAATGGGAAATTATACAAAATTTTTCTAATACATATAGAAAAATAAAAATTGCTGAATAATTAAAAAATCGATTTCATTAGCAAAAAATAAATATGATTTAAGAATAAATTAAAGTTATATATATCTTAAAATAATTATAGCATTAATACTTATTTTAATTTTTAATTTATAATTAAATATAATAAAAATTATAATTTATAAAGCTTTATCAATTTATAATATAGAAATTTATTTAAGATACATACAAAAAACTCTTATCGAAGTCGAAAATTTAAATAAAAATTTTAGTAAATCATTCTATAATCTAATAAAATGGAAGGCTTCAAAAAGGGTTTCTATACTACCTCCTTAAAGAAGGAGAGGAAACCAGAAGCAAATCTCGGACAGTCTTCTTACACTTAACCTTATCTTTTTTCTTAATAATATTAACAACCTGGAACATAATAGAACTACGAAGAACGGAAATAGACTCAGAAAAGCACTCATGTGCTTACTCCAACGTCGGAGGAGAAACCTAGAAAACAGGCGAATCTGCTTTGCACCAGGAGGTTACAGAATTTAATTTTTAAGGCTAGATGAGCACGAAACAGCTCATTAAAGTTGTATTAAATCTCCAGGAAGAGGTCAAAAAGCTAAGGAAGAACAATGAGAAGTTAAATCATTAACTTAACCTAGCAGAAGAAATAGAGCAAGACTCATGAGGAAAAAGAGCTAAGCACCTTTTGAAACATATCACAAAGTCAGAATAGCAATTCTAAAATTAGCTTTAGAAACAGACTGAACTGAATAATAGACTCATAAAATAGAAGAGAAATTGTAAACATTTAAGAAAGATCAAAGCGAAACTGGAGCTATAAAAATGGAAATCGAAGCCTAAAAAGAACAAATCCATCAAGAAAAATAATTAAAAATCAAAAAGAAATGTTTCTGCTGTGGAAGCATATAACATCTTTATCGGAAGTGTTGGAAATTTTAATAGAAATAAAGAAACTATTGGATAAAAGAGCAAAAAAAGAAGAAAAAAGAAGAAGCAAGAATGAAAAGAATGTATTGTAACCCGGATGGTTCAATATATAAGATCAAGATGGAATTAAGGCAAGTTAAAGGAGGTAAAACCTGGAAAAATCAGAATTACTAATCTCGTTAAAATTGGGCGACCCGAACTTTTATATTTAACAGCAGGGAGCATGAACTGCTGTTTCCTGACGGGCTTGAAAATTCCTAAAACAGAAAACATAAATTAATATTATTATTATTATTATCATTCTATAATCTTGCTATCTTTTTACTTTTTTTGATTTATGCATTCAAATTTTAATAATTTTTCTGTTTTTATATAAGCTACTAAAATTAAAGGCATCTAATCTAAAAATATTTTAAATTTATATTTTTATAAAAATTAATTATCGATAATTAGTTAAATTAACCAAAGATGAATAAGTTGTTTAATTTAAAAGTGTATAGATAACTTGAATTTACTTATATTTTTCAATTTTTCACATTTTAATAGTTCTTCCTTATTATTTTTCTCTATTTCTTAAACTTTATTAAATTTTATTTTATTTTATCTAAAAATGTTATTCCTTTTTTAGTCATTTATAAGCAGTACCATATTATTATATACGTAGGAAATAATCTTGATTATATATTTTTGTGGCTAAATTTAATTGAAATAAATATTTGTATTTTGTAATATTTAATTTGAAAAAATATATAAAAAGAAATACTATATAATTTAAAATATCTATCTATTCGCATCTAATTCCTTATATATTTTCTTTATTACTTTAAATAATTGAAAGATAGAAATAACTAGCATAAGATATTTAGCTAAAATGGAAATATTTATAAATACAATCATTTCTTAAACCCTTTATATAATTTTTTTTCTAGGATATGTCTTTATCATAGTAAGTAATCTAAAAATAACGAAGCACTTATTATTTTTTAGTTAAAATTTTATAAAAAAAAGGTTTTAAAAAATGAAAAAAATTGATAGAGATTTTGTCTGGGAAATATTATAATTTATTTAATGAATTGCCATTTATATGGTATTTATTTCTTCATAAATACTATATTTATTATTAAAGAATATGGTTGATGGCTACTGTCAGTATGACTTTTAAGCTAGCTGTCGTGGATAAAAGTGGATTGGCCTAAGAGGATAGTTTTAACTTAATTGATTCTTGCTGATACAAAAATCGAGTGATGGTATTTCCTCTCTCTTAGTTAAGGAATAAAATTTTTTACCTTTTCATATCACACAATAAGGCAGAAGATAAAGAAGATATAATGAAATTGGAGAGTTTTTTAATTTTATATAGCAATTATCTAATTTTAGAAAATTTATCATATGAAAAAAATAAAAATATATGATTATTTCAGACTTTAATTTGGAAAAAATGAAGTGATTCAAATATGAAATCAAGCTTGAAACAATAATGACTTGAGTTAGATTCAAAATACAAGGAAAAAAATCTTAAATTAAGAGAACACTAAAAATTATTTTAAACTCATTTCGTGAAAAAATAAATAATTGTGATGCTACGTTAATTAATTAATTTATTTTAAATTTTTTTAAAGAAAAGCTTTTATTTAATCTTTTCTATATAAACTTCAATAAATTTATGATTAAAATTTAAATATTTATAGATAAAATTCTTAATAAATATTTTTATTACTATTTAAAATTATAAATTATCTTTAACTATCCTTTTTGAATTTTAATTAAAATTTAAAATAAAATGTTGTCATTGCTAATTACTTTTTGAGTATGAGATTTTGAAATTTAATGACTTAAATCTTATTTAGTTAGTAAATTAATTAATTTTTATTTTTTAGATATTTTTCTTCTATTGAAATTTTTTAATTTTTAGGATTTGTATATAAATATATTTTTCTATTTACTGATATTTGTTTAATTGCTCAAATTGTTTAGAATTTTTCGAAAAAATAAAAAAATAAACTTTGGTCAATATATTATTTATTCAAACCTATATGGATATTTTTATTTGTATATTTAATTTTTGTCTACGCTTTCTGAAAACTATTATTAATTTAAATATGAAAATGTAATAAAATATATTCTTATAATATATACAAACTATCTAATTTATTTTCCTTTCTAATTATAGTGTAGATATTTTAATTAAAATTAAATTAAAGCTTTCTTTACTTTATTTAGCTTTTCATTTTATGAGAATACTTGGATTAGGAAATTTTTTGAATAAATTATTGAATACTACTTTTCTGATCAGAATCTAATAGCAATAGTCTTATTTATATGATTATTTAAATATATTAGGAGTAAAACTAAAATAAAAGTAGAAATTTATTAATTAGACTTTATTATTATCCTTTTCCAATCATGGGTTTCTTTTAACTAATTTTAATTAAATATTTATATTAATTTTCCTTATTTAATAATTATTAATCTTCTTAAACTACTTTTGATTCCCATAATCATGAATATTTATCAATATGTGACAAAACAAATAAAGGTGAATTTATTTTATTATATTATAGTAAATCTAATCCATATTTAAGCATTCATTATTGTGGGAATTAAAAAATTAAGTTAATTACTTTTTATTATAAATATGAATTATAAAAATAAAATTTAATTTTAATCGAAATAAGGTTATATCAATTGAATAAATGAAGCAAAAGTTTCTTTTTTAGATTTTAAAATTAAATAATTTAAATTAATTAAAAATTTAGTTACAATAGTATATTTATAATCTTATAAAGCTTTTACTGTAGAAAGGAATATAATTAATTATTTCTTTCTATAAAAATTTGCTTAAAATCGCTATTAACTTCTGTAAATCAGCAAAGCCTTAATTTCAAAATAAAAGAAATTATATTTTTTTATTTAGGATCAAGTTTTAGGATTGGTTGATTAAAATTCACAACACTCTCATATTGAATAATCCACAAATTACAAAATCTTTATTCTTTCAAAATATGGTCAATTGTAAAGTAACAAAACTTCATTTTTTTCATATTTATTTCTAAAGTTTCTTTTATAGAGTAGATTGCTTCTACTTTCTAATTTAGTGAAAGAAATTTTATAGTAAAATAGAAGTTATTTTTATAGTAGTTTCTTTAGTTTCTAAAATTAAATTAGAAACTTACATTTAAAGAATTATCTTTAAATTAATTTTCTTTATTTTAACTTTAGTAATCCTCTTTATTTCTATAAAGAAACCTAAGATACTAGATAAAATTACTTTTTTATCATTTGACTCTGAAAATGTTCTTTACTATACTGATAATATCAATTGAGCAAGTTAAGCTATTAGTTAAAAAAGATATTATATCTTGTGAATGAAACTCATTGGAATAAAAAACCTATAAGTAAGATAAACATTTCTTGACTAATAAATTTATCAATTGAGTATTTATATTTATTTGCTAAAATAGCAAATAAATATATAAATTTAATTAGAAAATAAAAAAAATTCCAAGGATAGATAAAAGTATGAAAATAATTAGAACGAAAGATTGTAATAATTTGCTACTTACGCTACAAAATATAAACATAGTTTAAATAAACTATTATATATTAAATTAAATATAAATTAATTTATCAATTTATAACTATATAATTTTAAACGTATATACTTAGTACGTAAATAGAAGATTGATATTTTATTGCTCGAAGAAATATAGATGATTTAGTAATAAAAAAATAGAAAATACTAATATTTGATATATTTTAAGATTAATACTATAAATACTTTTTCTTGATTGTAAATTTTATTTATAAATAAAGAAATATAATGTTATAGATGCTATAATTTAAATAGTAAATTTAAATAATTATTTTTAATTTATTAATCTAAATAAACTAATATTTAAAGTTAAAATCTATTTTATTTCTTAATCACTATCAGATAAAACTTTAATTTAGTAAATTTTTATAAAAGCAAAATTTACTTTTATCGTGTATAGCAACATATTATTAATAATTTTCGCTTAAAAGAAGAGTTTTTATTTAGTTATATATTTTAAAAATTTAATTAAATATTTTATAAATGATCTAATTAGAAATTTTGCTAAATAATTTGTAAATTTAGCCTATTTATTTTTGTTTGTTTATTATCTTTAAGTTTGCTTAAACTTACTTTAATTTTGTAATAATTTCTTCTTTATAGATATTAATTTAGCTGATAAAAAATGATTTAATTATTTGATATATGGTATTTCTTTACATAGTTATTAAAATATTTAAAGTAGTTATTAATTAAAAATATAAAAGTATGAGAATATCTATAGTTAAGATTAAAAATTTTAATAGTGCTTAGATAAAATAAATAAATTATAAATGAATTTAAATAATGAAAATAAAAATAATTAATTTAATATATTATTTTTATATTTTTTAATATTCTTTTTTATCTTTATTTTTAAAACTATGTTAGATATTTTATTACTTTATTTTCTTATTTTTACCTTTATCAACTTCTTTCATAATTATTATGCTTTAATCTTTTCTTTTATTTATAAAGCTTATTATTATAAAAATAAGAAAGAGTAGAACATTCGACTCTCAAAAAACGCAATAAAAAAGTTAGGAGGTTTTCTGTTTAGGAAATGCAAAAAGTCGAAAAGAAATATGAAGAATCAAGTTTGGACTCGAAAGTTAAAAAAATGATCGGAAAGGTCATAACTGAATAATCTAACAATTAAATTCCTGAAGAGATATTAAAAATGATTTAAGAAATTAAAAAATTAAGTTCCAATAAGAAGAGGCTATTTTAATCAAATTATGTAATTATGGAAACAAACATAAATGTGTAGAAAATCTTAATGAAAATTAAAAAAAATCAGCTTATCGAGATTAAACTTGTAACGGAAGAACAACTTAATCTTTAATCTTAATAAAGCTTCAAATTAAACTCGAAAAAGGCCATAGAATAGATTCCATCACAAATTAAAAAATAAATAGCTAAAAATTAAAATAATTGAAAATAATGACATACAAAGATTGGAAAAAATATAAAAACAAGTGTTATCAAATAATCTGAAATAATGACTATTAAAAAATATATCAATTCTGTCAATCTCCTCAACATCTGTTATGAAACTGCTGATAATGAAAGAAATTAAATGAAAATATTAGAAAAGTACATGAAGATTATTAAATAAACTATGGATAACGTCAGCAGGTATTTATAAGCAAAAACTTCCTTTGCGTCCTCATGAAAAGCAATAGTGGTAGCCACCCACTTTCAAAAAAAGGTCACTGTACTTGGTCATACTAAAAAATCCGTACGTAGGAACTGGTTGAAATCCCAAGAAACGCAAAAATTGACTAACTTTAAGCTTATATTATTATCGTTAGAAATTATTATTACAAAAATTTAGATTCTTTATAAAATAATTAGAAGAAAAATATTTAGTATTGATTTTAATTATAAAAGACTTAATTAATTTACTTAATACTTCAAATATCTAGTCATTAAATTAAATCTAATAAATGTTTATTAATTTCCTTTTTTTTTATATATATAATCCTAAATTTATTTATACATTTTCATTATTATTATTAATAAAAGGAAAAATTATCAATTATTTATACTATTTTTTAACTATTTCCTGAAAGTATGAAAAATTCTATTAATCTATCTGTTATATAAAATTAAATTCATTATTATATTAAAAATGCTTTCTAAGAAATAACAGAACTTTGAACAAAAATCTATAAAAGGAAAATCTTATAAAAATATTAAAAAGTCATATTTACAATGGATGAAAGTAAGGCACAAGATTGATACAACGAGCATTAACTACTTGGAAATTCAGAATTAAAAAACTCTCAACACATACTTAAATAGAATTATTAACCAACTCCCTAAAAGATTTTATGCTAGAAAACAGATATATTTCTGAGGAAGTAGAAAAATTAGTAATTTTTTGGCTTGAGAAACAATAAAATCAACATAAGAAATAGAAAAAAAATTAGATAAAAGAATTTCTTAAATTTAAATATTAAATTCAGGCAGCACCATTTTGTTATTAACAGAATTAATCAGATCCTAAATAGAAAATAAAACCTCAAATAAAAAATAAACAGTAAATATTAATTTAAAATAACCAGTAAATTTAAATTAAATGAGGATTAACTAAATCACTAAGCGAATAATTTAGCAATTATAATTTATCTTTAATTATTTAATGACTATACTAATAATATCATTATATTTTGAACTATTTTATAGTTTTATTCAGTTTCTTAATATAAATTGCTTAAAAGATATAAATTTTACTTTTATAGAAAATAAAATTGTTTATATAAGCATTTAATTATTAAATATTTAAGAAAATAATTTTATACTTATTCATCTAGTCAAATTAGTTAAGCAAATAAAGGAAAGTTAATATGAATAGCAGGTTATTATTCTATGAATAAGAAATCTAAAGTTAATTATTTGATAAATTAACATTTTCTATTAAAGGAACATTTATGAATAATTTCACTCCCTAGTTTTGACTGCTTTTTTTATTAAAAAACCAGAAATTGATTTAAAAGCTTTAAAATTGTTTCTATCTTTCCAAATAGTGAGTATTAGCTTTAAGATATGTAAAGCTTTTTTAATTCTTCTAATAGTATGATACTCTAAATTTTTAAATTATTTACTTTTTACAAATATTATTTTATATAAAGAGGCTTTCACTCGTATAGTTCTACCTTTTAATTTCCGCTGAGTATTTAATATTTTTATTATTCATGGGCATTTTTAAAAGTTTTGCGTGCGACGAAAATGAATTAATAATTTGAATTAAATTTTAGAAAACTTTCATATTTACCTATCTTGGCAATTTTAAATGATATAAAATTTCCCCATGATATGATCCAAATCTGTTTTAAGACATAAAATGATTAATAATATGATATTATACATGATTAAAGTAAAATCTACTTGTGAATTTGTTAAGGTTAAAGATTGATCTGATAGTGATTATAAAATAATTTTGAAGGCTTTAGAATTGTTTCATTTAGTTTTATAAATAATAATTTTAAATTTTAATATTACACTTATAGCATTTCAATTCTGAATTATTTATCTTTTATTAAATATAAAAACTAAATTATGCAATATAAATTATATTATATTACTTTATTTAGATTAAAAATTAAATCTAATTTAATTCTTTTATTATTTAATCTTACTATCAAAAGAAAAATCATAAACACAAATAATTTTAATATATAGATCTTCTAAAGGTAAGATTAGCTTTATAAATTACAATATATACTGCCTTAGTTTTTATGTGAAATTATTTATATTTTGAAATGCACCGCTTGAATAATTTTTATTAGCATCTATGACATTCTTATTTAACTTTAGTTATAATAATTAATTTTCTAAATATTTTTTATAGCAAATTATTTTTACTTTTAATATATAGAAATTAAAAATCTCACACTTTTAATGTATTTACTTATTAATTAAGATTTTATTTATCTACATCCATTTTTAGTTTCATTAGTTAAAATAATTTGAAGAAAATATTTAGGTGATTAAGTTCTTTTAGAAATTTTAATTTCTCAAGTTAATTATAATTACATAAATGTTTGTTTTTGTTTGATTTTTTTGCTTCATAGCCATTCTTATAACTAATTACTTTTTAATCTTTAAAATGTTTACAGTATTTTAATACACTTTGTAATTATCCTTCTGATTTTATAAGGTACGCTTTAGCAAGTTTATTTGAATGAAGATAGTTCTTATATTTAAATTCTTTCTGTGAATCAATTTATAAGTAAACTTTTTGTTCTAAAGTTTTAACAAGTTTAAAAAAGTTTAAAAATGTTATATATAATAATATAAATTACTAAATTTCTTTCATAATACTAACATTTATTAGAAATGTTTATAAGAAAATCCAAAAAATATTATGTTA
Source organism: Loxodes magnus (assembly GCA_946699065.1). Lineage (NCBI taxonomy): Eukaryota > Ciliophora > Karyorelictea > Loxodida > Loxodidae > Loxodes > Loxodes magnus. The sequence goes on from CAMPDV010000244.1 coordinate 18,377, forward strand.
AGATTTTGTAATTTTCTAAATCTTTTTTATTGCAAAATTAATAAAAGAGAAATCAATCTTTAATACTAGTACTTTTTTCTGCTTTTTTGACAAGCATCAAATTTAGAAAGATAGAAGTATCTGATTGTTTGCTTCTTAAATTTGTTGCTTATTGATGTAAATTATATAGTTAACTTTTAATTGTTTGATTCCATTAATTATATCTAAATTAAGATATATTTAAACAATCATTTTTTACTTTTAATTTTTAATATCTTTTACAAATATACACTAGGTGTATTTATTATGATTATTTATTTTAAATTATATCTTGAGAAAATATATTTAACTTAGCTAATTTTATCTAATAATTCATATTTCGTTACGATTTTAATAAAGTATAAACTAAAAAAATAGAAATAACACCTAATTAGGATAAAAACTTAATATTTCCAAATTTTTTCTTAAAGTTAATTTTTATTTATAATAATGATCTATATTCATTCAAAAATATCAAATAATCACATTATTACAGCTTTAAGATATCCATTTGTTTCCATAAAAACATTTTTAATTTCATAATACTAAATAAATAATAGTTAAGATTAACATTTCTTTAAGTTACTATTTTGCTAACTTATTCTATCTTATAAATTTATTTCCTTTTTGTGATTGAAAAACTTAAGCTTTTAAGTTTGTTATCACCTTTTAAAATTGATTATTATGAGTAAGCAAATATTTTAATAAAATTTTAATAAGTAGATTAAAATAATTTGATTGGATTAATGTTTTAATAGACTTTAATTTAAATATTTTTATTCAATTTTAAGAATTATTCATAGCTTTATTATTTTTTTATAAAACCATGCAATTATTAGGTGGCTAGTTACAATTATTTATAATATTTATATATTTTTTCATTATAATTAACTTTATGCTGATAGAAAAGAGCTTAAAACAAATTCCAAGAATCATACAAATCATAGTAGAATCAAGACTATTAATTATAACCACTTTAGTATTGGATAATCAGATACTAAATAAAAGCTGCTAAAATAGTAGGCACATTATAACTAATTATTTTATATGAAGAAATATTACAATTATACCAAAAATTACTTTAGCTAAGATATTGGTAAATATTAATGCATTCATGTATATTACGTTATATCATTTTCAAGGATTGATAAACCACTTCAAACTAAAATCACTCTAATAAACTAAATTTATCAAATTTAATAAAAACTAGCTCTTTTATATCAAACCAAGAATATCGGAAGTAAAATTCTAAAATTAGTTTGTTCAAAAGTAAAATGCCTTTTGAGCAAAAATCTAACTTAAATTAACGTTAAATTTAAAAATCTTATAAAGGAAATAAAGAGTGTAAACAATATGGAAATAAAATTATAAGAAATCGCAAAAATAAATTTTTATTTTAACTAAATACTGATGCTTGGAATGAAAAAAGTTTCATATGTTAGATAGTTCATTCTTAAATAAATAAAACCAAGAAGTATTTTACTAAATAATGTAAAAACTAACGAAAAGTTATTAGAAAGAGTTTGAAGAGCTTCTAGACATAAAAGAACATTAAAAATTATTAATGCCCTTTAATAAGCAAACTGTGCAAAATAGGAATAATTTTAGACCTTTAATGAGTACGTGAAAGAAATATTTAAACTCTTATAAAGAGATTTCAAAGTTAGATTTAACTAAAAGCGGAGTTATTTTATTAAGTTAAAAATAAACAAATAGAATAATGGAAATTTTCTAAAAACAAATAAAATATTAAAAGGAATCCTGTGAGTTGCATGCTTTAAATGTGAGATGTTTGATCTTAAGAATACCAAATGAAGTAGAAGAAAATGCATAAAGCATTTATAAATAAAATGGGCAGCTTGATTTATGTTAAGCCTTTAGAACTTTAAATTTTATGCTAATTGCATGTTAGCAAAAAAAGAACATATGAATTTTGAGGAAATATTTTTAAGCATTTGAATTTAAGCAAGACCTCCTATGGGTAATTATTTACAGAAACTTTAAAAAAAATATGCTTTACGGACGACATAACTGAGTCGCAAAAGAAATGTAAAGCTTTAAAAACTTTTGCTAGAAATATAAATTTTTTTATATATATAAAAATTTCCTACTTAAGCTTAATTTTAAGTAATAATAGTTATTTTCTAAAATTAAAATTGTAATATACTTAAATTAGAAATATAATATTTTTATTTTCAAATTTAAATTTAAATTTAAATTTTTTAAATAATTACAAAGTTTTTTTTTTGTTACTCAAAGTAAATCTGAATAATTACAAACTTATCCATTTTTTTAGAATTTGATGGTTCCTATAATTTTCTTTTTAAATTTCTTGTTATTTTACTATTTACGTCAATTTTTTAAACTTTATGCAATTTTATAAAATTTATTGAGATTTTTCGTAAATTAATACTATTACTTATGTCATTTCTTCGAAATTTACCTTTTTATGGTGATCGTTATTTTAAAATAATTTTAACTGTTAAGAATAGTCCTGCATCTACCTTCATGATAAACTGTTGCTTTCAGTTTGTATATATTTTGTTAAAATCGATATTTAATTTTAATCTCCTTATTATAAGTTTGTTAAATAAAGGAATTAATTAAATTAAATTTTGCTTTAAATTGTTTATTAATTTTACTCTATTTACTTTGCAAATAGCTATTATAATATATACTACTTATAATAATTTTGTTGCTTGGCATTATTATTTTATTAGTTATGCTTTAAATTATCACATTTTTAATTTTTATCACCCTTCAAATCCTAAGCTTATTATCGATTAAATTTTTTAAAGTTATGTATATTCTTTTCGCAAATATATTCTATTGTGTCAAAATTAAGAAGAATATATAATATTTTAGCTTTAGTTATTAAGTAGTATTTAAACAATTAATCAATGACTATTTATTTCTTTTTTATAATTTTAATTATATTATTTCTAGCATTTATTAAATGTTTTAAAAATAAGTTTATCATCTAAAAGACAAACTTAATAAAGATGGAAGCTTCTTATTAATCTTATTATTATTCTTAAAATCTTAGTAATACATATTCATTATTTTAAGTAAGAATCATACTTTTACATTTTCTAATTTAAAACATTCTAAAATTCATTAACAAATTTCTGATTAATATTTTAATAAGAATCCAGCTTTAAATCTGTATAGAATTGCGATAAAAGAATTTATTCAGCATCAAGAGTTTGGATTATAAAATCTTATAAATTAATTTTCTGCACTTTCTAGTTACTATTATAACTGTTAGTTTGTTTTTTTCTTTATTTTATTATTCTGAATAATTTCCATAATTTTTATTAACATCTATGAATTTCTTTTTTTATTTAGATTTGCGTCTTTTTAAACATTAGTTTTTTTAAAGACATTATTCTTATACAATTTCAGTTTCTTTACTCAAATTTTCAGATTATTTTTTAAGAAACTTTATCTTAAATTTTATTGGCTTTAGTTAAAGTCTTTAAAAAAGTCTATATGATCTTTCTTTTCTTTCTTTCTTTCTTTCTTTCTTTTCTTTCTTTTTTTAATTTAAATATTCTTCTAAATTTATTAGTTCATTTTTCAACTCTTTTTTTAATTAAAAATCAATCATCTTCATTTTTATAAGTTATTGTAGTCATATTAATTTACCTATTTTTACTAATTTATATGAGCATTAGACTATGTTGTTTATAATTCCATAATTATAGAAAAAATGACTATTTTGAAAGTTTTAATATTATTAAATGTTTAATTATTTAATTATTTCTAAAAATTATTTTTTTATTTCACATATTTATTTCTTAATTAATTTTCCAAATCTAGTTCTATAATCAAAGCTTTTCGTATTTTTTATGCTTAAAAGTCTTTTAAACGTAAATTCTTTTAATTGCTAAAGCTTTTAAGCTGTACTGAGCTCTTTATTTCCAATATTAATAAACATTTTTTTCAATGGTAGTTCCTTAAAATTTATGAATAGTTTGTAGCATCATATAAAAGCAAATTAATTATTATGATCCTAAATTTCATCGAGTGTAAAGCTATGTTTTACAGAAAATATTGGTACCAAATTATTAAATGTTTTCTTTTATTTTTAAGTTAATTATTTTAGCGATGTTCCTTTATAATTTTCAATTTCTATTAATAGGCATAATGGTAATTTATGTTAAAACTAATCTATATTTTATCAAATAATATCTCTTATGAAACTTGTGGCTCTATTTGATAATCCTGATTTATTAGTTAAATTTTCATTTAACATTATTCAAGCATTAATACTTAAAAATAAATATTTTCAAGTCCTTATAATTTATTTTAATAATTCATTTAATTTTGACTTTATCTTCAGATTCGATACAAAAAATAGGTTTATTTAAACTTTATAAAATTTTAAATTATGAGATTATGTTTTCTTTCTCATACTAAAAACACAAGTTTAATTTTAAAGTTCTTCTAAGCTAAGTATTTGCTAAAAACTTTCTTATAAGTGGTTATATAATTCTTTATCAATTTCACCATTTCTTATCTTATTAAAATTTATTATAAAAATTTAATCCTTTTATGGCAATTATTATTCTAGAATTACTACAGCATTTATTTAAATTAAATAAATCTTTCTATATCTTTTTGCTTTTTTTAATTTAATTTTATTGAGAATATTTACTTACCTTTAACTGGAGGTAACTGAGCAAAATCTTCGACAAAAATTATATTAAAGGCTCCATAATCTTTTTCATTTTCATTTATTTATTATAGTCTTTTTTCAATTTATAATCATTATTAAGTACTGAGCATGCTTATTTCATCTATTATTATTCAATTTATATTTTTTAATTTATTTTATTTTTCTTTAATTACTTTTTATGTTAAATCTTTAAATTTACAACTTATTAGCAGATTAAATAAAGAATATAAAGTTACTCCGTAAATTGCTTTTGAAGGTTTACCAGTTGCTACACATTTATTAGTTAATTTTTCAATAAAATTTATTCTATTTATTTAATAAAATAGATTTTATAGTACTAACAGATCCTAGTAATAATAATTTACTTTAAATTTTATTTTATATGCATTTTAAATATATTATGAGTTATTAACTTTCTGATAATGTTATTATGTCTTCTACTTGAAATTAGTTTAACTTTTATTATTTATTTTTCTATTTTAAATTCAATTTTATTTTTTAAGCATTTTTTCGTAATCATATTATGTTTTTTCTCATTTACTTATTTTGATAGTTTCAAATAAAAATTTTAAAATTCAGAACATATTAAAAAATTTTCTAACTTTTCTTCATCCATCAAATCTTTTTCTATTAGGTATTTTCTTCTACTTTTTTATAAATATTGTTAAATGTTATTTATAAAAAATTTTAATATTATGTTTAAAATAGATATGGATAATTGAACTTAAGTTTTTAAAACTACTTACTATTTATATATTAGCTTCATAATTAAATTTTTTATTTTTTAGTTAAATTATTATTTTCTTATAATTTTAACAATCTTGTAGTTTTCAAGCTTTAAATAATAGCAAATTTCTTTAAGCTATTTAACTTTAAGTATGCCAATCATTATTATTTTCTTAAATATACGGCATAGGTAGCACTTTTATCAAAAATTTATTTCTTTATACTATTTTTTATTTTTTATTTAAAAGTTTATGCAAAACTCGTAATATGTCATTTGTTCTAAACTTGTAAATTTTTAAGAATATTTAAATTAAGTTGGTGTATGTTAAGTTTACATTCTTTAAGCATAATAATCGATAATTGTTTTATTTAAAATCAAAGAATTATTATCAATTTAATTATAATCATTTGCTGTTTAATTATTGTTAAATTCATATATTTTCTTCATTTTTTAAATTAATTTATTTTGTGTTTTCTCAATTTAATTTTATTATTTACTGAAAACATCCTAAATTTTTCTTTTATCTAAATTTCGTATTATTCCCGAATGCTATAATCTTTTTACTCACCAGATTATTTTAAGTTAATTAAAATATTTATTTTTTTTGTAAGTATTTCTTATTAAATTTTATTTAAACTAAAAACATTTATAAATAAAAAAGGTTATCATGAATTAGCAATTGTCAATGTAATAATTAAAGTTGGAGTTCCTTTTACTTTTTAAAATTACATTTGTTCGATATTTTTCCCTTTCCAGAAATTTTTACTTCCTAAAATTATATTTTTATAACTAAAAATTTCATTTGAATATTTTTGAAAGTCTTATTTTAATAGTTACTTAAGTTATTCCAGTGTAAAATCTTAATTTAATTATTATGTTTTAAAATATAAACTCAAATGTTTTTAGATCATTCAGTTATGCTTAAAATTAAAAAAGTTACAAAAATCTATAATTTTAAGTAAATTTAATCCTAAAGGTATTTTTATTATTAATTTAGAAATTAAATAAAATTTAATGATTAAATGCCTCCAAATAATCAACTTCTATTAATCTATTTTAACTAATCGGGTCTCCAAATCCTTATGGAAATAATATTGTTGCTATATTTTATGTTGAAAAAATTGCTTATGAATTTTAAAAATTTAATTCTTCTTATTCAGACAAAAAACTTTATTTGATCTTTTATAAATTTTTTAATCCAACTTAATTAATAATTGTTGCTTTAGCTGCAAATTAACCAAAATTTAAATAATTGAAAAGATGGTGGGAGTTGAAAATGACCTGCGTGACTAAACTTTCTGGTTTTATGGCTAGGAACAAGTTCCTTTCCTGGCGCTGAGAAAGTTTCTGGTCAGAGTCATTTTCTGAAGGGAACGTTATCTTTGAGATTATCCGCTCTTGGTAGGGGCTTGAAGCCTGGCTGCTCATAGCGATGGAGCTCCCTAACAGCTGTACCTGAAGCACAACAGGATATCCCTGCTATTCCATAAAAAGATAGCGTTGGGTCGTGCAATCGGAAAGGAGTTTCCGGTCCAAAAAGTTTTTTAGTTGAAATTAATTAACCAAAATTTATACCGTTTCTTTATGAGTTGATTATTTTATTTTATTCTCTTAAATGTTATGCACTAAATTTTAATTAATTTGATTATTTTTTCTGTTAACATAATATTTTATGAGCTTTAGTTATTTTTTATTCTTAAATTTTCTCTATTTTTTCTTTTATTTAGTTAATATTTTAAACTGATTCATTTCTTTTATCTGATACTTATTTTTTTAATTTCAATTAACTATATTTAGCCTTAAAATTTAAATTAAATTCTAAATCTATTTAATTTATTTGAACGTTTAAAATTTTAATTCTTCTTTTTGTTCTTAAAAATCTTAATATTATTTTATTAATTATTAACTTTGGTCATAATCTTATTATTTGTTCAAAAAAAATACTTTAACCTAATAATTACTAACTATTAATTTTTAAAAGGCTTATAAAATTCTAGTTAAAAACTTAATCTTAAAATGATTTATTATTTTTTATTTATTAATAGCTTAATTATTCTAATTTTTATCAACTGATATCCATTTTATAAGTTTATTAATATTTTCCTGCAATAATTTATAAAATTTATATTTCGTCTAAATTATGTGGCAAATTTTTTGATAAGGTAAATAAATTTTTATTAATTGTTAAAATTTGCCATTATTTTATTAGATTAAATAACCTTAAAAAACTTTTTGTAATTACGAATCGCTTCAAGCAATTAATAATTACTCAATTTAATTTAAATATCCTAATTCTAAAAAAATTTCAATGATATCATGTTATTTTCTTTACCAAAGTTAAAAAAGAAGATTTATTAGCAATTTTTATTTGAACACTTTTTATATTTATTATCATAATTTAAAATCATTTTTGCTTTACATAATTTACAATTTTTATTTTTAAACTCTTTTTAAAATCTTAAGCAATTTAATTTTCAAAATTTCGATTTTTTATTTGAGTTTCTTCGCAACCCAAACATTTATAAAGATTAAATCATTCTAAAGCACTAGTAAAATATTAAAATCCAGAAGTATATATAAATTAATGCCTTCGAAACTTTTGTTCTAAACTTGAAAATATTATTAGTAATTTATTTTTAATTTATTTAAAACGTCTTTGCTCAACTTATTTATTTATTCTTTTGTTTAAATATTTTTCTAATCAATAACTATTGACTCATTCCCATTTGATTGCTTGAGTTATATTTTTACCTTTTAGATCTATTAATTTTATTATAAATTTTATTATGTTTAATCGTTAATACCTTAAGTCTAACTATCTTTATTCTAAAAATAATTTTAGATTCTCACTTAAATTTGATTTCTAATTTAATTTTTTTTAAAATTTTTAATCTCTTAGAACTCATTCTTTTTAATAAAAAATACTTCTATTAAATTTTTATTTTTACTTATTTTTTAAAATAATAATTTGATCTTTTAATCTTTTTTTTAATCAAATTCACCACTTTTTCTTTTACTTTTTGTTCTTTAAATATTATAAATTTCAGAAAAAGTTAGAAACTATTCTTTTTTTTACATCCAATTTTTATAAATTTACTTTCAGTAAAATTAAGCAAAAAACTGATTTCATCTAACTTCTCATTCAACTAAATGCTTGATGAATCAAGCTAGTTTAAAATAGCTTCATCATAAGAAAATTTAAAAATGTTTTTTTATTTAAGTAGTTTACTGCTGTATTCTTAATACAGCCTTTTAATTTATTATGTTTTTTTTGGTGGAAAACCTCCTCTTAGACTTTTTTAAACATTAGAAATAAATTTTTCTTTAAACATAAATCGTCATGAGACTTTGAAATTTATGGTTTTTTCAAATAAATCATTTTTTTTGCTTTTTCATAAGATGAGCGAGATAAAAAATCAGATTTCCTAGCTTTTAATAAAAATCAGGTATCGAAGTAAAAATAAAAAAAATGAAATCAATCAGAGAAATCATGAAAGCCTTGTAAAAAACTATTAGAAAGAAAAAATTTACATTCAAATCTTTTTAATTTTCTTTACTAAGTTGAAAAACTACAGTAGAAAGTTTCTAATCTAAAAAAACAATTCAATCAAAAGTCAAAGTTCTTATCAAATCTAATATCTGTCCAAAAGAAGCTAGCAAAGTCAGTCAGATCCAAAAATTCTCGTTCATCAACGAGGCCCATTAAGAGTATAAAAATCCTTAAATTTAAAAAATTCTTAAGAAACTCTTTTTGTGTTAAAAATTCTCAGACCAATAGAAAGGATCATTGAAAAACTAAGTTGATTCTATGAAGACGACATAAATCTGAAGCGAGATCTCCTGAAGTTCTCATCGATCTTTGAAAAAACTGTTAACAAGTCTAAAAAATATTTATAAAAACTTAATGAAACTATTATATAAAAGATTTAGACATCATTTAAATTTTAAAAAAAATTTGTACTTTTCAAATTTTTTTTGAGAAAAAAATTGTTTGAGATTCGTAAATTAAAATCTAAAAAATAAATGAAATAAAATTATAACAGAATTTATTAGAAAAAAAGAAGAAAATATAATTGAAAGAAAAAAAGTCGTTTTATTGCGCTAAAAAAATAAAATAATTAACTTTGAAAAAATTAAACTCGAAAAATAAAAAAAAAGATATCGATACTAAAAATAATTTAATAAAAAATCGAAAGAGTAAAAATTTAAAAGAGAAAAATAAAAAAATTTAAATCAAAATAACTCATGGATTTTAAAATTAGAAATAAATAAAAAACTATAATCATGATCTAAAAAAATAAAGTAAAAAAATCCAAGGGAAAACAAATTATTTGCAGCAATATTTACAAAAAAATTATACTACATGATTACACTTTAAGTGATTAATATTTATTTTTAATTAAACTTCAATTTAATCATTATTTTAAGTTTTTCCTCATTTTTTCTAAAAGTACTCGAAGTCAAAATAGAACTATAACATTTCTTTATTACTCTAGACAAAATGATTTCCTAACTTTTATCTAAAATAGTACATCATATCATAAGGGCCGATTTCAAAATAGTAAACAGATCCACCTAAAGGAATTCAAAGATCTACACAACGATTAACTTTGAAAATTTTATTATCATGTCTGTTATACATTCTCTCATTTAAATAAATAGGAAATTGACTAGCATTTATAAATCATGTATCTGCAAATCTCTGTTTTCTTTGAATCGAGTTTAAAATATCTGAAAACTCTTAAAACTAACCAACTTGAGGCTTTTGTGGAAATGAAATTGTTAAATTAGTTAAACTTTTTCATAATCTATAAAATTTCTAAAATCTATCACTAATTATGCATCTATCTTTTTTCTAATCAAATAAGCATGGATCAGGCTCATAGTAGTTTTGAATATTTTTCCTAATTTATTATAGTTTTTCTTTAGTTTCGCTATATTCTGTCTCTTCTTATTTTATATTCTCATATCACTCTTTTTACTTTTGAAATGCTTATAGTCACTACGGAATTTCTGACTTATTTTAATATAACTCTTGCTTCCATAGGGTTTTTATTTTAACTTCAAGAGAACTTTAGAAAGTTTATAAAAATTAGTTATCTCAGTGGTTTTCATAAAATACTAAAGTATAATCAAATTAATTATCAAAATTATTTTGATTAACTATTAAATTTCAAGTTGATTCTCACTTGTCAATATATTTAAAGTCAAGTACTTTATCTCAATATATATAAGACATAACAAGTATGAATTCCAAAATAAATTAAAATGATATAAAGTCATAGATAAAGTTATGTTCTTTATTGCTTGTATCTTATTTCTTTCTATTTCTTGGCTAAGGGATAATGTAACCTACTCCAAATTTTCTTATTTTTAATTTAATTAATCTATCTAAAATTTAACCTGCTGTAGGTCTTTCATCTGGATTTTCCTTTATACAATCTTTTAAAAAGATATAATCTTGTGATATTATATCTTAAAATAAGTCATAGGCTATTTTTCCAAAGCTATATATATCATTTTTTTCAGATATTTAAGGAGGATTCAAATCTAATTCAGGAGCATGATACTTTTTAGTTATAACTGTAAAAGGGCTACTCTAGCCTTGCTTTACCGAATAATCAAAATCGCATATTTTAGCATTAAAATTACTATCTAATAAAATATTTCCAGGCTTTAAATCTCTATGAATTATTTACTTTTAATGCAGATATTATATTCCTTTTGCTATGTCTATTAGAATATTCACAATTAATTTTTCTTTTTCTTAGGCATTTTTTATTTAATTAATTTAATTAATGCAATTTTCCAATGAGTCATTACTCTAAAAAGGAGAAACTAAATATAATTTATTTTAGTGAAAGCAGTATCCATAAAGACTAAGAATATTATCATGATTAAGCTTTGCATGATTTTTAATTCCTTCTAAGGATTTTATAATTTCTTCCTTTCTTTCTAAAACTTTTATGGCTAAAGGTTATCCGTAAACTTTACCCTCAAAAATTATTCCATTTTCTCCTTTATATATTTTTTTATTTTCCTCTATTTAAATCTATTCAAAAGGAAATTCTATAATAATACCAAGTTGAGCTAGATCTCTTAAGCCGCTGAGATAAATTTCTTGATTCTGTGGCATTATAATAATTTTAGATTTAGACAAATATAAATAAATAGGATTAGGTTAATTTATAATATAATATTAATTAAGGAAGTCTAATGTAGCTAAGTCTTAAATAAAGGATAGTATTTAATTATTAATGATATTTACAATATAACTTTTAAAACTAATTTTGATTATTGGCTATATAATTAAAACTAAACTAAAGTATGGTTGTATCCTTGTACAAATTTGATTAGCTATTTATTTAAATATTTAAGCTTTATAGTGTATTAAATTTTAATTTATCCTTATAGATTTATTTTACGTAAGAATATTGATATAATTTAAAAAGGAAGAAAGTTAACTTAATTTAGGAATTGATTTGAATAGAACTTTATCTTCTAACTAAGACTTTATTTGTTTAATTAGTCTAAATAAATGTTAACTAGTTAATTAATTGGATAGTTGTTTGGTTCTTATCTATTTTCTAATTTGATAGGGAATGTTTTCTTAACTGAATTTAGAAAGCTTTAAGATGTTTATTTAGTGCTTTTGATTTATTTAGAATAAATTAAAATATTAAACTAGCTTAAATTTATTATTTTACAATCTCTTAATTGAATTTAAGAGTTATAAGCAGTTAGATATTTAATAAACTTAGACTCTCTTTATTATATGCTCTTTCTGTCTATAGAACTGTAAATTCTTTTTAATTTTAAATCTTTTATTACTTTATTGCTGAAAGACATTAAATTATTCTAGTTCCAAATAATACAATCATATCTTTACTAAGCATGGGTTAACAATATTCATATAGAGTCACCCTTATCAAAAAATTCAAATATAGAAATACTGGAATGAGATTCAAATCATTAATGAAGCAACAGGAATTTACCTGAGGTAGTATTTGGAATACACAAAGAAATAACCCTTTAAGCAGAAAATTTATATCATTATATAAACAAATTGCTTTATTTTGATACTTAGATCTCTGCCTTAGCTTCCTTAAGTAGTTTTTGGCTTCCTATCACAATAAGTAGCAAATTAATTAAAGAAAATTTTACAATCAAATAAGTAAAGCAAAATTATTCCAGGCATTAAAAGCTTTGTTTTGCCTAAAATACTAAGCTAGAGCAACAAAGCCAGAGATAATAAGACATAATCAGACCTTAAGCAAATTTTTAATGAGAAATAAGTTTAGAAGCTCTAATTAAGCCTATGAAACTTAAAATTAAATCAGCAAAAACAAAATCTCTGCAAGACAATTAAATTAGCTTAAAAATGTTTGAGCGGATTTAAAAGGAGAAATAAGGATTTAAGTCCTACTAGCAGTAATTTTAAGTTAATTTCATTGCAAAACTAAGAAAGGTAAATTTTATCTAGCAGAGCTAAAAACAGCTTCAGCATAGAGGTAGGCACTTTTTCAAAGTTAACCAATTTTTTTCACATTTTTATTTACATTTCTACCTGCTAAATCCACTGATAATTAGAGTAAGAAGAAACAACTCTTTAGATCTATTTAAAAAAAGCCGAGATCTTTTTTAAGAATCTCCTCAGACTTACTTGAGTTACTTGATAGCCTGCCAGATAATTACTGAAGTAATTTTAAAAAAAAACATATGTAAATGCAGAATTAAGTTCTTTAAGGGAAGAGAGACATCCACACTAAAACTAGTAATTTTTTACATAGTCTCTAATATACCTTCTAACAATTATCAGAAATTAGAATATTAAGAGATAAGAAAAGCGCTGAATAAAATGAAAAAGAGAATTCTACAGAATAATAGTTTCATTAATTTTTATAGAATGAGAGTGCTCTTAAGAACGAGATTCTAAAACTACTTTCAGTTGAAGAATTTTTCTGCTGTAAGATGAAAAATTTAGCTAAAATGTTTCTAGCTATTTTTTGAAAAATTAAGCTAGCACAATAAAAAGCTATACATTTTGAAGAATGCAGCATAAACAATATTTGAGAAGTTAGAAAGCAAATCTGCCTTTTCTGTTACCAAGAAATAAGAAAAAATGGATATCCAGTTAAATTTTTAAAATTAGTCAAAAAAGTAGAGCTAGTATGAGATCCGCTTTATTTTAATTTGTAGGAGTTACTAATTTTTATAAATCCTTCTAATTTATTAGATAGTTCTGGTTATTTTTATTAAGAAGAGTGTTAAGTTAAAGAAGACGTGGTGAGAATATGCGTTTCTGGTTTTCTATCTTATTCTGAGGAGGTTGTAAAAAAAGCCTTTTTGAAGTCAGCCATTTTATATTATATAGGAAAAAATAGATAATAAAAGTAAATAAATTAAACAATAATTTAAATTAATAAACTAATTTATTAATTTTTAGATATTATTATTTCAAATGAAGGATATTAAAACTACTTCTAAAACTTTTTATTTTAATTTTATTTAAAAATAACTAATTAAAAACTTAAAAAATTAGTTACAATAGTATATTTATAATCTTATAAAACTTTACTGCCGAAATAAATTTAATTAATTATTTCTTTCTATAAATATTTGCTTAAGATCACTCTTAACTTCTGTAAATCAGCAAAGCCTTAATTTCAGAATAAAAGAAATAATATTTTTTTGTTTAGGATCTAGTTTTATGATTGGTTGATTAAAATTTTCAACACTCTCTTATTGAACAATCCACAAATTACAAAATCTTTATTCTTTCAAAATGTGGTCAATTGCAAAGTAACAAAACTTCATTTTGTTCATACTTATTTCTAAAGTTTCTTTTATAGAGTAGATTGCGTCTACTATATAATTTAGTGAAAGAAATTTATGGTAAAATAGAAGTTATTTTTATAGTAGTTTCTTTAATTTCTAAAATTAAATTAAAAACTTATATTTAAAGAATTATCTTTATTTTTTTATTTTAACTTTAGTAATCCTCTTTATTTCTATAAAGAAACCTAAGATACTAGATAAACTTACTTTTTTATCCATTGACACTGAAAATGTTTTTTACTATACTGATAATATCAATTTATCAAGTTAGGCTACTAGTTATAAAAAGATAATATCTTGGGAATGAAATTGATTGGAATAAAAAACCTATTAGTAAGATAAACATTTCTTAACTAATAAATTTATCAATTGATTATTTATTTTTATTTGCTAAAATAGCAAATAAAAATATAAATCTAATTGCAAAATAAAAAAATTAAAGGCTAGATAAAAGTATGAAAATAATTAGAACAAAAGATTGTAATAGTTTGGTACTTATGGTACAAAATATAAAGATAGTAAATAATTATTTTAAATATTTAAATAAACTATTATATATTAAATTAAATATAAATTAACTTAATTATTTATATTATTTTTAACGTACATACTTAGTACGTAAAAGAAGATTGATATTTTAGTAATAAAAAATTCTAAAATACTAATATTTTATATATTTTAAGATACTATACAATGGATGAAAGTAAGGCACAAGATTGATAGACGAGCATTAACCACCTGGAAATACAGAATTAAAAAACTCTAAACACAAACTTAAAAGAATTTTTAACAAACTCCCTAAAAGATTTTATGTTCAAAAGCAGTAATCTTTTTGAGGAAATAGAAAAATTAGTAATTTTTTTGCTTGAGAAACAATAAAATCAACATAAGAAATAGAAAAATATCAGATAAAATAATTTCTTAAATTTAAATAATAAATTAAGGAAGCGCCATTTTGTTGTTAACAGAATTAACCAGATCCTTTGTAAATAGAAAATGAAGCCTTAAATAAAAATAAACAATAAGCATTAATTTAAAATAACCTGTAAATTTAAATTAAATGAGGATTAACTAAATAATTAAATGAATAATTTAGCAATTAATATTTATTTATCTTTAATTATTTAATGACTATACTAATAATATCATTATATTTTAACTATTTATAGTTTTATTTTGTTTCTTAATATAATTTGCTTAAAATATATAAATTTTACTTTTATAGAAAATAAAATTGCTTATATAGGTATTTAATTAATAAATATTTTAGAAAATAATTTTATATTTATTCATCTAGTCAAATTAGTTAAGCAAATAAATGAAAGTTAATATGAATAGCAATAAAGGTTATTATTTTATAAACAAGAAATATAAAGTTAATTATTTTATAAATTAGCATTTTCTATTAAAGGAACATTTACGAATCATTTCACTTCCTAGTTTTGATAAACTTTTTTTATTAAAATTCAGAAATTAGTTTAAAAAGCTTTAAAATTGTTTCTATCTTTCCAAATAGTGAGTATTAGCTTTAAAATATGTAAAACTTTTTTAATACTTCTAATAGTATGATATTTAACTCTAAATTTTTTAATATTTACTTTTTAAAAATATTACTTTATATAAAGAGTCTTTCACTCGTATAGTTCTATTTTTTAATTTCGCTGAATATTTAATATTTTTTACTATTCATGGTGCATTTTTAAAAGTTTTGCTTACAACATAAATTTATTTATAAGATTTATTTTTGAAACCTTCATATTTTCCTATCTTCGCAATTCTAAACGATATCAAATTTACCCGTTATATTATAAAAATCTGTTTTAATACGTAAAATTATTAACAATATGATATTATACATGATTAAATTAAAATCTTACTATAATAATAAAAATTTGTTAGCATTAAAGATTTATCTGATATTGATTAAGAAATAAAATAGTTTTGAAGACTTTAGAATTGTTTTATTTATTTTTATAAATTAAAAAATAATAATTTATAATTTTCTATTTTAATATTACACTTATAGCATTCAATTTCTTAATTTTTTACCTTTTTATATTACAAAAAAAGTCTGTATGAAGTATCATTCTTAAATTCTAGCATATATTTATAAAATTACATTTTTTCTAACTAAAATATTAATAATATATCAGACAATTACATCTCAATCTTATATTTACTCGCAAAGTATGCAAATTAAAAAATTATTTTACTAGAAATGTTACTATTTTTTCTAATTTTAATTTAATCTAAATAATTATTAAAATTTAAAATTACTTTTGATCATTTATTTATACTTTTTATTAGCCTTTTAAAAGGATTTTATTCTATTATTATGAAGTTTTAATTGGATTTTTAAATGTTAATTAAAGCAATTGTTGCTATATATTTTCCTTATTAATTTATTTTGAAAATTTTAATCTTATTTTTAATTTTTTTATTCATAAAAATATTTATATTTTAGATAAGCAAAATAGTAAGCTTACTTAATGACTATCAATATTTACAGGAACTTTTTCAGTTAATTAGTTAAAAAATTAAATATTCTTATAGTATCTTAAGTTTTATATCAAAGTTAGAGAGAATAATAAAGTTAAAATATTTAAAAATTAATGAAAATATTAATTTCTTAAATATAAGCTCTTAATTTTAATTAGTTTTATTATAAAATTAATATCAAATTTTTCTATTTTTGATAGGAAAATTCTTTCATTAATTTAGATCTGTAGATATAAAATTGCCATAGAAAACAATGATTTTATAAATAAATTTTAGAATAAGAAGTTTTGTTACTTTATAATTGGCAACATTTCGAAATTATAAAGATTCTGTACATTTTCGACTATTTGATGAGAGTGGTGGAATTTTAATCCAACTGCTACTTTAACTCGATCCTAAAAAAGTACGTACTATTTCTTATATTTTAAAATTAAGGCTTCGCTGATTTACAGAAGTTTAGAGTGATCCTGAAGAACATCTTATTGTAAGTAATAATTAATTATATTTTTAATTACAGTAAAAGTTTTATGTCATTATAAGCTAATATAACTCAACTTGAAATTAGTGTAGATTTGCTTCTTTTATTAAATATTAAAAAAATTATGCAATATTAATTCAATATATTACTTTATTTTAATTAAAAATAAAAACTAGCTTTAATCCTTTTATTATTTAATCTTACTATCAAAAGAAAATATCATAAACTCGAAAGAATAATTTTAATATATAGATCTTCTAAAGTTAATTTAGGCTATTCTGATTTTATAAATTACATCATATTCTGCCTTAGTTTTTACATAAAATTATTTATATTTGAAATGCAATGCTTGAAGATTTTTACTTTTCATTATTTTTTTAACTTTAATTATAATAATTAATATTCTAAATATTTTTTTTTATAGCAAGTTATTTTGAATTTTAATATTTACAAATTTAAAATCTCACACTTTTAATGTATTTACTTATAAAATATTAATTAACCATATAAAATATTTAGATTATTCAAATTTTCTTTTTATATTAAATATTTAAAATAATTATCAATATAATTATAGACCTTACAATTGATTTTAAGGTTTCCTTAATTTTTATAAATGATATATCTAATTTTATAACTTATTTATAAAATTACTAATTTATTAATTAAGATTTTATTTATCTAACTCCATTTTTAGTTTCATTATTTTAGTTAAAATAATTTCTAAGAAAATATTTAGGTAAATCCTTCTAGAATCTCTCAAGTTAATTATAATTAGATAAATATTTGTTTTTGTTTGATTTTTTGCTTTAATCATAGCCATTCTTATAACTAATTACTTTTTAATCTTAAAAATGTTTACAGTATTTTAATACACTTTGTAATCTTCTGATTTTATTAGGTTTTTACGCTTTAACAAGTTTATTTTAATTTGATAGTTCTTATTCTTTCTAAAAATGAATAAATCTTATAAGTAAACTTATTGTTATGTTTTAAAGTTTAAAGAAGTTTAAAAATGTTATATATAATAATATAAATTACTAAACTTCTTTCATAATATTAACATTTATTAGAAATATTTATAAGAAAATGGAAAAAATATTATGTTAAGATTTTGCATTTATTTTTAAATCTTTTTTATTGCAAAATTATTAAAAATTATTAAAAGAGAAATCAATCTTTAATATTATACTAAATATTTTTTTCTTTTCTTGCTTTTATTGTCTATGAAAAAGAAAAAAATCTTAGTATTGTTTTCGCCTTTTTTTCTAAAAATTATAATTTTTACCTTTGAAAATCTTGTATATTTTTTTTTCTTTATCTTTGAAACGTTTTTTTTCATCATATGATTCTGATTCTCAAAACCCTTAGTTTTGCTTACAAGGATGATATTAACTTGATTTCTTAATAACTAAGAGTTTTTTTTCTAAATCAAGTAAAATAATTGCCTACCTTTATATTTTATTTAAAAGGTAGCTTAATTTATAATAAACTTTTTTTATTTTATTAAGGTTTTCTTATTTAAATTATTTTTTTAATTTTTGTTTGAATTATTTGTTTTTAATTTATTTTAAAACATTTAAATTTATTTAAACGTTTTTCTTTTTTTAAATAAGAAGGAAAATAGTTTTCTTACTAAATATAAATATTCAAATTACATATTTAAGCAAAATTTAATTTATTAAATAATGTACAGATTAACAAAAAGTTAATAGTAATAGATATCGGAGTTTTTGGACATTTGAGAACATCAAAAATTATTCATGAGTAACTTTTAGAAAACAAGCTGTGCAAAATAGGAATAATTTTAGACTTTTAATGAATCTGTGAAAGAAATATTTAAAATAACGCTTATAAAGAGATTTCAAATTTAGATTTGACTAAAAGCGAAGTCATCATTTTTTTACTAAGTTAAAAATACAATAATAATAGAAATTTTCTAAAAACAAATAAATAATTAAAAAAATACTGTGAGTTACATGATTATTTTAAAGATTTGTATGATCCTAAATATATCAGACGAGGGAGAGTAACAAAAAATATATAAAACATTTATTAATAAAACGATAAATTTGATTAATATAAAGCCTTTAGAACTTTAAATTTGATGCATATGTTAGCAAAAAAGGAACATTTTCCTGAATTTTAGAGTAATCATTTAAAGCACTTGAATCTAAGTAAGACCTCATATGGGTCATCAATTATTTACAGAATTTTTAAAAAGAAAATGTTTTAAAGAAGACATAACCGAATATTAAAAGAATATAAAACAAATAAGAAATTATTAATAATTCTGAAAGCGCAACTATTTAAATAGATAAAGTAAATTAAAATTAAGAAGATAAGATTTATGAAAAGCTATTATAAAATTTTAACCAATTTGAAAATAATCAAAAATGTTAACTGAATTAAAAAAAAGATGAAAAATAAAACTAAACTTATGAACTTCATAGAAAGTTATGAATAATTTTTATAATCATCCGATTTATTAGATTAATAGAATAAGATTTTGATGAAGAAGAAAAAATTATGAGCTGCTGTGGAAATTTGTCATCATACTAGGGACTAAGATAAACTAAATTAAGATTAAATAAATAAATTAAAAAAAAACTCTAAAGATTATTCTTAAGGCCCAAAACTCTTTATTCTAATTTAAAGATTGCAGAAAATTTGATATAGAATATAAAGACTATAAACGACCAACAAAAGCAAATCTAAAAAACATTTTACAATATTAAAATATAGAACCAAAAAATACATTTTTTCCAAGTTAATTTTGAAGCTTAGAAAAATCAAAAAAATTTAAGACGGTTTTGAAATTCAATAATTAATGCAATAGAAAATAAGCAAAAATTTTATTTTGCATGAATCGAGTTTGTAGTTACAATCAGAAAAATGAATATCTTTTAAAATTTTTTTATTAAAATCTTTAAATATATAAAATAAATTATCTTTTTATTTTAAAATTCAAAGTTTTGTGAAATAAATATGGAAAACTTTTTCTTGTAAACTTTTTTTTATTTATCAAAGTTATCACTTCAGGTATAATATACACTTGATTTGCTACATAACTAAGAGTTTTAAAATTAAATCAAGTATATTGATTACTTGCCTTTAATTTTAAGTTTATAAAGAAGAATTTAATTTTTTTATTTTATTAAGGATTCTTTTTTGAAACAAATTTTTAGCATCCGAGACAAATAATGTTTTTTAATAAAAGCTTAAAAACTTTTGCTAGTAAATATAAATTTTATTTATATATATAAATTTCTACTTAAGCTTAATGTTAAGATAAAATAGTTATTTTCGAAAATTAAATTGTAATATACTTAAATTATAAATATATTGTTTTTTATTTTCAAATGTAAATTAAATTTTTTAAATATTTACAAAACATTTTTTTCATCTTTGGTTTACTCAAAGCAAATCTGAATAATTACAAACTTACCTCTTTTAGCTTTTTTTTAGAGTTTATGTTGATGGTTCCTATGATTTTCTTTTTAAATTTCTTGTTATTATTTTATTATTTACGTCAATTTTTTAAAACTTTATGCAATTTTTTAAAATTGATTGAGATTTTTCTTAAATTAATACTACTACTTATGTAGTCTCTTCGAAGCTTACCTTTTTAATTTTATGGTGATCGTTTATTTTAAAATAAAAATTATTTTAACCGTTAAGAATAGTCCTGCTCTAAAGTTTCACCTTCATGATAAACTGCTGCTTTCATTTGTATATATTTTGATGCTTAAGTTTAATCTCGTTATATTAAGTTTGTTAAATAAAGAAATGAATTATATTAAATTTGGTTTTAAATTTTGATTAATTTGACTCTATTTACTTAGTTCTATAAATAGCTATTATAATATATACTACTTATAATAATTTTTTTGCTTGGCCTTATTAGTTTATTAGTTATGCTTTATCACATTTTCAATTTTAATCACTCTTAAAATCCTAAGCTTATTATTAAAAATGGATTAAATTTTTTAAAGTTATGTATATTGTTTTCTATTGTTGGTAAATGTAAAAAATAAGAAGAATATATAATATTTTAGCTTTAGTTACATTATTAAGTAGTATTTAAAAAATGAATCATAGGACTATTTATTTCTTTTTTATAATTTTCTCAATCTTAATTATATTAATTATTATTTCTAGCATTTATTAAATATTTTAATATTTTAAAAATAAGTTTATCGTCTAAAAGACAAACTTAAGATAAAAGCTTCTTATTAATCTTATTATTATTCTTAAAATCTTAGCAATTATCACATATTCATTATTTAAGAATCACTCCTTTACATTTTCTAATTTAAAACATTCTAAAATTCATATTTTCTCACTAATTTATATTTTAATAAGAATCTAGCTTTCAATTTATCTAATTTGTATAGAATTGCGATAAACGAATTTAATCAGCATCAAGAATTTGGATTATAAAATCTTATAAATTAATTTTCTTTACTTTCTAGTTACTATTATTATTGTTAGTTTATTTGTTTCTTTATTATATTATTCTCAATCATTTTCATTATTAACATCTTGACATTCTTTTTTATATACATTTTTATCTTTTTAAATATTTGTTTTTTTAAAGACATTATTCTTATACGATTTCAGATTCTATACTCAAATTTTAGCATTATTTTTTAAGAAACTCTATCTTTTATTGGCTTTAGTTAAAGTCTTTAAAAAAGTCTATATCATCTTCCTTTTCTTTTTATAATTTAAATATTCTTCTAAATTTATTAGTTCCTTTTTTAACTCTCTTTTATAAAAGCAATAATCTTCATTTTTATAAGTTATTGTAGTTTTTTCATATTAACTTACCTATTTTTACTAATTTATATGATCATTGTAATGTTGTTTATAATTCCATAATTATAGAAAAAAGGATTATTTAAAGTTTTAATATTCTTAAATTTTTAGTTATTTAATTATTTCTATAAAGTTATTTTCTAATTTAATATATTGATTTCTTAATTAAATTCTCTAATTAAAGTTTTTCGTATTTTTTATGTTTAAAAGTCTTTTAAACGTAAATTCTTTTAATTGTAGAAGCTTTTAAACCTGTACTGAACTCTTTGTTTCCAATATAAATGAAACATTTTTTTCAATAGTAGTTCCTTAAAATTTATGAATAGTTTATGCATAGCATAATATTAAAGGAAATTATTTTCTATGATCCTAAATGTCATCGAGTGTAAAGCTCTATTTTACAAAAATATGTGTACCAAATTATTAAATTCTTTTTTTTAATTAGTTAATTATTTATCGATGTGCCTTTATAATTTAAAATTATATTAATTGACATAATAGTAATTAATGTTGAAACTGGTCTTTATCCTATCAAGTAATATCTCTTATGAAATTTATGGCTCCATTTATTAATCCAGATTTAGTATTTAAGTTTTCAGTTAGCATAATTAAAGCATTAATACTTAAAAATAAATATTTTTCAAGTCCTTTTATTTAATTTTAATAATTCATTTAAATTTTGCCTTTATCTTCAGATTCGATACAAAAAACAGATTTATTTAAACTTTATAAAATTTTAAATTATGAGATTATGTTTCCTTTCTCGTACTAAAAACACAAGTTTTAGTTTAAACTTCTTCTAAATTAAGTATTTGCTAAAATCTTTCTTATAAATAGTTATATAATTTTTTATCAACTTCACCATTTCTTATTAAAGATTTGTTATAAAAATTTAATCCTTTTATCAAAGTTATTATTCTAGAAATACTACACATTTATTTTTTTTAATTAAATTAATCCATTTTTATCTTTTTGCTTGTTTTTTTAATTTAATTTTATTGAGAATATTTACTTACCTTTAGCTGGAGTTTATGATCAAAAATTTGATACAAAAATTATATTAAAGCCTCCGTATTATTTTTCGTTTTAATTTATTTATTAAAGTCTTTTTTCAATTTAAAATCATTATTACTGAGCTTGCTTATTTCATCTATTATTATTCAGTTTATATTTTTTAGTTAATTTTATTTTTCGTTAATTACTTTTTATGTTAAATCTTTAAATTTACAACTTATTAGCAGATTAAATAAAAAATATACAGTAACTCCATCAATTATTTTTGAAGCTTTACTAGTTTTTGCATATTTTATTAGTTCATTTTTCAATAAAATTTATTCTATTTATTTAGTTTAAAAAGATTTTCCAGTACCAGCAGATCCTAGTAATACTAATTTACATTAAATTTTATTTTATATGCATTTTTAAATATATTATGAGTTATTAACTTTCTGATAATGTTATTATGTCTTCTACTTGAAATTAAGTTAACTTTATTAATTATTTTTCTATTTAAAATTCAATTTATTTTTTAATTATTTTTTCGTAATCATATTATGTTTTTACTCATTTACTTATTTTGATAGTTTCAAGTAAAAATTTTAAAATTCATTCATATTAAAAATTTTTCTAACTTTTCTTCATTCATCAAATTTCTTTTTATTAGGTATTTTCTTCTACTTTTTTGCAAATATTGTTAAATGTTTTTTATGCAAAATTTCTATATTATGTTTAAAATAAATATGGATAATTGAACTTAAATTTTTAAAACTACTGACTATTTTCATATTAGCTTCATAATTAAATTTTTATTTTTTAGTTAAATTATTATTTTCATATAAATTTTAACAATTTTGTAGTTTTCAAGCTTTAAATAATAACATATTTCTTTAAGCTATTTAATTTTTAGCATGTTAATCATTATTATTTTCTTAAATATATGGCATAGGTAGCACTATTATTTTATCAACAATTTTATTTCTTTATACTATTTTTATTTTTTTATTTAAAAGTTTATGCAAAACTCGTAACATGTCATTTGTTCTAAACTTGTAAATTTTTAAGAATATTTAAATTAAGTTGGTGTATGTTAATTTTACATTCTTTAAGCATAATAATCGATAATTGTTTTATTTAAAATCAAAGAATTATTATCACTTTAATTATAATCATTTGTTGCTTAATTATTGTTAAAATTCATATATTTTCTTCATTTTTTAAATTAATTTATTTTGTGTTTTCTCAATTTAATTTTATTATTTAGTGAGAACATCCTAAATTTTTCTTTTATCTAAATTTCGCATTATTCCCGAATACTATAATCTATTTACTCGCTCTAGCTAATTAAATATTATTTAAAAATTAATTAAAAGTGTTAATTTTCTTTTAACTAAATATTAGTAAATAACTATTGTCATGTTTGTGTTATTTGCTTATAAAACTTAAATATATATTATTCTATTTAGTTTTCTTATAAAACTAATTAAGCGTTACAATTAGTTCTTCAAAATTACAGTAAAGGTCTTAATAGATTTTTTTAATTACTTTTTGTTAAAAAATATATATTATATTTGCTACTAATGATTTCAATTAATAATTAAGTTTTTTTATTATTTTTAATTGAAATCTTCTTTTTCATTTTTATTTTTCTTCTTTATAATTCATTATTGCATTTATGTTTCTACACAAATTATAAAATATTAAATAAATTTTAATCTCTATTTTAAACTTAAAATTTATAGAATTTATCTATAAAAGGATTTATTTTTTTATTACTTTACTGATTTTTATTGTTTTAATTGGTACTTCAGAATCAAATAGCAAATAATATAATTTTTCTAGCTTTAATTTAGTTATTTATTTTTTCTTTATTAATTCTTTTAAATCATTAATATGTTCGTTTTCTTCTTTACTCAAATATTTTTATTTAATTATTTATTTCTAATTATTCTAAACAAATTTTAACTTCATTTCCTTAAATAAAATATTAATTCTATTCGAAACAATCTAAGCAGTTTTTCAATTTTATTAATGAATATGTTCTGGCGTTCTATTCTATTATTCAAATTTAAATAAAATCAATCTATTTCAAATAATTATTATAAGATGTTTAAAATTAATTATACTAAAATATCAAAATAACTACTAACTAAATGCGAAGTTAATTAAAATATTTATTTTATTGTAAGTATTTCTTATTAAATTTTATTTAAACTAAAAATATTTTTAAATTAAAAAGGTTATCATGAATCAGCATATGTCTATGTAATAAATAAAGTTGCAGTTCCTTTTACTTTTTACAATTACATTAATTCGATATTTTTCGCTTTCCAGAATATTTACTTCCTAAAATTATATTTTTATAACTAAAAATTTAATTAGAATATTTTCTAAAATCTTATTTTAATAATTACTTAAGTTATTCCAATGTAAAATTTTAATTTAATTATTATGTTTTAACATATAAGCTCAAATGTTTTTCGAGTTATGTTTAAAATTAAAAAAAATTACAAAAATCTATAATTTTAAGCTAGATTAAATCTAAATGTATTTTTATTATTTATTTCAAAATTAAATCAAGTTGAAGGATTAAATGACTCACAATAATCAACTTCTATTAATCTATTTTAACTAATCGGGTTTCCTAATCATTATGGAAATAGAAAAGGAGATAATATTGTTGCTATATTTTATGCTAAAAAAATTTCTTATGAATTTTTAAAATTTAATTATTCTTATTCAGATAAAAAACTTTATTTGATCTTTTAAAAATTTTTAATCCAACTTTATTAACAATTGCTGCTTTAACTGTAATCTAACAAAAATTTATACCATTTTCTTTATGAGTTGATTATTTTATTTTATTCTCTTAAATGGTATGCACTAAATTTTAATAAATTTTATTATTTTTTCTGTTAACATAATATTTTATGAGCTTTAGTTATTTTTTATTCTTAAATTTTCTCTATTGTTTCTTTTATTTAGTTAATATTTTAAACTGATTCATTTCTTTTATTTGATAATAATTTTTTTTATTTAAATTAACTATATTTAGCCTAAAAAATTTTATAAAATTCTAATTCTATTTAATTTATTTGAATGCTTAAAATTTTAATTCTTCTTTTTGTTCTTAAAAATCTTAGTATTATTTTATTAATTATTAAATTTTGTCATAATCTTATTATTCGTTCAAAAAAATACATTAACCTAATAATTACTAACTATTAATTTTTAAAAGGTTTATAAAGTTCTATTTAAAAATGCAATCTTAAAATGATCTATTATTTTTATTAATTAATAGTTTCATTATTCTAATTTTTATCAACTGATATCCATTTTATAAGTTTATTAATATTTTCCTGCAATAATTTATAAAATTTCTATTTCGTCTAAATTACGTGGAAAATTTTTGATAAGGTAAATAAATTTTATTAATTGCTAAAATTTGCCTATTATTTACTAGTTTAAATTATCTTAAATAATTTTTTTAATTACGCATCGCTTCAAGCAATTGAAGGTTATTCGATTTGATTTAAATATCCTAATTCTAAAAAAATTTCATTCGGTATCATGTTGATTTTTTTTCCAAAGTTAAAAAGAAAATTTATTAACAGTTTATATTAGAGCACTATTTATATTTATTATAAAGCAAAGAGGGAAGAGCAATCCTCAAACTGAAACTGACTTAAACTCTGGTACCAGGAAGTACCATAGGTGAAGAACCAGCAAAGAGAATACAAGATCGAAGAGGCATCAAGTAGCATTAATGACGAAAGATGTCAGATATTAAGGTCTCTTTGGGTAGCATTCCGATCGCGGCCCTATTAAAGTTATATTCACAAGGGAATGTTAGCACTGTGGAAAGACTTCAGCAATAGTTTTTTTCAACTTTAAAAATCTTTATAAAAGAGCTGCGCACCATTGAGGTGCTACGTGCTCTATAATCTCATTTATTTATCATAATTTCAAATCATTTTTGCTTTACATAATTTGCATTTTTTATTTTTAAATTCTCTTTAACATCTTTAGCAAAATTAATTTTCAACATTTCGATCTTTTATTTGGGTTTCTTCGCAACCCAAACATTTATAAAGATTAAATCTTTCTAAAGCACTAGCAAAATATTCAAAACCAGAAGCATATATAAATTAATGCTTTCAAAAATTTTCGTTCTAAACTTGAAAATATTATTATTTATTTATTTTTAATTTATTTAAAACATCTTTGCTTAACTTATTTATTTATTATTTTATTTAAATATTTTGCTAATCAATAACTATTGACTCATTTTTCTTTGATTGCTTGAGTTATATTTTTACCTTTTAGAGCTATTAATTTTATTATAAGTGCTATTATATTTAATAATTAATACTTTAAGTCTAACTATCTTTATTCTAAAAATAACTTTCTATTCTTTCTTAAATTTGATTTCAACATTATAAATATTTTCTTAATTTTTTTAATCTATTAGAACTCATTCTTTTTAATAAAAAAATACTTCTATTAAAATTTTCTTTTTACGTTTTTTTAATAATTTTATCTTTAAATATTTTTACAATTTTATATTTTATAGTTTTCGATCTTTTAATCCTTTTTAATCAAATTCACCACCTTTTCTTTTACTATTTGCTCTTTAAATATTTTAAATTTCATATAAAGTTAGAAAATATTCTGTTTTTTACAACAATTTTTATAAATTTACTTTCCTTCAGTAAAATTAAGCAAAAAACTGCTTCCATCTAACTTCTCATTCAACTAAATTCTGAATAAATAAAACTAGTTTAAAATAGCTTTATCATAAGAAAAATTAAAAAAGTATTTTTTATTTAAGTTGTTTGCTGCTGCATTCTTAATACAGCCTTTTAATTTATTATGTTTTTTTGGTGGAGAACCTCCTCTTAGCCTTTTTTTAAACTAAAGAAATAAATTTTTCTTTAAAAATAAAATATCATGAAACATTAAATCTAAAGATTTTTATAAATTAAATAAATAGTACGAATTTTCCAAAGTAGAACGAATAAAATATAAGGTTCCCTAGCTCGGAATAAATATTTGGTATCGAAGTAAACATTAAAAAAACAAAATCGATCTGTAACTAAATTTGATTGTAACTAACTAATGAAAATAAAAAATTTACATAAAAATCTTTTTAATTTTCTTTGTTATCTTGAAAAATTAAAATAAAAAGTTATTAATCTAAAGAAACAAATCAAATAAAAGTCTTATTTCTTATTAATATTAGTATCTGTCCAAAAGTAACTAGTAAAGTAAATTCAAATAAAAAGTATTCTAATCATAATGCTGCTTATTTAGAAACCAACAAATCTTAAATCTTAAAAAAACTCCTAAACAATCCTTTATGCGTTTTAAAATATCCGCCCACTAAAAAGGCATTTGAAAAGTCTAATTTGAATTCACAAAGTAACAAATAATCTTAAACGAGAATCCTTAAATCATTTATTAATCTTTGATAAAGACGTTAGCAAGCCTAAAAAATATTACTAAAAACTAAATTAAACTATTATATAAAAGATTTAGACATCATTTAATTTAAACTAAAAAATCTTTACACTTCTAATTTTTTTTGAGAAAAAAGATTGTTGAGATTCGTTATTTCAAATCTAAAAAACAAATGATAGAAAGGTATTACAGAATTATAAGAAAACAAAGAAGAAAATAAAATTGAAAGAAAAAAGTGTTTTATTGCGCAAAAAAAATAAAATAATAAACTTTGATAAAATTAAACCCAAAAAATAAAAAAAAAGATATCGATACTAAAAATAATTTAATAAAAGATCGAAGAGTAAAAAATTTAAAAGAATAATAAAAAAATTAAAATCTAGCCTAGAAAAAAACGAAATTAAAAAATTTAAATAAAATAACTCATGGATTTTAATATTAGAAAAAAATTAAAAACTATAATCATGATCTAAAAAAATTAAGTAAAAAAATTAAAGGGAAAAAAATTCTTTGCAACAATATTTACAAAAAAATTATAATTAAAAGCAATATTTCATACCAAATTCAGTTATTATACTTATATACGAGAAGTTATATACAAATTCATACAACTAAATAGGATTAAAGTATTCTTACAATTGAACATACTTCTGAACTTCCCTGCTAAAAGTATATTCACTTTCAATTACATGTTTTATCATCAATTTTATAACTAAAAACAATATTTCATACTACATTCAGTTATTATACTTATACATGACGCGGCCTTTTAATGACTTAATAACTAATTCATATTTAAAGCATATTTAAGAAGACTAGAACATTGATTCAAGAATAGAGAATAATTTTTGAAAAGCATATTCTCCATTTGGAGAAGCTCACATAACTCATTGTTAGCTGAAATGACAACAAGAAGTATGAAAAATATTATATTTTAATATTAAATATTAATATTGAAATAACTTTGAGCCAACGAGGTGTGATTTATTCTAAAATTATAATTATTTTTGATTATTATTTATACATCTAATTTTAGTTGAATATTTCTAAATATAATTATTCTTCAAATCATTTATACAATAAAGTAAGCATTTTCATTAAATTGCAACAATTAACTTTATCTTAAAAATTTTTATCTTTCAAACTTACAAATATGGATCTTTAATAATTAATAAATTAAATAAAATAGCAATAATCTAAATTATATATTAAGTATTTCATTAATTTTATTTTCTATTTATTTTTCTATTATTTATTATTTAATCCTTTGTAATAATTTAAAACTGTCTAATTTTATAAGCTAATAAGTCCTATTAATCTAAAAAAATTTACACATTTTTCCGTTATAAATATTAAATTTGAGTATTATTTAGAAATATTTTTATTTAAAGCTATTGTTTTATTAATTTTTAGAATAAATCTTAAATAATAAAAAATTAATTAAGTAAGGATCTAAATAATTTAATTAAATAAATATAAGTGTATTAAATTTTTCTTAAATGAAAAATTGCTATTTCTAATATATAAAACTAAAATTAAAAATCGTATTAAAAAAGTCTAAGTAAAATGCCTTTTATCTTATAAGCTTTTATCATTCATAAAAAAATAACTATATTATATTTGTTTAAAATAGAAAAAACATGCTTTAGAATGAAAAAAAAATTGAACTTGCAATTTTTATTTATTTTTATTTAAAAATCTGAATTATCATTTATAAAGGAAGCTTATAATATAGATATGGTAGAATTATAATAAAATTATTTAAAAATGGATTACGTATATAATAAATGACTTTAATATGATATTAAAATGCTATTTAGAATGAAATAAATATAGATAAATTGCCATTTACTATGATAGCAACTTCAATTAGAATTATTTTATAAATGATTTATTTCATTATTATCATCTCTAAAATCCCTTCAAATATTAAAAAATAAATAATTTTTATTTTCGAAAATATTTTTAAATTGAAATATATCAATTTTAAAAATGCTTGAAGAAAGACGTAAAAATACTTCTAAAGCATAAAAAAAATGTTAAGTTATTTTAAAATTATCACTTAGATTATTTTAAGTAAAGCTCTCATAAATATTATACTCGCTTACTTCAAGCAAATGAAAAAAAAAAGATAATTTCTTCATAAAAATTTAATAAAATATTAAAATTTAAGAAGAATAAATTTGATATTTACATTTATAATTTATTAATAAAATAATAGATAGCTTACTTAAAGTTTATATATATTAATTTATACTTATTATGCTTTTTATGTTGTTTATTTTCTAAAGTTATTTTTACTTAAAAAAAGTAAAAATATTGCAATTTATTTATTCAATTGATAAATATAGCATTGATGTATTTATTCTAAATTATTTTAACATTTTGGTATTACTATTAAAACTTTATTTATAATAATTTTTTTTTAATTTAAAATAAAATATTTATACTACTTTTCTTATAAGATTCAACTTTCTTTTTTTATTTTTGTAAATCTAATTATTTCTACAAATATTTTTCTTATTTCTTCTGTATAAATATTATTTAATCATTTTTTCTTATTTATTTTACTTTAATATAGAGAATTAAAGTTTATTTTAAATATGAAATTATAATAATTATTATAATAATTGATAAAAGTGGCTCTTCCATTATTAGACTATCCACAATTTTAATTGTTCAATACTTTTATATAAAATACATCTTGAAAATGGAGTCATGGTCAGTCGCATCTCTTTGGACCATAAAAGCAGTTCTCACTTGCCACTCCAAGTCAGATTTCCAGACGAATTTCGGTTAGTATCGAAGATTATTCCATTTTAGGTTGCAATAATCAGCAAAACCAGAGGAAGACATAGTCGATTATGGGTACTTAATTTTTCCAACCTCTGATGAAGCTATCCTGTTCTTAACCTTTGATACGTGACCTTAGTTCCTATGGAGGTTCCACTCGCTAAAGCAAACTAAAACTCAGGAGCCTCCATATTTCAAATTATATAATACTAGTTTATTGTTTTTATATTTAAGTTATCATGCTTGCCATATTTTAAATTTTATTTGTTTAAGTATATGTAAAGATTAATATTATTTCTTATCAGAAATTTTCTCTATTTTAATATTGCATTTACTTCTAATCCTAAAATAGTTCTAAAACTTTTATCAATAATTTAGTAAAACTATTAATTTAAGATATATAAAATTAACTAAAAAATTATATTTTAAATCAATGAGAAAGACTTTAAAAAATTCAGCTTATTAAATAAAATATTTATATAAAAACTATTGTGTCATTATTTACTTTTATAATCATTATAAATTAAAGATTGTGCTTTTTACTTCTAACATTAATATAAAATATTTGCTAAAAGTTTGATAATAAAAACTAGAAATAGAAAATTAGATTTATTTCTTTTAAAAGCATTAACTGAATATTTATTTTTGCTTAAATACTTTAAACATTTTTTTAAATAATTTATTAATTTATAATCCATGATTTACAAACTTATTCTTAATTTTAATTTCATGCTTCTTTCAGATTTTATCATATAATTTATAATTTTTTTCTTTTATAAACTCCATCATATAATATTTGACAAATTACATGAAAATTAATAAATTTATCAATATTTCAATTCTTTTTTACCTTTTGGTTAATTTACACTTTTTAAGTATTTTATTTATTTAGAAATAATATATTGTTAATCAATCTTGATACCTAATTTAAATAACAATTTCAATTATACTTATATTTCATTAAAAATAATTTACCCCTTTAGGTCTCAATTTAGTAATTAAAGATGTAAGTATCTCATCTTTTTTCTTTTGACTCGGAAGTAAAAATAATTTAGCTATAATCGGTTGAATTTAATATCTATTTAATCTTCTTTAAAATTATTAATCGCTTCTGAGTGTTGTTCCCAGTTTTAATAATGAATAAGATATTCTCCTAATTAAAAAGATTATTTAACTTTTTTAGATGTATTTTTTTCGTTGTAATCTTAATTTACTTCTTTACATCTTCGTCAAATCTGAATTTATAACATATTTTTAAATATGATACCATTTAATCTAAATTTACACTGTTTATGTGAATTACAATTTTTTATACAATTTTTATAAAATTATTATTTTCTTAAATCAACTTAAGCGCTTAATTTCCTACTCTTATTTTTTTAACTTACTTTTATTTAAATCCCTTTTGAATAATATTTAAGTTTAGAACCGAAACACAATTTAAAACTAAAATTTAATTTCTATTTTTGATGCATTTCAAGGAGTTATTTTTTCCTATTTGACACTACAAGATATGACTCTAAGATTTAATAATCTATTAGTAAAATTTTATTATATTTGATGAACTAGTTTTTTAATTAATTAATCATTATTTATAGGGATATGAAAAAGAAAAGAAGAATTTAGATATGATTGATGAAGAAAAATTGAATATTTAAATATATTATAATTAATATAATTAGAAAAACATTAATTTTAAAAGGTAATATACTTAATTATATTTATATTTAACATTCAAATAGACACAACTTATATAGTTAGATAATTAAAATTTATTAAAGTAATTTATTAAAGAAAGAGTTTAAAAGTTAAAAAATCATTAATGATTTAGAAATCAAGGAAAAAATGGACCAAACTGTTGTAGAGTTTTCAAGTAATTACCAAAATTAATGCTAATTTAAAATAATAGGAAATAATTTGGATTATTTTATAATTTTTTCTGTTTTGTTGACATTTAAGTTTAATTAAAATTATTAATATTTCAAATTATTATTTTCTACTATTACTTATAAGTTTAAATTTTAAAAATATTCTAGTATATATAATACAAAAAATTATTCTTAAAACGTTTTATCTATGAACTTGGTGATTTAGAATTTTTATTTATTAATATCATATTTTTTAAGGTAAATTTAATTTTTACTATAAGAAATTAAAATAAGCTTTCCTCTAAAATAGATACTTTTCTTTTGCTAGTTGACTTATAAAGGTTATATTTTTTATGAATTTGTCTAATTTATTTTAAATAGGTTAAAAATTTTATTTACCTTTTACTAATACTTATTTTCTTAATATATTTATATTATTAATGTGCTATTATTTATACAATTTAAATAAATATTAGTGATATGAAATTGAGTCTAATCTTAATAGATTTTTTTAGTTAGTATTCTATTCCTTATAGATTATAAGAAAATATTTACTTAAAAAATTTTATTTATGTATGTTATCAATCTTTATAAGATTAGGTATGAGTATCACTTTAAATTTTTTTTAATAAACTTATAAATTTTGTATTTAAGCGATTTATTTTTGAATTATTCAAAGATTAATAATCAACTAATAAAAGTTTTTAATTTGCTATCTTTCTTATAGTCAAAATATAAACAATTGAGTTTTTTTTCTATTTTAACTTTTTGAAGGATTTCTTCATTGAATGATATTTATAGATATAATAAAATAGATAACATATTTACTGCTTTATGTTTCTTTATGTATTTTAAGTTTTTGGGGAAATTTATACAAATCATTCCATTAATTGACTTCTGCATATTGACAAATATTTTTAGATAGCTTAAGCATTGCTATTAAATTTTCAGCTTCTTATATTATCATCTTAATTTTTTATCTTTTCCTTTATCTTAAATAATTATTCATTCATTCATCTAGTAATATTGAATCCATAACTTTTTTTGTGTATATTTCAAATATATAGTTATTTCTTTTTGCTACTTAACTCAATCATCCTTCTACTATAGATTTTTTATTTAGAAGCAATTTGCAACTGAATATTAACAATAAAAGCAGAATTTTCGAGATTTTTGTTATATTTCACTTACTTTCTTAGTTTCTCATTTTACTTACTTCATTGTTCCTTAATTAGCTCTTTTTTCTCTAAATATTTTCTTTCTTTATTATTTAATCATTGAGGCAAGGTGCTTATTGCATTTTTTTTAATATTCACGAAAACTGCCAGTTCTAAATCTTATAGCATGCTTCTGACTTTTTTCTGACCTTTATTTTTTCAAAATTAAGATAAAATTTTAAGTTTCTATAACGCTTCTTAGAATGACATCAGCACTAACTGAGTCATATTCAAACGCTCTGTATTAAAATCAGACCAATAATTTTTTAATTTATAACGATTTCCTATTATTTCCTAGGTTTTTCATCGTTTTTGAAGGCTCATTTTTTTGTTTCAATCTTTTTTCGTGTGCTTTTGGTGCTTGTCGTAGCCCATTGTATATTGAAAAAGAATTAATAAGAAGAATTGATTAATGAATATTTGACGCTTATTGCTTTCTCTTCAACTTTAAAAGGTAGTAAAAAAACTTTCCAAGTAACTCTTGTTTTCTAATTTATATTTAAGCATACTTTTAAAATCTTCTTACACTTTCCTAAAGATAAAGATATCTTTGAATAAAATAAAATCTTGGTACTTAATGCAATTGCTTCAAAGAAATTAATTGATATAGAAAACTTTTTATTTAAATAAGATATTAACAGATTATCTTACGATAATTAAATAATATCTTAATATGAATATTAGACAGAAAGCATATCGCTTTTTTACTTAAATATAATCAAAAATTTAACTTTAATAAGATACCTAAAAATGAATGCTTCTAATATGATAATGCACAATCTTATATCTAAATAAAATTTGTCTATGTAACTTAAAATAATTAAAGATTAATTTATTAAAATTGAGCTTTTTGAAGCTAATTTCTAAAGTTATTTTACTTTATTATTAGCAAAAATGTAATTTTTTATATTATTTTGATTGAATTAACTTTATTATTTCAAAATTCTAATTTTTTCAAAAATTATTAGATTGTTTCACTTAAAATTAATTTATGAAAGAATATGCTTAGTGTATTAAAAATTAAATACTCTAACTAAATCTCTTTATACTAATACTTATAATGTGTTATTTTTTAGACTTAAGCATTAAGTAATTTGACTGATTGTTTATAATTAAAATTCTTAGATATAGTAATCTAAGTAATCCATTTATATATACTTCATATAATTATTATATTGAAATGTAAATACATTATCATCTTATATAACTTATTTATAATTATATTACTCATCAGTACTTCAGCAAGATTAATTTCTTAAGATATTAGATATTCAAATCTTATTTTATTATCTCTTTTTTTAATTAACCAAATAAATACAGACTTATTTATTCATTTTTACCTTTAGTTCCATCCTCAAAATAGCTAGAATTTATTATTTTATTTTTATTAATTTTAGTGAAGAAATTAAAGAAAAAATAAGATATTTAATTGTTTACGATTAATCTAAAGAGAATAGTATATTAATCCTCTGCTACAACTAGTATTTCTAAAATTAATTTAGATTCATAGAGAAATCTAAAAAGATAATGTTCAATGCACTATAAAGAAGTAGTAGACCATTTATCTTAAAATCCAAATATCATAATATAAGTAATAAAAAATGAATTCATAAGAGCAATAAACGGAACATAAATGATTATCATAAAATGAAAAAATAGAGCAAAGTCTTATATTTAAAGATATTTATAATAGAAGACTATTTAAAGGATAAAAATATGAAAAGCTTTAGGAGATTATAGAAATAAAATAAATCAAGAGTTTAGCAAATATTTTCTAACATATTAAGAGAAAGAAAATAAATTATCTAAATTTTACTATGAATATTAATATCAAAATAGACTTAAAATTAAGATAACTATTTCTTCTTAAAAATTAAATAGTAAAAAACGAATAATTAATATAAAAACTAAACATAACTTAACTACTCGCAATGCAGTATACACTGCATCGGATTAACTACTAGGTCTCCTGATTGTAGCCGACATCCATTTTTAATAATAATATATAATAAGAAATACATAACATAGTAAAGAAATATTAAATTATTGTAAATTGTAAAAACCCTTTTAAAAATTGTAAAATAATTATCTTTTTAATTTAAAAATATTTTAGTAAAATAATTAAAAATTTTATTTAAAAGCATCATAAAAATTTTGTATTTAGAGCCAAAGAAACATATAGATAATTATGCAACTTAAAATTAAACTAAAGAAAACAAAGATTTAATAAATATTTTAAAATTTAGGTATAGATTTAATCTAATTCATAAATATTTACATTATAATATAATAATAAATAAAATATGGCTTAATAATATTATATTTAGAAATTTTTCACATACTAAGATCAAAATAAAGCATATCAAAGATTTTATGTTTAGAATGCTGTTTTTTTTTAAATTTTTTAATGGCTATGCTATGTTTAAAATAAATTTCAAACTTGCTTTTAGAATTATTAATTATAAAAATCTAGAAAAGTATTTGAAAAATTTAGAACAAACTTATAGGAGTAAAATGATAATTTAAAGTAATGAAAAACATAAAATTGATTGATAGTTATAAAATAATAAAAATGTATATGAAGTATAAAAAAATAATTAATATAACAAGTTTGAAAATAGAATTTTCATTATTGATGAATAATGAATAATTAGGAATTATTTGATATGATAAATAATAAAAAAATCCATTAAAGCTGCTATTTGTTAATTATTGTAAAAAACTGTTAAGTTTTAGTCTAAGGATTTCTTTTTAGTACTGTAAGTAATATCTTAGCTTGTCTAACTTAATCATTACTTCTATATTCTAAACAATAATCGTTTATTTCTAGCAATCTTGTATTTAATTTAGATTTTATATTAATTCTTATAAAAAGTAATGCTAAATAATTAATTTTGCATTTAAATCCTAAAAACTATTAAAAATAGATAAATAATTAATATTACTATATATAAGATTAAATTTAAGCTATTGGTTAAGCATTCTTTATCTTTAAGGTCATAATGTACATTTCATGGATTTAAATTAAGTATATTTAAAAAATTAATAATAATACATTTAAAATCATATAATTTTTACTATTGCTAATCGTAATTCCAATAGTAGTTGGAGACAAACAATTTTCATATATAAATAAAAGGAGAATTTGATGTTTCAAAAAAGAAAAGATTATTGTGATATATTTTTATTTTATATTTTAAAATTAATAG
Source organism: Loxodes magnus (assembly GCA_946699065.1). Classification (NCBI taxonomy): domain Eukaryota; phylum Ciliophora; class Karyorelictea; order Loxodida; family Loxodidae; genus Loxodes; species Loxodes magnus. The sequence continues at coordinate 55,982 of CAMPDV010000244.1, forward strand.
AAATCACTCTTTTAATCAAATAAAAATCAGTACTAAGAAAATATTTGAGATATTTAGATTATTAACTTTTTATAATTTAGTACATTTAAAATCAATAATAGATATCTAATAGTAAAAAGTATTTAATTTACGCATGGAAAATTATACAAAACTTTTATAATACATAAAAAATAAAAATAGCTGAATAATTAAAAAATCTATTTTATTAACAAAAATAAATATGATTTAAAGATAAATTAAAATTATATATATCTAAATAATTATAGCATTAGAGCTTACTTAATTTTTAAATTATAGTTTAATATAATAAAAATTATAACTTATAAAGCTTAATCAATTTATAATATAGAAATTTATTTAAGATACACACAAAACTCTTATCAAAATTTAAAACTTTAATAAAAAAGTAAAATAAATAATTTAAGTAAAGTTTTTAGTTAATCATTCTATAATCTTGCTATCTTTTTACTTTTTTTATTTATGCGTTCAAATTTTAATAGTTTTTCTGTTTTTATATAAGTAGCTAAAATTTAAGGCATCTAAACTAAAAATATTTTAAATTTGATATTTTTTATAAAAGCTAATTATTGATAATTACCATTTCTAAGCAAAGCAAAAAATAAATTATGTATAATTTAAAATTGTATATAGATAGTATGAATTCACTTATATTTTTCTATTTTTTCACATTTTAATATTTATTCCTTATAATTTTGCTCTATTTCTTAAACTTTATAGAATCTTATTTTATTTAATCTAAAAATGTTATTCCTTTTTTAGTTATTTATAAGCAGTACCATTATTATTATTACGTAGGAAATCATTTCATTTTTATATATTTATAGTTAAATTCGTTGAAATAAATATTTGCATTTTGTAATATTTAATTAGAAAAAATATATAAAAGAAATACTATATAATTTAAAATGTCTATCCATTCCACTCCAATTCCTTATATATTTTTTTATTACTGTAAGTAATTGAAAGATAGTAATAACTAACATAAGATATTTAGCTAAAATGGAAATAATTATAAATTAAATAATTTCTTATCCCCTTTATATACATTTTTTCTTTGATATGACCTTATCATAGTTAATAATCTAAAAATAACGAAGCATTTATTATTTTTAGTTAAATTTTATCAAAAAAGGTATTAAAAAATGAAAAAAATGATAGAGATTTTGTCTGAGAAATATTATAATTTATTTAATGAATTACCATTTATGTGGTATTTATTTGTTCATAGATACTATATTTATTATAAAAAGAATATGATTGATGGCTACTATCAGTATGACTTTTAAGCTAGCTGTCGTGGATAAAAGTGGATGGGATTAAGAGGATATTTTTAACTTATTTGATTCTTTCTGATTTAAAACTCAAGTGATAGTATGTCATTTCTTAGTTACGGAATAAAATTTTTTGCCTCCTCATGTCGTAAAATAAAGCGGAAGATAAAGAAGATATCATGACTCTGAAGTTTTTAAATTTTTTATAGCAAGTATCTAATTTTAGAAAATTTATCATATTAGAAAAAATAAAAAATAATTATTTTTCCAGAATTTTCGTTTGGAAAAAATGAAGTATATCAAATATGAAATCAATAATGAAACAATAACGAATTGAGTCAGATCAAAAAATACAAGGAAAAAATCTTAAATTAAGAGAACACTAAAAATTATTTTAAATATATTTCGTAAAAAATTATTAATTGTGATGCTCGTTAATTAATTATTTATTTGAAATTTTTTTAAGAAAAACTTTTAATTAATCTTTCCTATAAAAACTTCAATAAATTTATGATTAAAGTTTAAATATTTATATTATAAAATTCTTAATAAATATTTTTATTACTATTTAAAATTATAAATTATCTTTAACTATTCTTTTTGAATTTTCATTAAAATTTCAAATAAAAATTGGTAACTGTTAATTACTTTTTTGAATATGAGATTTTGAAGTTTAATGTCTTGAATCTTATTTAGTTAGTGAAGTAATTAATTTTTACTTTTTAGATATTTTTCTTCTATTGAAATTTTTAAATTTTTAGGATTTTTATATAAATATATCTTTCTATTTAGCTAATATTTGTTTAATTACTTAAAATTTTTCGAAAAAAATTAGCAAATAAACTTTAGTAAATGTATTATTTATTCAAATTTATATGGATATTTTTTATTTTTATATTTACTTTTTGTCTTCGATTTCTGAAAACTATTATAAATTAAAATATGAAAATGTAATAAAATATATTCTTATAATCTATGCAGATTATCTAATTTCTTTTCCTTTCTAATTATTGTATAGATGTTTTAATTAAAATTAAATTAAAGCTTTCTTTACTTTATTTAGCATTTATCATTTTATGAGATCACTTAAATTAGAAAATTTTGTGAATAAATAGTTGAATACTACTTTTCTGATAAGAATTTAATAGCAATACTCTTATTTATATGGTTAAATATATTAGGAGTAAAACTAAAATAAAAGTAGAAATTTATTAATTAGACTCGATTATTATCCTTTTCAAATTATAGATTTCTTTTAACTAATTTTAATTAAATATTGATATTAATTTTCCTTATTTATAAGTTAGTAACCTTCTTAAACTGCTTTTTGATTTCCATAATCATTAGTATTTATTAATATGTGACAAAACAAATAAATGTTAATTAATTTTATCATATTATAATAAATAAAATCCATATTTAAGCATTTATTATTGTGGGAATTAAAAAATTAAGTTAGTTACTTTTTATTGTAAATTAGAATTATAAAAAATAAATTTTAATTGAAATAAGGTATATCAATTGAATTAATGATGCAAAAATTTGCTTTTTTTATATTTTAAAATTAAATAATTTTAATTAATTAAAAGATTAGTTACAATAGTATATTTATAATCTTATAAAACTTTACTGCCGAAATAAATTTAATTAATTATTTCTTTCTATAAATATTTGCTTAAGATCACTCTTAACTTCTGTAAATCAGCAAAGCCTTAATTTCAGAATAAAAGAAATAATATTTTTTTGTTTAGGATCTAGTTTTATGATTGGTCGATTAAAATTTTCAACTCTCTCTTATTGAATAATCCATAAATTACAAAATCTTTATTCGTTCAAAATATGGTCAATTGCAAAGTAACAAACTTCATTTTGTTCATATTTATTTCTAAAGTTTCTTTTATAGAGTAGATTGCTTCTACTTTATAATTTAGTGAAAAAAATTTTATGGTAAAATAGAAGTTATTTTTATAGTAGTTTCTTTAATTTCTAAAATTAAATTAGAAACTTACATTTAAAGAATTATCTTTAAATATTTGTTTTGATTTTAACTTTAATAATCCTCTTTATTTCTATAAAGAAACCTAAGATACAAGATAAAATTACTTTTTTATCAATTGACTCTGAAAATGTTCTTTACTATACTGATAATATCAATTTAATATAAATTGAGTTAAGTTACTAGCTAAAAAAAGATATTATATCTTGTAAATGAAACTCATTGGAATAAAAAACTATAAGTAAGATAAACATTTCTTGACTAATAAATTTATCAATTGAGTATTTATCTTTATTTGCTAAAATAGCAAATAAATATATAAATTTAATTAGAAAATAAAAAAAATTCCAAGGCTAGATAAAAGTATGAAAATAATTAGAATAAAAGATTGTAATAATTTGCTACTTACGCTACAAAATATAAACATAGTTTAAATAAACTATTATATATTAAATTAAATATAAATTAATTTATCAATTTATAACTATATAATTTTAAACGTATATACTTAGTACGTAAATAGAAGATTGATATTTTATTGCTCGAAGAAATATAGATGATTTAGTAATAAAAAAATAGAAAATACTAATATTTGATATATTTTAAGATTAATACTATAAATACTTTTTCTTGATTGTAAATTTTATTTATAAATAAAGAAATATAATGTTATAGATGCTATAATTTAAATAGTAAATTTAAATAATTATTTTTAATTTATTAATCTAAATAAACTAATATAGTTAAAGTTTATTTTATTTCTTAATCACTATCAGATAAAACTTTAATTTAGTAAATTTTTATAAAAGCAAAATTTACTTTTATCGTGTATAGCAACATATTATTAATAATTTTCGCTTAAAAGAAGAGTTTTTATTTAGTTATATATTTTAAAAATTTAATTAAATATTTTATAAATGATCTAATTAGAAATTTTGCTAAATAATTTATAAATTTAGCCTATTTATTTTTGTATGTTTATTATCTTTAAGTTTGCTTAATCTTACTTTAATTTTGTAATAATTTCTTCTTTATAGATATTATTTTAGCTGAAAAAAAAATGATTTAATTATTTGATATATGGTATTTCTTTACATAGTTATTAAAATATTTAAAGTAGTTATTAATTAAAAATATAAAAGTATGAGAATATCTATAGTTAAGATTAAAAATTTTAATAGTGCTTAGATAAAATAAATAAATTATAAATGAATTTAAATAATGAAAATAAAAATAATTAATTTAATATATTATTTTTATATTTTTTAATATTCTTTTTTATCTTTATTTTTAAAACTATGTTAGATATTTTATTACTTTATTTTCTTATTTTTACCTTTATCAACTTCTTTCATTATTATTATGCTTTAATCTTTTCTTTTATTTATAAAGCTTATTATTATAAAAATAAGATGGAGTAGAACATTCGACTCTCAAAAACGCAATAAAAAAGTTAGGAGGTTTTCTGTTTAGGAAATGCAAAAAGTCGAAAAGAAATATGAAGAATCAAGTTCGGACTCGTAAGGTAAAATAATGTTCGGAAAGGTCATAACTGAATAATCTAACAATTAAATTCCTGAAGAGGTATTAAAAATGATTTAAGAAATTAAAAAATTAAGTTCCAATAAGAAGAGGCTATTTTAATCAAATTATGTAATTATGGGAACTGGAAACATAAATGTGTAGAAAATCTTAATGAAAATTCTAAAAAATCAGCTTATCGAGATTAAACTTATAACAGAAGAACAACTTTTGCTTTAATCTTAATAAAGCTTCAAATTAAACTCGAAAAAGGTCATAGAATAGATTCCATCACAAATTAAAAAATAAATAGCTAAAAATTAAAATAATTGAAATAATTACAAACAAAGATTGGAAAAAATATAAAAACAAATATTCTCAAAATAATCTGAAATAATGACTATTAAAAAATATGTCGATTCTGCCAATCTCCTCAACATCTGTTATGAAACTGCTGATAATGAAAGAAATTAACTGAAAAGATTAGAAAAGTGCATGAAGATTATTAAATAACTATGGATAACGTCAGCAGGTATCTATAAACAAAAAACTTCCTGTGTATCCTCATGAAAAGCAATAGTGGTAGCCACCCACTTTCAAAAAAAGGTCACTGTACGTGGCCACACTAAAAAATCCGTACGTAGGAACTGGTTGAAATCCCAAGAAACGCAAAAATTGACTAGCTTTACGCTTATATTATTATTGTTAGAAACTATTATTACAAAAATTTAGATTCTTTATAAAATAATTAGAAGAAAAATATTTAGTATTGATTTTTATTATAAAAGACTTAATTAATTTACTTAATGCTTCAAATAACTAGTCATTAAATTAAATCTAATAAATGTTTATTAATTTCCTTTTTTTAATATATATAATCCTAAATTTATTTATACATTTTCATTATTATTATTAATAAAAGGAAAAATTATCAATAATTTATAGTATTTTTTAACTATTTCCTGAAAGTATGAAAAATTCTATTAATCTATCTGTTCTATAAAATTAAATTCATTATTATATTAAAAATGCTTTCTAAGAAATAAAAGAACTTTGAACAAAAACCTATAAAAGGAAAATCTTATAAAATATAAAAAAGTCATATTTACAATGGATGAAAGTAAGGCACAAGATTGATACAACGAGCAATAACCACTTGGAAATCCAGAATTAAAAAACTCTCAACACATACTTAAATAGAATTATTAACCAACTCCCTAAAAGATTTTATGCTCAAAAGCAGATATATTTCTGAGGAAGTAAAAAAATTAGTAATTTTTTTGCATGAGAAACAATAAATCAACATAAGAAATAGAAAAAAAATTAGATAAAAGAATTTCTTAAATTTAAATATTAAATTCAGGCAGCACCATTTTGTTGTTAACAGAATTAATCAGATCCTAAATAGAAAATGAAGCCTCAAATAAAAAATAAACAGTAAATATTAATTTAAAATAACCAGTAAATTTAAATTAAATGAGGATTAATTAAATCACTAAGCGAATAATTTAGCAATTATAATTTATCTTTAATTATTTAATGACTATACTAATAATATCATTATATTTTGAACTATTTTATAGTTTTATTCTGTTTCTTAATATAAATTGCTTAAAAGATATAAATTTTACTTTTATAGAAAATAAAATTGTTTATATAAGCATTTAATTATTAAATATTTAAGAAAATAATTTTATACTTATTCATCTAGTCAAATTAGTTAAGCAAATAAAGGAAAGTTAATATGAATAGCAGGTTATTATTCTATGAATAAGAAATCTAAAGTTAATTATTTGATAAATTAACATTTTCTATTAAAGGAACATTTATGAATCATTTCACTCCCTAGTTTTGACTGTTTTTTTTATTAAAAAACCAGAAATGAATTTAAAAGCTTTAAAATTGTTTCTATCTTTCCAAATAGTGAGTATTAGCTTTAAGATATGTAAAGCTTTTTTAATTCTTCTAATAGTATGATACTCTAAATTTTTAAATTATTTACTTTTTACAAATATTATTTTATATAAAGAGGCTTTCACTCGTATAGTTCTACCTTTTAATTTCCGCTGAGTATTTAATATTTTTATTATTCATGGGCATTTTTAAAAGTTTTGCGTGCGACGAAAATGAATTAATAATTTGAATTAAATTTTAGAAAACTTTCATATTTACCTATCTTGGCAATTTTAAATGATATAAAATTTCCCCATGATATGATCCAAATCTGTTTTAAGACATAAAATGATTAATAATATGATATTATACATGATTAAAGTAAAATCTACTTGTGAATTTGTTAAGGTTAAAGATTGATCTGATAGTGATTAAGAAATAATTTTGAAGGCTTTAGAATTGTTTCATTTAGTTTTATAAATAATAATTTTAAATTTTAATATTACACTTATAGCATTTCAATTCTGAATTATTTATCTTTTATTAAATATAAAAACTAAATTATGCAATATAAATTATATTATATTACTTTATTTAGATTAAAAATTAAATCTAATTTAATTCTTTTATTATTTAATCTTACTATCAAAAGAAAAATCATAAACACAAATAATTTTAATATATAGATCTTCTAAAGGTAAGATTAGCTTTATAAATTACAATATATACTGCCTTAGTTTTTATGTGAAATTATTTATATTTTGAAATGCACCGCTTGAATAATTTTTATTAGCATCTATGACATTCTTATTTAACTTTAGTTATAATAATTAATTTTCTAAATATTTTTTATAGCAAATTATTTTTACTTTTAATATATAGAAATTAAAAATCTCACACTTTTAATGTATTTACTTATTAATTAAGATTTTATTTATCTACATCCATTTTTAGTTTCATTAGTTAAAATAATTTGAAGAAAATATTTAGGTGATTAAGTTCTTTTAGAAATTTTAATTTCTCAAGTTAATTATAATTACATAAATGTTTGTTTTTGTTTGATTTTTTTGCTTCATAGCCATTCTTATAACTAATTACTTTTTAATCTTTAAAATGTTTACAGTATTTTAATACACTTTGTAATTATCCTTCTGATTTTATAAGGTACGCTTTAGCAAGTTTATTTGAATGAAGATAGTTCTTATATTTAAATTCTTTCTGTGAATCAATTTATAAGTAAACTTTTTGTTCTAAAGTTTTAACAAGTTTAAAAAAGTTTAAAAATGTTATATATAATAATATAAATTACTAAATTTCTTTCATAATACTAACATTTATTAGAAATGTTTATAAGAAAATCCAAAAAATATTATGTTAAGATTTTGTAATTTTCTAAATCTTTTTTATTGCAAAATTAATAAAAGAGAAATCAATCTTTAATACTAGTACTTTTTTCTGCTTTTTTGACAAGCATCAAATTTAGAAAGATAGAAGTATCTGATTGTTTGCTTCTTAAATTTGTTGCTTATTGATGTAAATTATATAGTTAACTTTTAATTGTTTGATTCCATTAATTATATCTAAATTAAGATATATTTAAACAATCATTTTTTACTTTTAATTTTTAATATCTTTTACAAATATACACTAGGTGTATTTATTATGATTATTTATTTTAAATTATATCTTGAGAAAATATATTTAACTTAGCTAATTTTATCTAATAATTCATATTTCGTTACGATTTTAATAAAGTATAAACTAAAAAAATAGAAATAACACCTAATTAGGATAAAAACTTAATATTTCCAAATTTTTTCTTAAAGTTAATTTTTATTTATAATAATGATCTATATTCATTCAAAAATATCAAATAATCACATTATTACAGCTTTAAGATATCCATTTGTTTCCATAAAAACATTTTTAATTTCATAATACTAAATAAATAATAGTTAAGATTAACATTTCTTTAAGTTACTATTTTGCTAACTTATTCTATCTTATAAATTTATTTCCTTTTTGTGATTGAAAAACTTAAGCTTTTAAGTTTGTTATCACCTTTTAAAATTGATTATTATGAGTAAGCAAATATTTTAATAAAATTTTAATAAGTAGATTAAAATAATTTGATTGGATTAATGTTTTAATAGACTTTAATTTAAATATTTTTATTCAATTTTAAGAATTATTCATAGCTTTATTATTTTTTTATAAAACCATGCAATTATTAGGTGGCTAGTTACAATTATTTATAATATTTATATATTTTTTCATTATAATTAACTTTATGCTGATAGAAAAGAGCTTAAAAAAAATTCCAAGAATCATACAAATCACAATATTTGAGAAGTTAGACAGCAAATCTGCCATTTCTGTTACCAAGAAATAAAAAAAATTGGATATCCAGTTAAATTTTTTAAATTAGTCAAAAAAGTAGAGCTAGTATAAGCTTAATAAAGGTAATTAAGCTATTCAACATTTCTTGTTTTATCTATCTCCCTTCACTACTCTTTAACGAAATTTGCTTATTTTGCTTCATAAGCTCTCATCATTTTGTTATCTTTAACAACAAATCTCTCTTTAGTTAATGTAATTTAAGCTTATAGCCTATACTTTTAATTACTTGCTAAAAAGCTTATTTTTTGTGATTTGATTCCTTTGGTTCATTAAATAAGCAAGAGTGTGTATTTATTAAGTTTCTGGTATTAATAATAAACTGATGCATAGAGGTTTTTAGAATTTCTTAAAATATAATGTTTTGTTTTTGTATCTTAAAGATTGTAGTTTGTGTAGGTATAATATTGGATAGATGTTTACTTAGTAAGATTGTATGATTTAATATTTATAACTCTTTTTGTAAGGAATAAGATAATAAGGGTATTCATATACAATAGAGACTAGTTAATTAATAAAGTTTAAACTCTTAATATCAATTTGATTAAAGGCATTACTTGAATTAATAGCTTTAATAATAGATAGTAACTAGTAGTATTATAGATATGTTTAAAGTAGTGATTTGAATAATAACCTTAACTGTAGTTACTACTAATAAACATTAATTATAGACAATATTACATTAGATAAAGGTACTTATTTGATTAACTTGAAATCTAATTTAATAAGTCTTTTACCTAGTTTAATATTTAAGTAGTTCTAAGGTAACAGTTTAATTGACTATCTCCTTAATTTTATCTTTAAGCATTATAAGTAATTAAAAGGTTTGATAATAACTCTATCTTAAGCTTTTGATGATTATTAATTGAATTAGTTATAAAATGAATGTAAATTAACTTTAATAATAGTAGGAATTTAGCTATATTTAGTTAACTATTATTTAAATAATAACTTATGTTTCTTATGTTAGCTTTATTTATATCTTATATAAATACTGAAGTTATTATAGTTATAAAGATACCAGATATTTATCATATAACTTCTAAATCTAGATTATTAACTTTCTATAATCTGAGTTGAGAAATTTTTTTTCTTGATTTTCCCGTTTTGCGATGTGAAGAATTCACTCACTCGTTACTTCAGTTGCAATTAATCAACATTTCTCCAGATATATATTCTTATTTTCTTCTATTGGGGAGATTTCCTTCATAAATGTCAAGTGCTGTTGCAAATTTAGCGTATTTTTTCTTGCTCTAGGAAATGTCTTTTCTTGTTTCTCTATTTCCATTGGAATTCCTTATGAAAGCTTCTACAGGTTTTCTTCTATTAATTTAAGTCTTGAATCTAATTATACTAAATTTTTGTCTTCTTGCTCTTGCATTATTCAAATATCATTCTCTAAACTTGCAATTTGCTCATAAACTCCGACTTTAGCTCTTCGGTCTACCATATGGACTTCATCATCATCTTCATGATTTATCAAGTCTTACTTATTATAAGCATCTCTTCCTTCTGGGAATTTGATTCCTCTTCGAGTTTTTTTATATTTCTAATAAGTTGATGATTCAGCGGTTTCATTTACTAAGAGTCCATTTATTCGATTTCGGTATTGTCTTATCAAAGGTAATAGGATCTTGATTGAATTATCGTAATTTACCTTCTTCGTTTATTTTTTATTTTTAGTTATTATTTTTATCGATTCGGTTGAGTGGTCTCTTTTTTCCGTTTTCAATGGAGGTGATGAGAGTTGTGTTAACTTTTCTGTTTTAAATTTTTATCTCAGTCCTTACTTATCCTTTGATGGAAGAGATCCGCTTTATTTTAATTTGTAGGAGTTAGTAATTTTTATAAATCCTTCTAATTTATTAGATAGTTCTGCTTATTTTTATTAAGAAGAGTGTTAAGTTAAAGAAGACGTGGTGAGAATATGCGTTTCTGGTTTTCTATCTTATTCTGAGGAGGTTGTAAAAAAAGCCTTTTTGAAGTCAGCCATTTTATATTATATAGGAAAAAATATATAATAAAAGTAAATAAATTAAACAATAATTTAAATTAATAAACTAATTTATTAATTTTTAGATATTATTATTTCAAATGAAGGATATTAAAACTACTTCTAAAACTTTTTATTTTAATTTTATTTAAAAAATAACTAATTAAAAACTTAAAAAATTAGTTACAATAGTATATTTATAATCTTATAAAGCTTTACTGCCGAAATAAATTTAATTAATTATTTCTATAAATATTTGCTTAAGATCACTCTTAACTTCTGTAAATCAGCAAAGCCTTAATTTCAGAATAAAAGAAATAATATTTTTTTGATTAGAATCTAGTTTTATGATTGGTTGATTAAAATTTTCAACACTCTCTTATTGAACAATCCACAAATTACAAAATCTTTATTCTTTCAAATGTGGTCAAGTAACAAAACTTCATTTTTTCATACTTATTTCTAAAGTTTCTTTTATAGAGTAGATTGCTTCTACTTTATAATTTAGTGAAAGAAATTGTATGGTAAAATAGAAGTTATTTTTATAGTAGTTTCTTTAATTTCTAAAATTAAATTAAAAACTTATATTTAAAGAATTATCTTTATTTTTTTATTTTAACTTTAGTAATCCTCTTTATTTCTATAAAGAAACCTAAGATACTAGATAAGACTTAGTTTTTTATCCATTGGCACTGAAAATGTTTTTTACTATACTGATAATATCAATTGATCAAGTTAGGCTACTAGTTATAAAAAGATAATATCTTGGGAATGAAATTGATTGGAATAAAAAACCTATTAGTAAGATAAACATTTCTTAACTAATAAATTTATCAATTGATTATTTATTTTTATTTGCTAAAATAGCAAATGAAAATATAAATCTAATTGCAAAATAAAAAAATTAAAGGCTAGATAAAAGTATGAAAATAATTAGAACAAAAGATTGTAATAGTTTGCTACTTATGGTACAAAATATAAAGATAGTAAATAATTATTTTAAATATTTAAATAAACTATTATATATTAAATTAAATATAAATTAACTTAATTATTTATATTATTTTTAACGTACATACTTAGTACGTAAAAGAAGATTGATATTTTAGTAATAAAAAATTCTAAAATACTAATATTTTATATATTTTAAGATACTATACAATGGATGAAAGTAAGGCACAAGATTGATAGACGAGCATTAACCACCTGGAAATACAGAATTAAAAAACTCTAAACACAAACTTAAAAGAATTTTTAACAAACTCCCTAAAATATTTTATGTTCAAAAGCAGTAATTTTTTTGAGGAAATAGAAAAATTAGTAATTTTTTTGCTTGAGAAACAATAAAATCAACATAAGAAATAGAAAAATATTAGATAAAATAATTTCTTAAATTTAAATAATAAATTAAGGAAGCGCCATTTTGTTGTTAACAGAATTAACCAGATCCTTTGTAAATAGAAAATGAAGCCTTAAATAAAAATAAACAATAAGCATTAATTTAAAATAACCTGTAAATTTAAATTAAATGAGGATTAACTAAATAATTAAATGAATAATTTAGCAATTATTATTTATTTATCTTTAATTATTTAATGACTATACTAATAATATCATTATATTTTAACTATTTATAGTTTTATTTTGTTTCTTAATATAATTTGCTTAAAATATATAAATTTTACTTTTATAGAAAATAAGCTTATATAGGTATTTAATTAATAAATATTTTAGAAAATAATTTTATATTTATTCATCTAGTCAAATTAGTTAAACAAATAAATGAAAGTTAATATGAATAGCAATAAAGGTTATTATTTTATGAACAAGAAATCTAAAGTTAATTATTTTATAAATTAGCATTTTCTATTAAAGGAACATTTACGAATCATTTCACTTCCTAGTTTTGATAAACTTTTTTTATTAAAATTCAGAAATTAGTTTAAAAGCTTTAAAATTGTTTCCATCTTTCCAAATAGTGAGTATTAGCTTTAAAATATGTAAAACTTTTTTAATACTTGTAATAGTATGATATTTAACTCTAAATTTTTTAATATTTACTTTTTAAAAATATTATTTGATATAAAGAGTCTTTCACTCGTATAGTTCTATTTTTTAATTTCTGCTGAATATTTAATATTTTTTACTATTCATGGGGCATTTTTAAAAGTTTTGCTTACAACATAAATTTATTTATAAGATTTATTTTTGAAACCTTCATATTTTCCTATCTTCGCAATTCTAAATGATATCAAATTTACCCGTTATATTATAAAAATCTGTTTTAAGACATAAAATCATTAATAATATGATATTATACATGATTAAATTAAAATCTTACTATAATAATAAAAATTTGTTAGCATTAAAGATTTATCTGATAGTGATTAAGAAATAAAATAGTTTTGAAGACTTTAGAATTGTTTATTTATTTTTATAAATTAAAAAATAATAATTTATAATTTTCTATTTTAATATTACACTTATAGCATTCAATTTCTTAATTTTTTACCTTTTTATATTACAAAAAAAGTCTGTATGAAGTATCATTCTTAAATTCTAGCATATATTTATAAAATTACATTTTTTCTAACTAAAATATTAATAATATATCTGGTAATTACATCTCAATATTATATTTACTCAGTAAGTATGTATATTAAAAATTATTTTACTAGAAATGTTACTATTTTTTCTAATTTTAATTTAATCTAAATAATTATTAAAATTTAAAATTACTTTTGATCATTTATTTATACTTTTTATTAGCCTTTTAAAAGGATTTTATTCTATTATTATGAAGTTTTAATTGGATTTTTAAATGTTAATTAAAGCAATTGTTGCTATATATTTTCCTTATTAATTTATTTTGAAAATTTTAATCTTATTTTTAATTTTTTTATTCATAAAAATATTTATATTTTAGATAAGCAAAATAGTAAGCTTACTTAATTACTATCGATATTTACAGGAACTTTTTCAGTTAATTAGTTAAAAAATTAAATATTCTTATAATATCTTAAGTTTTATATCAAAGTTAGAGAGAATAATAAAGTTAAAATATTTAAAAATTAATGAAAATATTAATTTCTTAAATATAAGCTCTTAATTTTAATTAGTTTTATTATAAAATTAATATCAAATTTTTCTATTTTTGATAGGAAAATTCTTTCATTAATTTAGATCTGTAGATATAAAATTGCCATAGAAAACAATGATTTTATAAATAAATTTTAGAATAAGAAGTTTTGTTACTTTATAATTGGCAACATTTCGAAATTATAAAGATTCTGTACATTTTCGACTATTTGATGAGAGTGGTGGAATTTTAATCCAACTGCTACTTTAACTCGATCCTAAAAAAGTACGTACTATTTCTTATATTTTAAAATTAAGGCTTCGTTGATTTACAGAAGTTTAGAGTGATCCTGAAGAACATCTTATTGTAAGTAATAATTAATTATATTTTTAATTACAGTAAAAGTTTTATGTCATTATAAGCTAATATAACTCAACTTGAAATTAGTGTAGATTTGCTTCTTTTACTAAATATTAAAAAAATTATGCAATATTAATTCAATATATTACTTTATTTTAATTAAAAATAAAAACTAGCTTTAATCCTTTTATTATTTAATCTTACTATCAAAAGAAAATATCATAAACTCGAAAGAATAATTTTAATATATAGATCTTCTAAAGTTAATTTAGGCTATTCTGATTTTATAAATTACATCATATTCTGCCTTAGTTTTTACATAAAATTATTTATATTTGAAATGCAATGCTTGAAGATTTTTACTTTTCATTATTTTTTTAACTTTAATTATAATAATTAATATTCTAAATATTTTTTATTTATAGCAAGTTATTTTGAATTTTAATATTTACAAATTTAAAATCTCACACTTTTAATGTATTTACTTATAAAATATTAATTAACCATATAAAATATTTAGATTATTCAAATTTTCTTTTTATATTAAATACTTTCATTTAAAATAATTATCAATATAATTATAGACCTTACAATTGATTTTAAGGTTTCCTTAATTTTTATAAATGATATATCTAATTTTATAACTTATTTATAAAATTACTAATTTATTAATTAAGATTTTATTTATCTAACTCCATTTTTAGTTTCATTATTTTAGTTAAAATAATTTCTAAGAAAATATTTAGGTAAATCCTTCTAGAATCTCTCAAGTTAATTATAATTAGATAAATATTTGTTTTTGTTTGATTTTTTGCTTTAATCATAGCCATTCTTATAACTAATTACTTTTTAATCTTAAAAATGTTTACAGTATTTTAATACACTTTGTAATCTTCTGATTTTATTAGGTTTTTACGCTTTAACAAGTTTATTTTAATTTGATAGTTCTTATTCTTTCTAAAAATGAATAAATCTTATAAGTAAACTTATTGTTATGTTTTAAAGTTTAAAGAAGTTTAAAAATGTTATATATAATAATATAAATTACTAAACTTCTTTCATAATATTAACATTTATTAGAAATATTTATAAGAAAATGGAAAAAATATTATGTTAAGATTTTGCATTTATTTTTAAATCTTTTTTATTGCAAAATTATTAAAAATTATTAAAAGAGAAATCAATCTTTAATATTATACTAAATATTTTTTTCTTTTCTTGCTTTTATTGTCTATGAAAAAGAAAAAAATCTTAGTATTGTTTTCGCCTTTTTTTCTAAAAATTATAATTTTTACCTTTTAAAATCTTGTATATTTTTTTTCTTTATCTTTGAAACGTTTTTTTTCATCATATGATTCTGATTCTCAAAACCCCTAGTTTTGCTTACAAGGATGATATTAACTTGATTTTTTAATAATTAAGAGTTTTTTTTCTAAATCAAGTAAAATAATTGCCTACCTTTATATTTTATTTAAAAGGTAGCTTAATTTATAATAAACTTTTTTTATTTTATTAAGGTTTTCTTATTTAAATTATTTTTTTAATTTTGTTTGAATTATTTGTTTTTAATTTATTTTAAAACATTTCAATTTATTTAAACGTTTTTCTTTTTTTAAATAAGAAGGAAAATAGTTTTCTTACTAAATATAAATATTCAAATTACATATTTAAGCAAAATTTAATTAATTAAATAGTGTATAGATTAACGAAAAGTTAATAGTAATAGATATCGGAGTTTTTGGACATTTGAGAACATCAAAAATTATTCATGAGTAACTTTTAGAAAGCAAGCTGTGCAAAATAGGAATAATTTTAGACTTTTAATGAATCTGTGAAAGAAATATTTAAAATAACGCTTATAAAGAGATTTCAAATTTAGATTTGACTAAAAGCGAAGTCATCATTTTTTTACTAAGTTAAAAATACAATAATAATAGAAATTTTCTAAAAACAAATAAATAATTAAAAAAATACTGTGAGTTACATGATTATTTTAAAGATTTGTATGATCCTAAATATATCAGACGAGGGAGAGTAACAAAAAATATATAAAACATTTATTAATAAAACGATAAATTTGATTAATATAAAGCCTTTAGAACTTTAAATTTGATGCACATGTTAGCAAAAAAGGAACATTTTCCTGAATTTTAGAGTAATCTTTTAAAGCACTTGAATCTAAGTAAGACCTCATATGGGTCATCAATTATTTACAGAATTTTTAAAAAGAAAACGTTTTAAAGAAGACATAACCGAATATTAAAAGAATATTTAACAAATAAGAAATTATTAATAATTCTGAAAGCGCAACTATTTAAATAGATAAAGTAAATTAAAATTAAGAAGATAAGATTTATGAAAAGCTATTATAAAATTTTAACCAATTTGAAAATAATCAAAAATGTTAACTAAATTAAAAAAAAGATGAAAAAATAAAACTAAACTTATGAACTTCATAGAAAGTTATGAATAATTTTTATAATCATCCGATTTATTAGATTAATAGAATAAGATTTTGATGAAGAAGAAAAAATTATGAGCTGCTGTGGAAATTTGTCATCATACTAGGGACTAAGATAAACTAAATTAAGATTAAATAAATAAATATAAAACAAACTCTAAAGATTATTCTTAAGGCCCAAAACTCTTTATTCAATTAAAGATTGCAGAAAATTTGATATATAATATAAAGACTATAAACGACCAACAAAAGCAAACCTAAAAAACTTTTTACAATATTAAAAAAATAGAACCAAAAAATAAATTTTTTCCAAGTTAATTTTGAAGCTTAGAAAAATAAAAAACCGTTAAGACGGTTTTGAAATTCAATAATTAATGCAATAGAAAATAAGCAAAAATTTTATTTTGCATGAATCGAGTTTGTAGTTACAATCAGAAAAATGAATATCTTTTAAAATTTTTTGATTAAAATCTTTAATATATAAAATAAATTATCTTTTTATTTTAAAATTCAAAGTTTTGTGAAATAAATATGGAAAACTTTTTCTTGTAAACTTTTTTTTTATTTATCAAAGTTATCACTTCAGGTATAATATACACTTGATTTGCTACATAACTAAGGGTTTTAAAATTAAATCAAGTAAATTGATTACTACCCTTTAATTTTAAGTTTATAAAGAATAATTAAATTTTTTTATTTTATTAAAGTTTTATTTCATATAAACAAATTTTTTAGCATCCGAGACAAATAATGTTTTTTAATAAAAGCTTAAAAACTTTTGCTAGTAAATATAAATTTTATTTATATATAAATTTATACTTAAGCTTAATTTTAAGATAAAATAGTTATTTTCGAAAATTAAATTGTAATATATTTAAATTATAAATATATTGTTTTTTATTTTCAAATGTAAATTAAATTTTTTAAATATTTACAAAACATTTTTTTCATCTTTGGTTTACTCAAAGCAAATCTGAATAATTACAAACTTACCTCTTTTAGCTTTTTTTAGAGTTTATGTTGATGGTTCCTATGATTTTCTTTTTACATTTCTTGTTATTATTTTATTATTTACGTCAATTTTTTAAAACTTTATGCAATTTTTTAAAATTGATTGAGATTTTTCTTAAATTAATACTACTACTTATGTAGTCTCTTCGAAGCTTACCTTTTTAATTTTATGGTGATCGTTTATTTTTTAAATAAAAATTAATTTAAACGTTAAGAATAGTCCTGCTCTAAAGTTTCACCTTCATGATAAACTGTTGCCTTCATTTGTATATATTTTGATGCTTAAGTTTAATCTCTTTATATTAAGTTAGTTAAATAAAGAAATGAATTATATTAAATTTGGTTTTAAATTTTGATTAATTTGACTCTATTTACTTAGTTCTATAAATAGCTATTATAATATATACTACTTATAATAATTTTGTTGCTTGGCCTTATTAGTTTATTAGTTATGCTTTATCACATTTTCAATTTTAATCACTCTTAAAATCCTAAGCTTATTATTAAAAATGGATTAAATTTTTTAAAGTTATGTATATTGTTTTCTATTGTTGGTAAATGTAAAAAATAAGAAGAATATATAATATTTTAGCTTTAGTTACATTATTAAGTAGTATTTAAAAAATGAATCATAGGACTATTTATTTCTTTTTTATAATTTTCTCAATCTTAATTATATTAATTATTATTTCTAGCATTTATTAAATATTTTAATATTTTAAAAATAAGTTTATCGTCTAAAAGACAAACTTAAGATAAAAGCTTCTTATTAATCTTATTATTATTCTTAAAATCTTAGCAATTATCACATATTCATTATTTAAGAATCACTCCTTTACATTTTCTAATTTAAAACATTCTAAAATTCATATTTTCTCACTAATTTATATTTTAATAAGAATCTAGCTTTCAATTTATCTAATTTGTATAGAATTGCGATAAACGAATTTAATCAGCATCAAGAATTTGGATTATAAAATCTTATAAATTAATTTTCTTTACTTTCTAGTTACTATTATTATTGTTAGTTTATTTGTTTCTTTATTATATTATTCTCAATCATTTTCATTATTAACATCTTGACATTCTTTTTTATATACATTTTTATCTTTTTAAATATTTGTTTTTTTAAAGACATTATTCTTATACGATTTCAGATTCTATACTCAAATTTTAGCATTATTTTTTAAGAAACTCTATCTTTTATTGGCTTTAGTTAAAGTCTTTAAAAAGTCTATATCATCTTCCTTTTCTTTTTTAATTTAAATATTCTTCTAAATTTATTAGTTCCTTTTTTAACTCTCTTTTATAAAAGCAATAATCTTCATTTTTATAAGTTATTGTAGTTTTTTCATATTAACTTACCTATTTTTTCTAATTTATATGATCATTGTAATGTTGTTTATAATTCCATAATTATAGAAAAAAGGATTATTTAAAGTTTTAATATTCTTAAATTTTTAATTATTTAATTATTTCTATAAAGTTATTTTTTAATTTCTTATATTGATTTCTTAATTAAGTTTCAAATTAAATTCTCTAATCAAAGTTTTTCGTATTTTTTATGTTTAAAAGTCTTTTAAACGTAAATTCTTTTAATTGTAAAAGCTTTTAGCCTGTACTGAACTCTTTATTTACAATATAAATGAAACATTTTTTTTCGATAGTAGTTCCTTAAAATTTATGAATAGTTTATGCATAGCATAATATTAAAGGAAATTATTTTCTTTGATCCTAAATGTCATCGAGTGTAAAGCTCTATTTTACAAAAATATGTGTACCAAATTATTAAATTCTTTTTTTTAATTAGTTAATTATTTTATCGATGTGCCTTTATAATTTAAAATTATATTAATTGACATAATAGTAATTAATGTTGAAACTGGTCTTTATCCTATCAAGTAATATCTCTTATGAAATTTGTGGCTCCATTTATTAATCCAGATTTAGTATTTAAATTTTCAGTTAGCATAATTAAAGCATTAATACTTAAAAATAAATATTTTTCAAGTCCTTTTATTTAATTTTAATAATTCATTTAAATTTTGCCTTTATCTTCAGATTCGATACAAAAAACAGATTTATTTAAACTTTATAAAATTTTAAATTATGAGATTATGTTTCCTTTCTCATACTAAAAACACAAGTTTTAGTTTAGACTTCTTCTAAATTAAGTATTTAATAAATAGTTATATAAGTCTTTATCAAACTTCACCATTTCTTGTTAAGATTTGTTATAAAAATTTAATCCTTTTATCGCAGTTATTATTCTAGAAATACTACAGTCTTTATTTTTTTTAATTAAATTAATCCTTTTATATCTTTTTGTTTGTTTTTTTAATTTATTTTTATTGAGAATATTTACTTACCTTTAGCTGGAGTTAACAGATCAAAAATTTGATACAAAAATTATATTAAAGCCTCCTTATTATTTTTCGTTTTAATTTATTTATTAAAGTCTTTTTTCAATTTAAAATAATTAGTACTGAGCTTGCTTATTTCATCTATTATTATTCAGCTTATATTTTTTAATTAATTTTATTTTTCGTTAATTACTTTTTATGTTAAATCTTTAAATTTACAACTTATTAGCAGATTAAGTAAAGAATATACATTTACTCCATAAATTACTTTTGAAGTTTTACCAGTTGCTGCACATTTATTAGTTCATTTTTCATTAAAATTTATTCTATTTATTTAATTAAAAAAGATTTTATAGTACCAGCAGATCCTAGTAATAATAATTTACTTTAAATTTTATTTTATATGCATTTTTAAATATATTATGAGTGATTAACTTTCTGATAATGTTATTATGTCTTCTAATTGAAATTAAGTTAATTTTTATTATTTATTTTTCTATTTTAAAATTCAATTTTATTTTTTTATTATTTTTTTGTAATCATATTATGTTTTTACTCATTTACTTATTTTGATAGTTTCAAATAAAAATTTTAAAATTCAGAGCATATTAAAAATTTTCTAACTTTTCTTCATCCATCAAATCTTTTTTTATGGGTATTTTCTTCTACTTTTTTTGCAAATCTTGTTAAATGGTTTTTATACAAAATTTTAATATTATGTTTAAAATAAATATGGATAATTGAACTTAAATTTTTAAAACTACTGACTATTTTCATATTAGCTTCATAATTAAATTTTTTGTTCTTTAGTTAAATTATTATTTTCATATAAATTTTAACAATTTTGTAGTTTTCAAGCTTTAAATAATAACATATTTCTTTAAGCTATTTAATTTTTAGCATGTTAATCATTATTATTTTCTTAAATATATGGTATAGGTAACACTATTATTTTATCAACAATTTTATTTCTCTATACTATTTTTTATTTTTTTATTTAAAAGTTTATGCCAAATTCGTAACATGTCATTTATTCTAAACTTGTAAATTTTTAAGAATATTTGAATTAAAGTGATAACAATTCTTTGATTTTAAATAAAATAATTATCGATTATTATGCTTAAAGAATGTAAACTTAACATACACCAACTTAATTATAATCATTTGTTGTTTAATTATTGTTAAAATTCATATATTTTCTTCATTTTTTAAATTAATTTATTTTGTGTTTTCTCAATTTAATTTTATTATTTAATGAGAATATCCAAAATTTTATTCTTTTATCTAAATTTTGTATTATTTCCGAATAATATAATCTTTTACTCGCTCTAGTTAATTAAAATTTACTTAAAAATTAATTAAAAGTGTTAATTTTCTTTTAACTAAATATTAGTAAATAACTATTGTCATGTTTCTGTTATTTCTTTATTAAACTTAAATAAATATTATTCTATTTAGTTTTCTTATAAAACTAATTAAACGTTACAATTAGCTCTTCAAATCTACAGTAAAGGTCTTAAAAAAGTTAATATTTTTTTATTACTTTTTGTTAAAAAGTATATATTATATTTGCTACTAAATTTTTTGTTTGTAATGATTTCAATTAATAATTAAGTTTTTTATTATTTTTAATGGAACTTTTCTTTTTCATTTTTATTTTTCTTCTTTATAATTCATTATTGCATTTATGTTTCTACACAAATTATAAAATATTAAATAAATTTTAATCTCTATTTTAAACCTAAAATTTATAGAATTTATCTATACAAGGATTTATTTTTTTACTACTTTACTGATTTTTATTGTTTTAATTGGTACTTCAGAATCAAATAACAAATAATATAATTTTTCTAGCTTTAATTTAGTTATTTATTTTTTCTTTATTAATTCTTTTAAATCATTAATATATTCGTTTTCTTCTTTACTCAAATATTTTTATTTAATTATTTATTTCTAATTATTCTAAACAAATTTTAACTTCATTTCCTTAAATAAAATATTAATTCTATTCGAAACAATCTAAGCAGTTTTTCAATTTTATTAATAAATGGATATTTTCTGGCGTTCTATTCTATTATTCAAATTTAAATAAAATCAATCTATTTCAAATAATTATTATAAGATGTTTAAAATTAATTATACTAAAATATCAAAATAACTACTAACTAAATGCGAAGTTAATTAAAATATTTATTTTATTGTAAGTATTTCTTATTAAACTTTATTTAAACTAAAAATATTTTTAAATTAAAAAGGTTATCATGAATCAGCATATGTCTATATAATAAATAAAGTTGCAGTTCCTTTTACTTTTTACAATTAAATTAGCTCGATATTTTTCGCTTTCCAGAAATTTTTACTTCCTAAAATTATATTTTTATAACTAAAAATTTAATTAGAATATTTTCTAAAATCTTATTTTAATAATTACTTAAGTTATTCCAATGTAAAATTTTAATTTAATTATTATGTTTTAACATATAAACTAAATGTCTTTCGAGTTATGTTTAAAATTACAAAAATCTATAATTTTAAGCAAATTTAATCCTAAAAGTATTTTTATTATTTATTTCAAAATTAAATCAAATTAAAAGATTAAATGACTCACAATAATCAACTTCTATTAATCTATTTTAACTAATCTGGTTTCCTAATCCTTATGGAAATAGAAAAGGAAATAATATTGTTGGTATATTTTATGCTGAAAAATTGCTTATGAATTTTAAAAATTTAATTGTTCTTATTCAGATAAAAAACTTTATTTGATCTTTTATAAATTTTTAATCCAACTTTATTAATAATTGTTGTTTTAACTGCAAATTAATCAAAATTTACACCGTTTTCTCTATAAGTTGATTATTTTATTTTATTCTCTTAAATGTTATGCACTAAATTTTAATAAAGTTGATTATTTTTTCTGTTAAAATAATATTTTATGAGTTTTAGTTATTTTTTAATCTTAAATTTTCTCTATTGTTTCTTTTATTTAGTTAATATTTTAAACTGATTCATTTTTTTTATCTGATACTTATTTTTTTTTATTTACATTAACTATATTTAGCCTTAAAATTTTTATAAAATTCCAATTCTATTTAATTTACTTGAATGTTTAAAATTTTAATTCTTCTTTTTGTTCTTAAAAATCTTAATGTTATTTTATTAATTATTAAATTTTTTCTTAATCTTATTATTCGTTCAAAAAAATACATTAACCTAATAATTACTAACTATTAATTTTTAAAAGGCTTATAAATTTCTAATTAAAAGCACAATCTAAAAATGATTTATTATTTTTATTAATTAATAGCTTCATTATTCTAATTTTATCAACAGATATCAATTTTAAAAGTTTATTAATTTTTTCCTACAATAATCTATAAAATTTCTATTTCTTCTAAATTGCGTGGCAAATTTTTTGATAAGGTAAATAAATTTTTATTAATTGTTAAAATTTCCATTATTTTAATAATTTAAACTATCTTAAAAAATTATTTGCAATTACGCATCGCTTCTAGCAATTAATAATTACTCAATTTCATTTAAATCACCCAATTCTAAAAAAATTTCATTCAGTATCATGTTATTTTCCTTTCCAAAATTAAAAAAGAAAATTTATTAACAGTTTATATTAGAGCACTATTTATATTTATTATAAAGCAAAGAGGGACGAGCAATCCTCCAACTGAAACTGACTTAAACACTGGTACCAGGAAGTACCATAAATGAAGAACCAGCAAAGAGAATACAAGATCGAAGAGGCATCAAATAGCATTATTTACGAAAGATGCCAAATATTAAGGTCTCTTTGGTAGCATTCCGATCGCGGCCCTATAGAAGTTTTATTCACAAGGGAATGCTAGCACTGTGGAAAGACTTCAGCAATAATTTTTTTCAACTTTAAAAATCTTTATAAAAGAGCTGCGCACCATTGAGGTGCTACGTGCTCTATAATCTCATTTATTTATCATAATTTCAAATCATTTTTGCTTTACGTAATTTGCAATTTTTATTTTTAAATTCTCTTTAACATCGTAAGCAAAATTAATTTTCAACATTTCGATCTTTTATTTGGGTTTCTTCGCAACCCAAACATTTATAAAGATTAAATCTTTCTAAAGCACTAGCAAAATATTCAAAACCAGAAGCATATATAAATTAATGCTTTCAAAAATTTTCGTTCTAAACTTGAAAATATTATTATTTATTTATTTTTAATTTATTTAAAACATCTTTGCTTAACTTATTTATTTATTATTTTATTTAAATATTTTGCTAATCAATAACTATTGACTCATTTTTCTTTGATTGCTTGAGTTATATTTTTACCTTTTAGAGCTATTAATTTTATTATAAGTGCTATTATATTTAATAATTAATACTTTAAGTCTAATTATCTTTATTCTAAAAATAACTTTCTATTCTTTCTTAAATTTGATTTCAACATTATAAATATTTTCTTAATTTTTTTAATCTATTAGAACTCATTCTTTTTAATAAAAAAATACTTCTATTAAAATTTTCTTTTTACATTTTTTTAATAATAATTTGATCTTTAAATATTTTTACAATTTTATATTTTATAGTTTTCGATCTTTTAATCCTTTTTTAATCAAATTCACCACCTTTTCTTTTACTATTTGCTCTTTAAATATTTTAAATTTCAGATAAAGTTAGAAAATATTCTGTTTTTTACAACAATTTTTATAAATTTACTTTCCTTCAGTAAAATTAAGCAAAAAACTGCTTCCATCTAACTTCTCATTCAACTAAATTCTGAATAAATAAAACTAGTTTAAATTAGCTTTATCATAAGAAAAATTAAAAAAGTATTTTTTATTTAAGTTGTTAGCTGCTGCATTCTTAATACAGCCTTTTAATTTATTATGTTTTTTTGGTGGAGAACCTCCTCTTAGCCTTTTTTTAAACTAAAGAAATAAATTTTTATTTAAAAATAAAATATCATGAAGCATTAAATCTTAAGATTTTTATAAATTAAATAAATAGTACGAATTTTCCAAAGTAGAACGAGATAAAATATAAGGTTCCCTAGCTCGGAATAAATATTTGGTATCGAAGTAAACATTAAAAAAACAAAATAGATCTTTAACTAAATTTGATTGTAACTAACTAATGGAAATAAAAAATTTACATACAAATCTTTTTAATTTTCTTTGTTATCTTGAAAAATTACAATAAAAAGTTATTAATCTAAAGAAACAAATCAAATAAAAGTCTTATTTCTTATTAATATTAGTATCGGTCCAAAAGTAACTAGTAAAGTCAATTCAAATAAAAAGTATTCTAATCATAATGCTGCTTATTTAGAAACCAACAAATCTTAAATCTTAAAAAACTCCTAAAAAATCCTTTATGCGTTTTAAAATATCCGCCCACTAAAAAGGCATTTGAAAAGTCTAATTTGAATCCACAAAGTAGCAAATAATCTTAAACGAGAATCCTTAAATCATTTATTAATCTTTGATAAAGCCGTTAAAAAGCCTAAAATTATTTCTAAAAACTTAAAGAAATATTTATATAAAAGATTTAGACATCATTTAATTTAAACTACAAAATTTGTGTTTTTTTAATTTTTTTGAGATTCGTAAGTTCAAATCTAAAAAACAAATTGAAGAAAATTATTACAGAGTTATAAGAAAACAAAGAAGAAAATAAATTGAAAGAAAAAATAGTTTTATTGCACATAAAAAATAAAATAATAAATTTTAAGAAAATTAAACGCGAAAAATAAAAAAAGATATCGATACAATAAATAATTTAATAAAAGATCGAAAGAGTAAAAAATGAATCAAATAAAAAACTTAAATCTAGCCTAGAAGAAAATGAAAAAAAAGATTAAATCAAAATAACTCATAGATTTTAATAATAGAAAAAAATTTAAAGCTTTAATCATGATCTAAAAAAATAAAGTAAAAAATCCAAGGGAAAAAAATTATTTGCAACAATATTTACAAAAAAATTATAACTAAAAACAATATTTCATACCACGTTCAGTTATTATACTTATATATGGGAAGTTATATACAACTTCATACAACTAAATAGGATCAAAGTATTCTTACAATTGAACATACTTCTGGACTTCCCTGTTAAAAGTATATTCACTTTCAATTACATGTTTTATCATCAATTTTATAACTAAAAACAATATTTCATACTACATTCAGTTATTATACTTATACATGACGTGGTCTTTTAATGACTTAATAACTAAATCATATTTAGAGCGTATTTAAGAAGACAAGAACATTGATTCAAGAATCGAGAATAATTTTTGAAAAACATATTCCCCATTTGGAGAAGCTCACATGACTCATTGCTAGCTGAAATGACAACAAGAAGAATGAGAAATATTATATTTTAATATTAAATATTAATATTGAAATAGCTTTGAGCCAACGATGTGGTACTTATTCTAAAATTATAATTATTTTTGATTATTATCTATACATCTAATTTTAGTTGAATATTTCTAAATATAATTATTCTTCAAATCATTTATACAATAAAGTAAGCATTTTCATTAAATTGCAACAATTAACTTTATCTTACAAAATTTTATCTTTCAAACTTACAAATATGGATCTTTAATAATTAATAAATTAAATAAAATAGCAATAATCTACATTATATATTAAGTATTTCATTAATTTTATTTTCTATTTATTTTTCTATTATTTATTATTTAATCCTTTGTAATAATTTAAAACTGTCTAATTTTATAAGCTAATAAATCCTATTAATTTTAAAAAAATTTACACATTTTTCCCTTATAAATATTAAATTTGAGTATTATTTAGAAATATTTTTATTTAAAGCTATTGTTTTATTGATTTTTAGAATAAATCTTAAATAATAAAAAATTAATTAAGTAAGGATCTAAATAATTTAATTAAATAAATATAAGTGTATTAAATTTTTCTTAAATGAAAAAATTGCTATTTCTAATAAATTAAACTCAAATTAAAAATCATATTAAAAAAGTCAAAGTAAAATGCCTTCTATCTTATAAGCTTTTATCATTCATAAAAAAAATTATATTATATTTGTTTAGAATGAAAAAAAAACTTGAGCTTGCAATTTTTATTTATTTTTATTTAAAAATCTGAATTATCATTTATAAAGGAAGCTTATAATATAGATATGGTAGAATTATAATAAAATTATTTAAAATGGATTATGTATAAATAATAAATAATAATAAATAAATTTGATTATAGAGCGCGTAGCACTCTCGTCGGTGCGCAGCTCTTTAAAAAAATGTTTCATACTGACAAGAATGTTTGTTACTGATAAATCTTGTTCAATACTGGTATAATTATTCAGTACTGATAAAAATGTTTAATACTGATATAATTTTAGAATACTCGTAATCTTTAATACTTGCTGGAGGTCCAAGGACATGGCAGGATTGTGTCTCATTGCATCACCAAAGCAGAGGACGACATGTGTCAATTATGGTTACTTAAATTCCCAACCTCTGATGAAGACGACCTTGTTGTTCACCTTCGAACAACTATGGCGGTTTTAAAATATATAATAAATGACTTTTATATGATATTAGAATGCTATTTAGAATGAAATAAATATAGATAAATTCAATGTAATTTACTTTGATAGCAACTTCAATTAGAATTATTTTATAAATAATTTATTTCATTATTATCATCTCTAAAATCCCTTCAAATAATAAAAAATAAATAATTTTTATTTTCGAAATATTTTTAAATTGAAATATATCAATTTAAAAATGTTTGAAGAAAGATGTAAAAATACTTCTAAAACATAAAAAAAATTTTAAGTTATTTTAAAATTATCACTTAGATTATTATAAGTAAGGCTCTCATGAATCTTATACTCACTTACTTCAAGCAAATGAAAATGAATTAAAAAAACATTTATTTATAAAAAATTAATAAAAATTAAAATTTAAGAAGAATAAATTTGATATTTGCATTTATAAATTATTAATAAAATAATAGATAGCTTACTTAAATTTTATATAAATTAATCTATATTTATTATGCTTTTTTATGTTATTTATTTTCTAAAGTTCTTTTTACTTAAAAAAAGTAAAAGTATTACAATTTATTTATTAAATTATTAAATAAATTGTTTAGCGGATCCAGACAGTCACCGCTTAAAAGAAGTTTTTAAGTTTGAGCAAAGTTTTTAACGAGCTCTAGAACTTGCGAGTCTTTTATTTCTTATCTTCCATCTTTTATCATTTCATTCGTTTGTCGTTTTTCCCAATATTTCCAATTCAAGGTCCATTTTCAATCTATAAACTTTTTCATTCTCTCTACATCAGATTTGTTTGTTCCTTTTTTTATCTACTGTATAACTTGCTTTTTCCCTGAATTTTCCTTTACTTTTCCGAATTATCAACAGATGATATTTACTTTTGCAGTAGTAGCATAGTTTCCTTATCTTAGGTCCTTTTTATTGATCCGGCTTGGAATTCTTTTCTATTTCCATCTTATCGGAACTGAAATCCTATTCTGATAGAATCTGCTAGCTTTGGAGACTCTTTTGACTTTGCAAAATGTTTTCAAACCGCTAGCTCTGGGCTTGGATCTACTGAACTTGGGAATTTGTCTGACTAAACTGTTCTTGTTAGAACTTCCATAGAGCATCGATCTCTCTTTCCTAGTTAGACATTCTGAGGTCTAATGTGTCTTACAGTCCGTGCTGGATCATTTGTGATAGTTTGTCATTCTCTTTACGAAGCTTCCTAACCTCTTCCTGGAGGTTCAGCACCACTTTGATGAGCTGTTCCATGCTCATCTGGCCAGAAGGATTAAACTCCGACACCTCCTGGTGGAGAGCAGACTTCATCTGCTTTCTCGGTTTCTCTTCTGAGGTAGGGGTTTCCACGTGTTAGGCTTTCTTAAAATGTTGCTATTCTTCCTGGTTGGACTAGGTTCCAGGATATTAAGGTTAAGCGAGAGAAAGTTAATTGGCTTTCGGTTTTCTCTCCTATTTCTAGGAGGTGGTGTAAAAACCAGATCTAAAGCCTTCCACCATTTTGTTTCAATTTATTTATTCAATTGATAAATATAGCATTGATGCACTCATTCTAAATTATTTTAACATTTTGGTATTACTATTAAAAATTTATTTGTAATACATTTTTTTTAATTAAAATAAAATATTTATGCTACTCTTATAAGATTCAACTTTATTTTTTTATTTTTATATGATTGTTTATTTTTGTAAATCTAATTCTTTATACAAATATTTTTCTTATTTCTTCTGTATAAATATTATTTAATCATTTTTTCTTATTTATTTTACTTTAATATAGAGAATTAAAGTTTATTTTAAATATGAAATTATAATTATTATTATAATAATTGATAAAAGTGGCTCTTCCATTATTAGACTATCCACAATTTTAATTGTTCAATACTTTATATAAAATACATCTTGAAAATGGAGTCATGGTCAGTTGCATCTCTTTGGACCATAAAAGCAGTTCTCACTTGCCTCTCCAAGTCAGATTTCCAGACGAATTTCGGTTAGTATCGAAGATTATTCCATTTTAGGTTGCAATAATCAGCAAAAGCAGAGGAAGACATAGTCGATTATGGGTATTTAATTTTTCCAACCTCTGATGAAGCTATCCTGTTCTTAACCTTCGATACGTGACCTTAGTTCCTATGGAGGTTCCACTCGCTAAAGCAAACTAAAACTCAGGAACCTCCATATTTAAAATTATATAATACTATTTTATTGTTTTTATATTTAAGTTATCATGCTTGCCATATTTTAAATTTTATTTGTTTAAGTATATGTAAAGATTAATATTATTTCTTATCAGAAATTTTCTCTATTATTGAAAAAATATGGAAACTAATTAAAAATCGCTAATTTAAGCTCTTAGCGACTCTTCTTTATCTAACAATAAAGAAGCTGTGATCTTATAAAAAAAGCGTAGGCAGATGTTTACACCTTCATAAATCTAGAATTTGGAAAAGCTACAACTGAAGTAAATAAAATGAATAGCCAATTTAATAAGATAAATACTAAAACAATGTAGCTAATAGACAATAAATACTTTTCTTAGGGTTCCACTAAGATAACTTAAATAATCCTTGGAGCGATGTCACCAGATGAAGCGCATTTTAAAAGTTGAGAAATATACTTATCAAAAGAAAGCAAATTTTACCGCCACAGTTTAACAAAAGGTATCAAAAATATCTTCAGGAAATTTAGATATTTTAGGGATTAATAAAGATATTTAAGATACAAAAAATATTTTAAATAATCAAAATGAAAATAATAACGGAATTATAAAATGATCCATATTTACTTAAAACTTAGAGTATAATCATGCATAGTACTCAAATTATAAATTCAACAATCTTTTAAACCAAAAGAATTAAGAAAATTAAAATATAAAAATCTAAATAATCTTGAAATAAAAAACATATAACTTTTAGCCTAATTTATTGAAGTAAAGGATCAAATGTAATCCTAGGAAAAAGAGTTTGAAACTAGTAAAAAATAGTTCTTAAATTAGATTAAAGAACTTGAATAATAAATATAAAATCTATCAAATAATCAAATTATTTTTAATTAAAATTTTCTATCAGCTTAAGAAAATCAGAATCAAACTAATTAAAGGATTATAAGTAAGTATGAAGCAGTAATAGAATAGTACAAAATGTATGTAAATAAAACTTTCAAGAAATTAAAGAAAATGTAAAATTAAAATTAAATATTAAAATCTAAATACTATAAGTAATAACTATAGTTGAAATATAACTAATTAATTTTTGGAAAAAAGCAAAATAAATCTAAAGAGATAGGAATTTAAACAGATTGTATTTCTCAATATAATAGTTAAACTGCATAAACTGATGAAATTAATTAAATCTATTAAATAGATAAATTTTAAGAGTAGTTTAGAAGTCATTCATTAGTTCCTTAAAAATCAAATTAATCTTCAACAATTATTTAAAATTCTTCGACATAAACTAGCTTGTATGAATTCTTGTATATTTCTTAATCTAGTTTATAGGATGTTTTAGAAGAACTTGAGCTATATAAAAAATAATTATCTAAATTTGATTACATTTAGTAATTATATTACGAAATCGCTGAGTAAAAGAATACTATTTGGTTTGAATTATTGGAAGCTAAAGCCCAATATCAATAGTTGATAATTTAAAATTAATGACTTATAAATAAAGACTAATAACTATAAAAACAGCTAATAACTTTAAATAATCAGCTAAAATATAAAATTAGTAGAGTTTGAAATAAAACATAGAGTTTCAAGAAGAATTATAATAGAAAGATATGGAATTCCAAATATTGATATCTTAAAAGCATAATGAAATTGAACACTTAAAAAGTTGTAATATATAATAACTACTAACCATAGAAAAATGTAATATAGACACATAAAAACAATATTATCTCAAAATTTAATAAACAGCAGAAAATTCTACTTAAACAGAATTACTAAGCTAAAATAAATAAATTTAGACAGATTAAAACCTTTAAATAAAATGTAATGTAGAAAATAAAATTATCTAAGCAATTAATTTATAATAAGTTTAAGAAATTTAAGTTTAATGACAGCATTAAGAAGTTGAAGTTAACACTGAAAAATTGGAATAAAGTTAAAAATTTTGTCAAACAAACTTTATAGATATATATCAATAAAAACTTCAATAAATATATCATTAACTTAATATGGAATTTATTTTAAATACCTAGAATAACTTAGAAAACTAGAAGAAATTATATTAAGAAAATAAGAAATTAACATCTAGTACAATAAAAATTGAATAATAAAATCAAATTTGCTAGACAAGTTTGCTTGATGAGAATTATATAAAACTCCAGTAATTCTTTCATTAGCTAAATATGAACTTCATTTGTAACAATTAAAAGTTTGAGTAAAACTTAAGAAAATAGTAAGAAATTAATGAATAATTAATGAAAGAATTATTTGATCTAAAAACCAAGCCTTGATAAAAAGATTAAATGAGCTAAGCAAACATTAATTATATTGAAAACTAGAATCGCACTGTTATCAAGTAATAAAATCCTTTCAAAAGAAAACACGAAGAAGATGGAATTTAAATTCCTCCAGCAAAACGCACTATTAAATGAAAAAATGAAAGAGGAAGTGAAAAGATAATACGATAATAAAATTTTCAATCTCCTCAACTATAAAACTTTATCAGGCAAGGTTCATGAAAGAGGAACTAATATAAATAAGCAATTTTCAAGAAAGGTATATAACAATTAATAAAGAATTAACTCAAGGCACTGTAGATAGTAACTAAAATGTTATTAAAATAGACAATAAACTACTAGAATCTAATTCGATTTAAGTAATTTACATTTTGATCTAATATTTCCACCAGCATCCTGAGTATAAAAAAGAACTGGTACATATTTAATGAGATTCATAAGGGATTAAATATATTTGCATATATTAGGGAGGGCTCCTTGGTGGAGCGCAAAAATCTAAGAAAATAAAAATAGGACATGTAAATATAAGCTCAATAGCTAGTAAACAAACGGCATTATAATAATTCATCCTTGATAATGAATTTGACATTTTTTCAATAAACGAAACATGAACATAATAAACATATTGCCCAATTGTTATAGAACAATATCGTACCTATTACTAAAACGCAAATAAACGTGCTGGTGGAGTATGTCTATTAGTAAAAAAGTAACTTGATTCTTGTTAAAATGAATTAGATTTCTCAAATCTTCCTGGACATTTTATAAGCGTGAGAGTTGGAAATTTAATAATTGCATCATGTTATTTGCCTACAAATGAAAAGTAAAAAATTTATAAGGACATTACATATGAATACCTTAACAATATCATAAAAAATAGAGACCAGAACCCTAATATACTTTTTGGCGACTTTAATGCCTTACTTCCTAACTATGGTAATAATTCATCACAAATCAATAATAATACTTAAAAATTACTAGACTTTATAGATGCAAATTAATTAATAATTTTAAATGGTTAAGAGTCCAACACATTTATTCATAGAGTGAATAATTAATGCTATTGTAATGACTATTTCTAGGCAACTTAACATTTAAATCCTGATGATTTCGTTGATTATAAAGATATCCAAGATTCGGATTTCTATACTGATAATTTTCCATTAAGTATTACATTAAATTATAATTTAAAAAGAAGTGAATAATATTAACAATAATGATTACTCTTTAAAATTTCTAAACTATAGGATCTGAACACGAGAAACTATTATTAAACTATTTTTAGGATAATTTTATCAATTCTAGTAACTTGGTTAAAAAGATGTTGAAAATTAGTATCAATTCAACTGCGATCTTATTTTTATAATGCGAAGATTGCGCTTGGATCTTAAAATCAAAGAAAAACTATTATCAATTACCAAGTTACTTAGCTACGTTATTTGCTCAAGCAAAAAAGGATAATGTTGCATATTAGAACCCATTAGCTTTGTATGGATATCATAATTAAGAAGTTGCCAAACTTTACTAGCTTAAAATTTAATCTTATATGCATTATCTTCACAAATTTTGGAATAAAAAAAATAAAAAGCTAAGGAAAAACATAAAAATCTTAACAAAAATGCTTAAGTAATGTTTAAACAAGCTAAGAATCTAATAAACCCTAAAATTCGTAATTAGATGAATTTTAACTTTAACTAACAACAGCAATTTATTGAAAATTGGGAAACTAACGTTTTTGATAAACATTCGAAAATAAGTAAGATAGAATTTGACTTCTCAAATAGAAAAATAGAGGGAATATTTAGAAATAAATCTTTTATCTTAAATTAGAAATTAAGTCATTTATAAAATATGTCTCTTTTTACGTGATTTGAAATTAAAAAAAATAGATCTTAGATTGCAAATAATAAAGCTACAGGTAATGATGGTCTAAAAGCTGAATTTATTAAATATGGAGGTTAAGATTTGCATCAAAATATAACAAATTTCATTAATAACATGCTTAGAACATTCAAAATACCTAATGCAATGAAAAAAATAAACATTCTTCCGATTTTCAAAAAAGGAAGCAAAAGTAATTGATGTAATTGACGACCTATAGCTTTATTGAACTGTCTACTTAAAATTTATGATAAAGCACTAACATAACGACTTTATAATTATATTTATGAACTAAACATTTTACATCCAACCTAATTTGGATTTATTCGTAAACGCTCCACTACTTAGCAAATTTGAACTATTTAGTAAATTATAGACTTGCATCGTAGATGGTCCCATAAAAAGTAATTAATTGCTACTTTAATAGATGTAGAAAAAATGTTTGATAGCATATCTAGGAAATTACTTTTTGATCATCTTAGAAGACTTAGGCTACCTTTGGACCTAATATTGGCACTAGAATCTTTTTATGATAATGTTGATGCTAAGTTTATAATTGATGGATATCTTACAAAAACAATTAAATATAACAATGGGTTACTATAAGGAAGTAGTCATGCACCTGTACTTGCAATTTTATACTATGATATTGTTATAAGATATTTAGAAGATAATCAGAAGAAATTAGGATTTCAAATATTATCTAAAACTTTCGTTGTACGAGCCTTTGCTGACGAATTAATCCAAATATCCTCTTCCTAGAAAAATGCCTAAGAATTATTACAAGCTACATCTACAGTTTTTGATTTAGTAAAACTTACAATTAATGTAGATAAATGTGAAGTAATAGAATTCTCGAAAAAAAATCAATGAAAAGAAAGCTAACCTTCTATTAATATAAAGCTCAATGGGATTCCACTTACTTAAAAAGATGAAGTTACCTATTTAGGATATTAGTTAGGAATAAAGTAAAATTACAAATTACATTGTACAGAAGTAGCTACCAAATACAGAGTAGCTATTTAAAAAGCTACTGCAATACTTTCTAAATATATTTTAGTATCCCCTCTCAGCTTCAAATTCTTTATAGAACTTTTATTTTGCCTAAAGTTTAATATGGAAGTGATATTACTCTGTGAGCTACTATTTCTGGAATTAAAGGAATAAAAAGCAAGATAGCAAAATCGTAAAGGCTTATTTCAAGATGGGCGTTTAGATCTTAAGAATTCACATTCAAAGATTCATGCTTTATTGACCTAAACTGACTTCCTTATACACATATGGCAACTCAAAAGTTAATGCACTTTTATTAAAAATTAATATAATACAGCAAAGAAAATCCTAACTTAGACACTGCTTTTTATTAGAAAAAGACACTAAATTTAATTTACCATACTAGAAACATATAAAGAAATGTATCGATTTGTATAATTTTGACATGTCACATGTTTAGAGTAAGATTGATTTTTATAAACTGACAGAATAAAAAATAAAACATAAATTCTTAATGGAATGTCTCTCTAGGAATACACTTATGCCAACAGCAAAAAGAATTACAGACTAAATAGAAAATAATTAAAGTGTATTTCCTGAAATTACTTATACCAAATATAATAAACACTATATTAGAGAGACTATTTCTTTCTATAAACTGAGGACTTTTTCTTATAATTTTCAATAAGAACTTAGTAATCGCCACATTAACGTTAGATATAGCATTATTTGCTTATGTGGCTAAGACTTTGATGAAACTGATCATATTTTTTATTGCTAATACTATGCAGATATTATTGAGGAATTCGAAATTCATAAAGCTCTTAAAGAAAAAGACAAAAAGAAACGAATTTTTTATGACTAAAACTATATAAGCAAACATCTTTCAAAAAATCAAATTCCTAAAATAGACAAATTAATCAAAAATTTTCATTCCAAATTACTAAAAAAGCGTCTTGAAATGTTTAAACTGCAAGAAGAGTTGTTAGAAGAGTTTCTAGAAGAAAAAAAAGAAAAATTTAATCAAGAAAATAAATAAAAATATATGATAATGAAAGAGCAAGAAGAAGTTTGATTGACATTTACAAACTTTTATCTTTCAACATATTTGTAATATTTATAATCTAAGCGATATCTATTGCAACTATGTCTCAATATTATTAAATATTGAAACTATTATATTTTAATTAATTAATTAATTGAAAATCATGCAGCTTAGATCATTTAGAACTGTAATAGATGGATCTTTTTGCGCATAAAACGAAATCCTGGAGAATGAACTACATTTCCTTAAACTACAATATTATATGTGATAACGTATGTTAATGTTCAGAAGAAAATTGCTCCTAAACTAAGAATCAACATTTGATGGATGATTATGTCAATTAGCAAAGAGAAATAACTCTATAATTGAAACATACTCAATGACGAAATAATAATACAAGAAAAATGAAAAGGAATAGATGGAAAATTAATGATAAAAAGCGATAAAGTTCCACAATGATGTAAATTCCATTACACGAATGTAGAATATGATCACCTGCAAAAAATTAGAGTGAATTAATTGAACAATTCATTCAAGTAATACCAAACTTAAGATTCAACAAACACAGAAAACAGGAAATATGATACTTATTTAGGCTACGGCTCAAATGTAATGGAGCAGCATAGATAATGAATGAAAGAAAGAAATCTAATAGAGAGTGAAGCATGCTAATTCTGCAATTATAGAAAGGAAGATGAGATCCATATAATAGAAGATTGCAGATAATACAAAGAAGAAAGAGAATAGTTAATAGAAAATATCGAGAACATAAATATCAGTAATAACTAATAAAAATAAGCCTTCTTAAACCTCAGACTTGAAGAAATAATATGAAGAAATTACAAATTCGAAAATCTGATATGAACTCTTCAAGTAATCAAAAGAAATAGATTATCACATTAAAAGTTTTCTGAAAGATATATAAGAGAAAAAAAATGGGGTTATATTTAAAAAATTCTTACTTATTAGAAAAAAAATGATAAAAACTATAGAGTAGGATCCAACGAGCATATTTGAATTTATAATAATTTATCAAGAAGACAAAAATAAAAATATGATTTAGCAATTTATAATAATTCTAAGAAAATGTAGAAAGGAACTTGCGATGCCCTCAGAAAAGACTAACAGATAGATTAACTATCTAAAGACAAATTATAGAGTTAGAAAAGTAGTAGATAGAAATAGAATTCTACTGTTTTAAAAAGACTTAATGATGGAGATTGAATCTAATTATTTTCAGATTAGGATATAATGAATATATTGAAAAAAAATTAGAATAAATGAAAGAAAATTTAGAAGATTCTGGTCTGATAAGATAATTTCCAAGAATACTCTTAATTTTGATTTTCTCTTAATTTATGGTCAAAATATCAATAGTGAAACCACGTAAATTAATTGATTGTTTAATTCATTCATTCATAAACTCTTTCTTCAGCATTTATAGTTTTTTTTTTTAATTTTTAAATTTTTAGATCTTAATCGGTTGTTCATTTCTACACTTGTTTTTTTTCTATTACTTTTAAACTTCGATTTTTTTTTCGTTTCATTTATAACTTTCTTATGTTGTCGATTTATATGCCTTTTATCATCTAAAACAAATTTAATTTTTTTATTGTTTATTTCTTTTTCTTTTAAGATTTCTGATAATTTCCTTTTTCAATCATCATTTTTTTTCTCTATAATAGCCATTTGAGTTTATAATTTTTGCTTATTTTCTATTTTTTTTGTGGTCTTATATTAATTTCTATCTGATTTGTTTTCATGCTTTAAGTGTTGGTTTGATCTTATGAAGTGCTTCAAAAAAGCATTTAATTTTCTTTAATGGGAGTAAAGTTTTATTGTTATTTATTTAAATAAATAAATTTGAATATAGAGCGCGTAGTATTTTTGTTGGTGCGCAGTTCTTTAAATTAATTTTATTTAATGTCGAAAATTTTTTTTATGTCTCTCTGTCCCTATTTTCCCTTCCTGCAGTCCCTGTAATTTTTCCTTCCAAAGCATAGGATGCAATATGCGATTACAAGTACATTTCCCCGACCTATGATGAAGAAAGTTTCTTCCTGGCATTCAGAGTTCTCCAGCTTGTCACATCTTCTTTCTCTTGTAATTGATTTCTCTTTCTCCTATTTATCCTCCGTCTGCGCTTATTTTTTATTTGCCTTGCTGGGCCTCCAAGTAGCATCTGAAGGAAAGGACTTTCAACCCTATTTATATTTTAATAGTTACAAATTCGATTTTATTTTATTTAGTAAGTTATTAGTCTTTATAAATTCTTAATGTAAGTTAAACATTACTTTAACTATCTGTTTATATTTTTTTTTCAGTTGTAATTTCTTCAACTTCCCGTTGCATTTGGTTATTTTTTATATTTTAAGCTTATTATATAATATTAAAGTTTCGAATATTTAAGAAGCATTTCATGTTTTTCTTTTTCTAGTTCATTGGGAAGTTATTGTTAAGTTTAATAAGAATATTATATTTTAAAGATGACGTGATTATAAGTATAGTATTTTCATACTTATTCTTATAATATTTATGAGTTTTATAAAAGATGTTTTTGATTTTAGCCAACATTTTTTGTTTAATTTATATTATTTATTTTAAACATTTCTCATCGAATATTTCAAATATTATTTTCATAGATTATTCGATTTATAATATGTTTTTGTTGATAGTTATAATTTGTTAAATTTCTATAATCATCTTTATATTAAAAAAATGGATGTAGGCTGTTGTCTGGAGAACCATTAAAATTTTGGTGTAGTGTATACTACATTGCAAATCATCTCTCACAATAAATTGTTACTACAGGAAAGTGTGAACAAATTAGGAAGAGATATTGCTAAATTTCTTAAGAATTCTCGTTAGCAGTATAAACATTTACATGAAGGGCCTACTGACGACTTAATAATTATTCTTTTTCAAATTTCTTTTTCAAAAAGACAAGTGCATTTATGTTAAGAGTCGAGATTCATCTTTAATAAAAATATTTCCGATTTATTGAAGGTGACGTATCTCATTATGATAATAAAATTATAACAAGAAACACGTAAACATTTTTCTTAATATGAAAGATTAATTATAAAAGTGCTGCGCGTATAAGAAGTGCTTCGCACTCTATAAAAAATTTTATTTATCTTTATTTTTTATCTCTTTATACTAAAATCATTAATATATTATCATTATATATTGCAGATTTATTTTTTTTATGTTATCATATTTTTTTTTCTTATTTATAATATTTTCAGAGATTCTTATATTATTTCTTGAATGGTATTTTTAATTATTTATATTTTAAGATTTTATATATTAATATAATTATTTTTAATTTTTAATTTATTTTATTCAAAATACTAAAATATTTCGAGTATTATAATAGTTGT
Source organism: Loxodes magnus (assembly GCA_946699065.1). Taxonomy (NCBI): domain Eukaryota; phylum Ciliophora; class Karyorelictea; order Loxodida; family Loxodidae; genus Loxodes; species Loxodes magnus. The sequence continues at coordinate 95,662 of CAMPDV010000244.1, forward strand.
TAATTTCTATCTTAAAATTATTTTCTAATATTATTTTATTTTTTTTATGTTAAATCTTTTTTTTAAATAATAAAAATAATTTATCAATTTTTATTTCAATATAATTAGTTTATATATACTAAATTGTTTTTTAATCTTTATAAATGGATAGCAATCAGTGTCCAAACTGTTAAAAACAGTTTGACTAAGACAAGCGAGTATATAAAGTGTTACCTTGCGGATGTAATTCATGCTTGAAATGTCTTAATTTCCTTTTTAAACTTTTTAAAGAAATTAAATGTGTAAAACATAACTAAGTTTTTAACATAAATCCTGAATAGTTTTAAGGACATGTAGTTTAAGAGCTTGATCCATAAAATATGCCAATTCAGTAAAATGAGTTAATTGATAAAGTGCAAATCAATGTGTAGTTCAAGTGGTTACAGGATTAATATTCTTAAAAATAGAATTACTAACTAGTGATGAGATAAGTTATTTCGGAAAGTTCACAGCTTATGAAGCATATCCAGTCATTATCAGTTCAGTCAATATTTAAATCTTTAATAGACTCGTTTTCTCTTAGTAATAGTCAAATCAAAAATCTATTATAGCGTTTATCTTAGCTTAAAGAATCAAGCAATGTTTAATAATTTTAAGCTTAAAGAATGGAGTAGTAATAATATTAAAGGCAAAATGATCAAGCTCAAGAATAATTTCAGTAAATATTGCGAGAAATAGAAATTTTTAAGAGAGATTAGAAACAGCCAATGGAAGTTTAAACTTTAAGAAACAATATCTAAGAATGCCAGTTCAATCTGTTCAGCTATTTAAAAGAGAATGCCAACGGAAAATACTTAACTTTGAAGAAGGCAGAGTAGTTAGTTGAAAAGTTTTTCAAGCAATTCAAAGTAATAAGGGGTCTTAGTCAAGTAGCAAAGCATGTAGATAACTAAAGAGGTTAGGCAAACGTTTAAAAAAAGGAACAAATGGTTAATTAAGAATCTTAAAATAATCAAAACCAAAATTAAGACCAAGAAATTGATTAACAATAACAATAATAATAAGTTCAAGTTAAAGATTTTTTAGTAAAGTTAGATATTTCATAAAAGGAGAGATAAATAGTATAATCCAGAGAGTTAGTCTAAGCAATGGAATAAAGAATAATAAACATTTAAAATGATGTCAAGAATGAAAGCTAAGTAATGTAAATTTGTTAAGAGTAATAAAACTTGATCAAATATGTGATATAAGATTTCTCAAATTTAACTTTTGAAAATTTAAATTAGTTCTTGAATTAAATAAAGGAAGAGAATTTCAATATATAAGCTTTGAAAAACAGTCCGTTAAATAAACCAGGATTAGTAGACTAAGCGTCAATATTGTAAAAATTACCATAAGTATCTGACAAATAAATATAAGAAAAGTTGAATTAGATAATATAGTTATGTAAATCTCAACAGGGAGTATCTTAAGTAGCCTCTAACGCAATAACAATGTTAAAATATATGAACTTTGCATTTACCAATCAAAATTTCGAATACATCGACTTATCTAACGCTAATCTATCTAACACCACTTTCACAAACTGTAAATTCTCCAACTCCAAATTAACTACCGACAACATTCGTAACTCCAAGTTTATCAACTGTGACTTCTCTAACGCTAACCTTACATCAATCATCACTGAACACCCTCACATTTTCACTGGACACTCCTCATCAGTAACATCAGTTGCCATCTCACCAAACTCTAACTTAATAGTATCTGGCTCATTTGACAAAACTTTAAGACTCTACAACATAGCTGAAGGTACCTGTAAGACCATGAGTGGTCACACAGATTTAGTATTATCTGTGGCTATATCCAGTGATTCAGAGTTCATTGTATCGGGAAGTTGAGATAATACTCTTAGACTTTACAATATCAAGACAGGTACCTGTAAGACCATGAGTGGTCACACAGGTTAGGTATTTGCTGTGGCTATATCCAGTGATTCAGAGTTCATCGTATCTGGAAGTTGAGATGAGACGGTGAGACTATGGAACGTCAAGACAGGTACCTGTAAGACCATGAGTGGTCACACTAGTTCTGTATTATCTGTGGCTATATCCAGTGATTCAGAGTTCATCGTATCGGGAAGTTATGATAAGACGGTGAGACTATGGGACGTCAAGACAGGTACCTGTAAGACCATGAGTGGTCACACTTATTCTGTATTATCTGTGGCAATATCTAGTGATTCCAGCTTAATCATATCTGGATCGGGTGACTCAACTATTCGTTTATGGAACTCAAGAACTTTAGAATGTACCAAGGTCTTATCGGGACACTCATCTTATGTCTTTTCGGTAATATTCTCAAGTAACAACAAATATATCTTATCAGGATCTTATGACAAGACAATAAGAATATGAAACATCAATAATGGAGAGTGTATCTGTGTACTATTGGGTCATACAGACACTGTGGGTAGTTTATCATTATCTAGGGACAACTAATGGTTGGTATCGAGTAACGGAGTCAAGCACTGTTATGGATACGGTAATTATAACTAATCAAGTGATTACAACATTAGAAGATGGAACATAGGAAGAATATTGAATGGAGAATAAACAACTAACTAATAATAGGTAAGTTCAAATCTACCACATTTAGTAGACTGACTGGAGCAAGGTATATGCTGACTATGGCTTAAGATTTTAGAATTGCACGATGTCTAATATTACAATGAGTGTGGAGGATAGGTAGAGATTTATCAAGTGATCTATTCGAATTTAAACTATCTAAACTATTTAAACAATTTAATTTTATACATTTAAGAATTTGAATTTGTTAAGTCATTATGCTAATTAAGTATGTTATTATTCTACTTATTATTATTACAACTAAAGTTTAAATTTTTAAAGTTCGTATTTTAATTAAGTCTTTTTCTAAAATTAGTAGGTTTCATTAATAATAGTTTTTTTTTTAGCAAAGGCAAGGCTAAAAGTTTTTTATTTAATTAAGTATTTTTTAAAAAAAATAAAAGCAGAGTTATAAAAATTTTAAAATTTATTCTAGTGTCAGAAAGTTTTTGAAGTAGAGACTAGAGTTATAAAAGTTTTAAATTTTTCTAAAATTAGCAAAATTTTGAGTTATGTACCAGAGTTACAAAAGTTTTAAATTTTTCTAATATTAGAAAAATTTTTTGAGTTACGTACTAAAGTAAAAATGCTTTAAATTTTCTAGCTTAGAAAAAATTTTGAAGTATGTGCTAGAGCAAAAAATTTTAATTTTTTTTAGTATAGTATTAGTTTTTTTTTTTTTTGTAGAGTTATATGTTAGTGCAATTTAAATTTATAATAAAGTTTAGTTACGTTTGTTGTAATATCTTTTTATTATTTTTAAGTTGTATTTTTTTTCTGATAGTAAAAATTTTATGTACTCTATTTGAAAGTGCAGAAAATTAAAATTTTAACGAGTAAGAAGCGCTGAAAATTGCAAAAAGTGTGAAAGTCTTTTTTTGCTCAGCGTTTTACACTATAGGGCTGAGTTGTGACGGAACAAGTTGGGGGATTTCGGGATAAGTAGAAGGTCAGAAAGGAATATTTTTTTTAAGGAAAAGTTTTAAAATACAAAAGGTTTTTGAAAAAAATGGGAATAAAAAAAATTTTAACTATTTTTTTTGAGTTTGGTTTTGAAAATTTTTGATTTTGGTTTTGAAAACTTTTGATATTAGTTTTGAAAATTTTAGTTTTAGTTTTGAAAATTTTTGAATTGGGATTTGAAAATTTTTGATTTTTGATTTTTGATTTTGCAAGCTTTTGCTTTTTTGATTTAAAAATTTTCGATTTTGGTACGTGAATAAAATTTTAAGAATTGAGTTTTGATATTTTTTTGATTTTTAGAGCTAAATGAAAGGCGAATAAGAGTATTTAAAGCATTAAATCGTGAAAAATTTAATTTTGTTTTTTTGCTCAGCTTTTTACACTGCAAGACTTTTTTCGGACGGAACAAACTAAAAAATTTTGAATAGAACGTTTATTTATTTTAAATGTATTTTGGAATCTGAAAGTAATAAAGATGTATTCAAAATTGCAAAAAATGTGAAAGCCTTTTTTTGGTCAACGTTTTATACTATAGGGAGGATCTGGGACGGAACAAACAGGGGGAAATCGGGAAGATAAAGGTAAGAAAGGAATCAATTTTCAAAAAAAGTATCAAAATATTAAAGGATTTTGAGAAAAATCGGGGGAAAAAATTGCAGAAAAATTTTCGATTTTGGTTTTGAAATGTTTTGATTTTGGGTTGTGCAAATTTTTTTTGAATTGGGTCGTGATAACTTTTTTTATTTTGGGTAATGAAAATTTATTTTGAATTTTTGATTTTTAGAGTTAATAAAAGGAGAAAAAAGATAATGTTCAGATTTAAAATGTGAAAAATATTATTTTGTTTTTGCTAAGCTTTTTACACTACAGGATTTTTTTTGGAAGGAATAAACTTTAAAATACTTTAAATAAGAGCTTTAAAAACGAATTTTTATTCGTTTAATGAATGAAAAGATAATTAAAAGAAACAAAAATGTTTTCAAAATACTAAAAGTGAAAATGCCATTTTGAAGTAAGAGTTTACCACAACAGGAAATATGGGAAGGCACAAAACAATAAAAGCCATCGGGTATAAAACAATTTGAAAAATAAGTAAACAAGAATGGACAAATTTATAATAAAAATTAAAATAATAAAATATTAAAAAAAATTTTGGTTATATGTAGACTGCGAAAAATAAAAAAAAAATTTGAAAAATAAAAAAAAAGTAACTATAACAAAAATTTGATAAACAAAGTTTTAATAGAGAGAAATATTTCAAAAAAAAATTATTACTGTGATTTCTATATTTAAAAAATATATCTGATAAATTTTATAAACGTATGTGAAAAATAAAATAAAATAGTAATTTAATGTATAGAAACTTAAAACCCTTTTGTAAAACAAAAATAAAAAATACAAAATTGAATTTGATATAGAAATAAAAAAAATAAAAAATGAAATTTTTAGAAGCAAAGAAAAATAAAAAAAAATGAATAAAGTGTGAAAAAAAAATTGTGAATGAAGAAAAGTAAAAAAAAAAATTGAAAAAAATATCTCATTAGAAATTCGAATAAGAAAAAAATAAACTAATAAATAATATAAAATAAAGGACAGTTAAAATAAGTGATATAAAGATAAAAATAAGTGAAATAAAAAAAAATAAAAATTAAAATCACAAGATAAATTAAAGTTATGAAATAAGAGAAGTTATAAAAAATAAGATTTCTAAGAAAAGTGAATAAGAAAAGTAAGAAAAAGAGTCTGAAGATCAATAAGTAAGTATCTAGAAGTAAAATAAGATTTCTAAGAAAAGTGAATAAGAAAAGTAAGAAAAAGAGTCTGAAGATCAATAAGTAAGTATCTAGAAGTAAAATAAGATTTCTAAGAAAAGTGAATAAGAAAAGTAAGAAAAAGAGTCTGAAGATCAATAAGTAAGTATCTAGAAGTAAAATAAGATTTCTAAGAAAAGTGAATAAGAAAAGTAAGAAAAAGAGTCTGAAGATCAATAAGTAAGTATCTAGAAGTAAAATAAGATTTCTAAGAAAAGTGAATAAGAAAAGTAAGAAAAAGAGTCTGAAGATCAATAAGTAAGTATCTAGAAGTAAAATAAGATTTCTAAGAAAAGTGAATAAGAAAAGTAAGAAAAAGAGTCTGAAGATCAATAAGTAAGTATCTAGAAGTAAAATAAGATTTCTAAGAAAAGTGAATAAGAAAAGTAAGAAAAAGAGTCTGAAGATCAATAAGTAAGTATCTAGAAGTAAAATAAGATTTCTAAGAAAAGTGAATAAGAAAAGTAAGAAAAAGAGTCTGAAGATCAATAAGTAAGTATCTAGAAGTAAAATAAGATTTCTAAGAAAAGTGAATAAGAAAAGTAAGAAAAAGAGTCTGAAGATCAATAAGTAAGTATCTAGAAGTAAAATAAGATTTCTAAGAAAAGTGAATAAGAAAAGTAAGAAAAAGAGTCTGAAGATCAATAAGTAAGTATCTAGAAGTAAAATAAGATTTCTAAGAAAAGTGAATAAGAAAAGTAAGAAAAAGAGTCTGAAGATCAATAAGTAAGTATCTAGAAGTAAAATAAGATTTCTAAGAAAAGTGAATAAGAAAAGTAAGAAAAAGAGTCTGAAGATCAATAAGTAAGTATCTAGAAGTAAAATAAGATTTCTAAGAAAAGTGAATAAGAAAAGTAAGAAAAAGAGTCTGAAGATCAATAAGTAAGTATCTAGAAGTAAAATAAGATTTCTAAGAAAAGTGAATAAGAAAAGTAAGAAAAAGAGTCTGAAGATCAATAAGTAAGTATCTAGAAGTAAAATAAGATTTCTAAGAAAAGTGAATAAGAAAAGTAAGAAAAAGAGTCTGAAGATCAATAAGTAAGTATCTAGAAGTAAAATAAGATTTCTAAGAAAAGTGAATAAGAAAAGTAAGAAAAAGAGTCTGAAGATCAATAAGTAAGTATCTAGAAGTAAAATAAGATTTCTAAGAAAAGTGAATAAGAAAAGTAAGAAAAAGAGTCTGAAGATCAATAAGTAAGTATCTAGAAGTAAAATAAGATTTCTAAGAAAAGTGAATAAGAAAAGTAAGAAAAAGAGTCTGAAGATCAATAAGTAAGTATCTAGAAGTAAAATAAGATTTCTAAGAAAAGTGAATAAGAAAAGTAAGAAAAAGAGTCTGAAGATCAATAAGTAAGTATCTAGAAGTAAAATAAGATTTCTAAGAAAAGTGAATAAGAAAAGTAAGAAAAAGAGTCTGAAGATCAATAAGTAAGTATCTAGAAGTAAAATAAGATTTCTAAGAAAAGTGAATAAGAAAAGTAAGAAAAAGAGTCTGAAGATCAATAAGTAAGTATCTAGAAGTAAAATAAGATTTCTAAGAAAAGTGAATAAGAAAAGTAAGAAAAAGAGTCTGAAGATCAATAAGTAAGTATCTAGAAGTAAAATAAGATTTCTAAGAAAAGTGAATAAGAAAAGTAAGAAAAAGAGTCTGAAGATCAATAAGTAAGTATCTAGAAGTAAAATAAGATTTCTAAGAAAAGTGAATAAGAAAAGTAAGAAAAAGAGTCTGAAGATCAATAAGTAAGTATCTAGAAGTAAAATAAGATTTCTAAGAAAAGTGAATAAGAAAAGTAAGAAAAAGAGTCTGAAGATCAATAAGTAAGTATCTAGAAGTAAAATAAGATTTCTAAGAAAAGTGAATAAGAAAAGTAAGAAAAAGAGTCTGAAGATCAATAAGTAAGTATCTAGAAGTAAAATAAGATTTCTAAGAAAAGTGAATAAGAAAAGTAAGAAAAAGAGTCTGAAGATCAATAAGTAAGTATCTAGAAGTAAAATAAGATTTCTAAGAAAAGTGAATAAGAAAAGTAAGAAAAAGAGTCTGAAGATCAATAAGTAAGTATCTAGAAGTAAAATAAGATTTCTAAGAAAAGTGAATAAGAAAAGTAAGAAAAAGAGTCTGAAGATCAATAAGTAAGTATCTAGAAGTAAAATAAGATTTCTAAGAAAAGTGAATAAGAAAAGTAAGAAAAAGAGTCTGAAGATCAATAAGTAAGTATCTAGAAGTAAAATAAGATTTCTAAGAAAAGTGAATAAGAAAAGTAAGAAAAAGAGTCTGAAGATCAATAAGTAAGTATCTAGAAGTAAAATAAGATTTCTAAGAAAAGTGAATAAGAAAAGTAAGAAAAAGAGTCTGAAGATCAATAAGTAAGTATCTAGAAGTAAAATAAGATTTCTAAGAAAAGTGAATAAGAAAAGTAAGAAAAAGAGTCTGAAGATCAATAAGTAAGTATCTAGAAGTAAAATAAGATTTCTAAGAAAAGTGAATAAGAAAAGTAAGAAAAAGAGTCTGAAGATCAATAAGTAAGTATCTAGAAGTAAAATAAGATTTCTAAGAAAAGTGAATAAGAAAAGTAAGAAAAAGAGTCTGAAGATCAATAAGTAAGTATCTAGAAGTAAAATAAGATTTCTAAGAAAAGTGAATAAGAAAAGTAAGAAAAAGAGTCTGAAGATCAATAAGTAAGTATCTAGAAGTAAAATAAGATTTCTAAGAAAAGTGAATAAGAAAAGTAAGAAAAAGAGTCTGAAGATCAATAAGTAAGTATCTAGAAGTAAAATAAGATTTCTAAGAAAAGTGAATAAGAAAAGTAAGAAAAAGAGTCTGAAGATCAATAAGTAAGTATCTAGAAGTAAAATAAGATTTCTAAGAAAAGTGAATAAGAAAAGTAAGAAAAAGAGTCTGAAGATCAATAAGTAAGTATCTAGAAGTAAAATAAGATTTCTAAGAAAAGTGAATAAGAAAAGTAAGAAAAAGAGTCTGAAGATCAATAAGTAAGTATCTAGAAGTAAAATAAGATTTCTAAGAAAAGTGAATAAGAAAAGTAAGAAAAAGAGTCTGAAGATCAATAAGTAAGTATCTAGAAGTAAAATAAGATTTCTAAGAAAAGTGAATAAGAAAAGTAAGAAAAAGAGTCTGAAGATCAATAAGTAAGTATCTAGAAGTAAAATAAGATTTCTAAGAAAAGTGAATAAGAAAAGTAAGAAAAAGAGTCTGAAGATCAATAAGGTTCAAGAATATCAGTTGACCATTATTTGTAGATCCTTAAGATGCTATATGAATTATGAAAATTCTAGCAAACAAATAAAATTTACAAAAATGTCAGACTGAAGTTAATTAGAGACTCTAAAGAAGTAGATAAAAAGTTAGATAACAGAATTTAACCAGGAGTTAAGTTAATAAAAAATGTTAAGGTATGTATGATAGTTAGAAGGGAAAGAGTGGTAAGAAATCAAAAATATATGCAATCAGAATTTCGTCTTTGTTTAGATCTAGGAAAACACACTTTTATTAAACGGAACTAATATAGAACTTGCTTTTTAGTAATTAAAATGGTATATAAAAGAAAATGATCTAGGTTTCGAACCTTCACAGATAAATTAAAACAAGCAATTCCTCTCCAATACCAAATATTAAATAGTTTAGTATTTAGAATAAAAAATTAATGATGCTTAAGATCTTAAAGAGTCTTTAGAAATTTGTGAAGAAGCTCTAGATATACTCCCTAATACAACTTTATTTAAGAGTAAAAGAGTTGAAACTTTATATAAATTAAAAAGATACGAAGAAGCTGAACTAGATTTATTAAAGTATAAGTCTCAGTAAAAACTAGATAATATTATGCTAACTTTGCTATCAAAAATTTACTTTAAGAAGGGTAACTTTAAAGAAGCTAAAAGTTATGCTTAGTCAGTTTTGAATGCTAAGCTATTAAAAAAAATAGAATAGCAAAGTAAGATATATGAAAACTTTAAAAAATAGTTAAAGCAAAAAGCATTCTAAAATGCATTAGAAGAGTTAAATACATTATTAGCAAAATGTCCATTAGCTCTAAGCTTTGCAATTTATAAAATTTGAATAATATTACTTTAAAAAGAACGATAAGAAGCCAAATCCTTTTATAAATCGTAAGTATGAAATAAAGGACTGCTGGAAGCCTTTTATGAGGGATATAAATCTTATAAGAAATGTCTTTTTCAAGATGCTTTAAATTCTTTTAGATAAATAAAAGAGAAATGCAAACTAAAGATAGTAGAAGATATTATGAAGAATGCATCTAACTTGTAAAGATAAAAAGACAAAGCTAAAGAAATCTTAAAAGAAGGAAAATATTAATAAATAAATAAACTTGTTTAGGCTCTGCAAATTGATGTAAATCATACTTTATATAACTGCTAAATAAGTACAAACATTGCTTGCTGCTATCTGCATCAGAAATAATTCAAAGAGGCTATGTAAATAGTTTCTGAAGTTATAAAATAAAAATAAAAAATAGCAGAAGCTTATTGAATTAGAGGTGAAATTCGTTTATATCTGAATAGCTAAATTGATAAAATAGTAAAAGATTTTTAAAAAGCAAAAATGCTAGATCCTAAGTACGATAAACCCTTACCTGAAATAATTTTCCCTAATGAGTATTAGTTTTATAAAAACAAGCTAATGGTTTACTTGAAATAAGAAAAATACGAGGAAGCTATGAAAGAAGCAGACCTCTTTGTATCTTATGGTTCAAAAAATCAAAATGATTGCTCTTTGAGAATTTAGATTAGTATCATAAAGGGAGAGTGAACAGAAGCCAAAACACTAGCTGAATAGATATAAGATAACAGTTTAATATGCAAAATAAACTAGATCTTTTAATACTAGCAAGAATGACAAGAAAAACTAAAGCAAAAGCAATACTAAGAAGCTGAAATAATAATAGATAAGCTAATTAACTAAAGTCCTTTAGTTTAAAACTTATACTTTGAAAAAGCCAAATGTTTGTTGTTGCAAAAAAAGGTTTAAGAAGCTTATGACTTTTTTATCTCCAAAGGGATAAAAAATAGCAATTGATGGAGTAAATACTTTGAATGCTATGCTAACTATTTTAAAAACTCAAAAGCAGAAGCAGAAGAGCAACTTTAGTAGTTTTTCATAGAAATAACTGAAAATAGGGAAATGCAAAGTATAAAACTTTTATTATAGGAAAGGTTTAAACTATTTAAAAGAGCTGAATTGTATTTTTAGGAAAAATAATACCAAGAAGTGATAAATCTATGTGATTAAATACTTGATTAGGAACATTTTCTCTTTAACTGTGAGATTTTAATTTTAAGAGCGAAAAGTAAAAGAAAGCAAGGGAATTATTAGTAAGCTATATATGATTTAAATGAGGCCATTAGCTTGAATTAAAACAATGGCAAAGCTTATTTGGAAAGAGGTAAAATAAATCTTAAAGTTTTCGCAGGTGAAGACGAATAATAAATTTAAGACGCAATTAATGATTTTTAAAAAGCAAGTGAAAAAGATCCTAATATAGAAATATAGCACTTAGTAAATAGAGCTGAATAACGTAAAAGAAACGTAAAAAATTTCTATGAAATTTTGAAGGTACCAACAAACGCAAAGTTGGATTAAATAAAAAAGCAGTGGAAAAAGTTAGCAATAGTATGGCATCCAGATAAAAATCCAAAAGAAAATAAGTAAATCTGCGAGGCTAAATTTAAGTGTATAGGACTTGCCTATGACACTTTGAAAGATCCAAAAAAAAGGAAGAAATATAACAAGAAGAAAGGAATAAAATGAGATTAAAGACTAAAATAACTTACTTAATCATTCTATATTGATAAATAAGTATTTGAAGCTCATATCTTTAATTAGCTTCTTATTATTTAAAACATTAAATTAAGTTTCAATAGAAACAGCTCGAAAACTATTTAATCATATAATTTTACGAGATTAGACTATGTTGATGTCTGAATAAATAAATAGTTTTAAATTTAATTAATTTAAATAGGCTAATTGAACTTATCAAGTATATGTCTAAAACTTAAACTTTAATCTTGAAGCTAATAACCAAAAAATTTATTAACTCAAACCAATTTTTAAAGAATTGAGATGAATGTGGTTAAATTTTATAAGCATTGTCTATATAAATGTTTAGTATATTTGCTTAATTATAAATTACTAAATTTATATTTTTACCTTTTTTAACTATCTAGAATAAAAAATAGCCTAAGAGTGAAATTGAAACTTATTTGTTATAAAAATGATTGGTATTATACACAATAAGTTGCCTTGTATTGTATCTATTGTTATCTATAATTAGTATTATAAGGTATTTCTTTCATTCTGCTTTGAAATAAATGTTTACATGACTATTTGATTTAACAATTAATTTTAAAATATAAAGCATACATCTATTATTATTTAAACTGCTTCCTTTTCATATACTATAAATTGAAATATTAAATAAGATATTAGAGATGCCTTGTTTAAATTAACTAGATTATATCATTTAATATAAACTCTTAGAAATGTTCTTAAATTTCTAAATTTTATATACTTTTAAGCATATCTAAATGATAGCCCTTCATTATTAAGATTCATTTTAATAAGTATATTATACTATATTTAGAGGGTTGATATTCATCTTCTAAAATTATTGGATTTCTTCTAGCTTTAAAGGTGTTCTGCCGCTTTAATAAGCTAATCTATATTTAGTTAGGATGAATTGATTATGATAAAGCCTAGTTTGATATGAATTGTAAGGTTCTAACTTATTCTGAACACTTACCTAACTAAAAGCTTTTATAATGTTTAATGAGTTCACTTTTCTTGTGATTGGAAGTTTAAGTAATAATAATAAATACCTCATAAATAAAAGCTTTAAGTACTTTAAGGTAAATTCTCATTAGTTTAGAATTAACTATTTAGCCTTAAGTATTTAGCATTACCTAGTCAAATTTAAAAAAGAGGGATAAATAAAAGGAATTTTAGAATGAGTAAAGATATCGAGTATTATAATAACCTCCATAATCTTGAGCAGAGTTATTATAAACTAAACAAGCTTTAATTAAGTAAAAAATTAGGATAGTAAGTCAGTACCTATTACTCCAATAAGTAAAAAGAACTAGGTAACTAGTTAATAATTTATAAATAAGCTAATATAAAGAGGTACAAGCAAGAATCAGTAGCAAATATTTTAAAATTTTATTCATATTTGAGCTATATTAAGAGAAAAATAAGTTATCGAAGCACTCAAAGATAAAATTATTACTTTTAAAATCATATATCCATCATTACCACTTTAAACTATATAAAGCATATGAGATTGATAAATACCAATCACTCTAGAAATTTAAAGCAAGGGTTTAGCTTTATTAAGATATATTAATTTATGATTGCTAATAAAATAGTGCTTAGTAACTTAGCAGGAGAAGATTGAATGGTTAATATTTAAAACTTATACTAAGAATTTAGTTTTTCTACCCAATTTCAAATATCGTAAATAAAGATATATTGAAGATAAAGCTTCTAATTTCATTTACGTAGCATTAATAAATAAAGACTCAGATTAAAAAATAAAAATGATTAAAGTTTTAAGAATTAGCAACACTAAGTGCATAGTATAAACATGAAGAAAATATGTTCTAATTTGATTTTCTCTGATTTAAATAAATAGAAATAAATATTTAAAGTATAGATATAATTTATGTATTTAATGAAACCAGAGATAAGTTATATTATAATATAGGCTTTTATGTGGCTAAAAACGTAATAAACTAATAAGTGACACACAATGTAGGTAAATAATAAACATATTTGAGAAGACAGAAGGATTTAATTAATCAAAGATATAAAGCATTCAAGGAATAAAATTAATTTTCAGTAAATTAATAGTAATTTAAACTTTAGTATCTCTTGCTTTATAATATACAACAGATTTAACACTAATTTATAATAAAGAACAGAGTATTTATAGTTGCAAAACATTTAGAGAAGAGATAAACTAAATAACTATAGGAATAAAAGGGATTCTAAAACACTTAAATGAAAAGATAACAAATAGAAGATAAATTAAATCTTATATAAATACATTAATCTCTAGTTATTTATATAGCAAAGAAGTAAGTCTAGCTCTGGTAATATTGCATTTCTTTTCAAATTTTATAAAAGAATAAATCCTTTAATAGGATGCGAATGATTAACCCTGGAATCATAATATTTAGCTTAATAATATTATGTCACTTATTAGAGACTATATTTACCTCCTTAAAATTTAACATTAAATGCAGCCTAAAGAATAACAATTTAAGAAGTAAATTAAATAGAAGAACTTTCACCCTAAGCAAAAGGCTTTTGATTCTAAGCAATATTCAAGTTAAAATGTATAAATATTCTCTTGATATACCAAATGTAATCCATAATGAATAAATCTTAAGAGTTGTTTAAGATTATTCATTAGAATTGTATTATTAAGTAAGATTATGAAAAAAGGCTATTAAATTTCTTAGATGCTTTCATATCTTTATGCTTTAGAGAAACTAACTAGTTAATCCCAATCTCTTAGTTAATCAAAAATAAACCATATTAGAAAGTAAACTCCTAAGTTAAATCTTATTTGGAAGATTGAAAAAATTATTAAAAATAAAGAAGGAAAAGTAAATTATATAAATAGGCATATTTACAACAAAGCTTGAGAGAAACAAAATACCTAAACTATTTTTACAATATAAGATAGGCTTTAAAATGCAAAATTATCTAAAGAAGAAAAATTGCATTAGAAATTGAATAGAAGCATTTAATAGCTCTAAAAATGATCATACGATCTTTGCTATTGATATGTAAAAAATTAAAAGAAAAAGAGAGTTTAATATAAATAGGAAAAGAACATTAAAAAGATTAAATCAGAAATTTAGATAAATCTCGTATATTTTTACTGCTAAAAAATTAGAAAAAAGCTTTTAATCTAAATAAAATTAATAAATTAAGTGATTTATATCTCTTTCAAAAAAAGATTATTAAGTCCAAATGAAAATTTAAAACTAAAAAATGTTTAAATAAATTAGTGAAAGAATAAACTTATTTAAATGTAAGATAATTTAAAAATGAATAGTATTAAAAAAAGGAAAACTAAAAAAATAAAAAAATGAAAATTATAAAACAAATGTAAAAAAGAGAGATAAAAAAATAAAAAAGTTAATCATATAAATAAAGGTAAAAAAATAAGATTCAAAAGAAAAATTAAAAAAGATATCAAATAATAAAGAAATAAAATACATAAAAATATTAATAAACAAACTGCTAGATATCTATATATTGGTTTCTTTAATGCAAATAGATATTAATTTCTTTTTTATGACATCTTATTATCAACATTTTATATATGTTCAATATAAAGTTATAAACATCTTTATTTATGTCAAACATGCTATTCATTTTGGAGCATTGCAATTTCTTGTTTTTCAACTGGTTAGGCAGATTGAGGTTCAGCAGGAGTCGATACAACTACAAAAGTTACTTATTCTTGCTTTGGTTCCATTGATAATTTTGAAGGTGATTGTTCATCTCCTGATTTAGTAAGAAGGAAAGGTCCAAAAGTGTTTATCAAAACTGCACCTAAAGGCGCACATACTAATATAGAAAATATGGACACTGTTTATATGATTTGTTCCATTATCTTCCATTTCTTTCACATTATTATCTGTACCATCTAATAATATAACTCCTGATAGAGCTGCTTATACAATTGCTTTGGGTATCCATGAAACTGCCATAAAGATTCTTTCTTTAAAATCAAATTTCTTAGTTAAAGAAATCAAAACCACTACAATAATTCTTATGATTAATCCCATAAAAATGCATACAGCTCCATATCCTAAATAATAGCTTTTTATTTTTGAAATCACTAATGAAGCTCCTACCGATCCAAAGAAAAGAGAAGTAATGAAAATCCAGAACCAGCCAAGTTTGATTGTTGGTTTTTCTTCTTTTCACACTATATTTGTCACATACCCTAATGTTAAGCTAGCTATATATTTACAAATAGTGAACAAAAATATTTCACCTACTAACACAAACATTATAGCACAGCCTTCACAGTAGTAGCATATAAATAAAAATTCAACTCTGGATATTTCTTATTAAGTCTGAAGATAAAGCTAATTAAACCAAACACTATTCCAACTAAAAAATTCACAACAATATCAAGGAATAAAAAACCAATTATTCTATTACTCGATCCTAACAAAACTCCATGCTGCTTTTCTACTATCACTTTGCATATTCCAAATATAATTATGCAAATTATATCGTCAACTGTTCCTGCCGTTATTAGTGAACTTAGTCACTCCTCTTTTGTGTCCATATCCTTATTAAAAGAGATTTATTAATGATTGAACCATAACTGAAGGACTAACTCAGGATAATATACGTAAGCTAGAGCATAGCAAAATGACAATGGCATTTAAAATAATCAATAAGCTATTCATGCTATTAACAGAGCTTCTAAAGTTTAAGGAACAATTACTAATAAAAAAGGAATAAGCCCAGCTCCTTAGAATTTCACTTATAAACTACCTCTTATCAGTAAGATTGAAAGATAAATACTTTTAAAAATATAAAACTTTTATTTTTAATTGACTTCTTCTTTTTATTCTATTTTTCACTAAATCTTTCTTTTTTCTTTTTTTATTTTTAGAATATGATTTATTTTTATTTTTTTTAATTAGTGATTATAAGTTTTTTCTTATTTGCAGGTTTTTTTAAAACTTACTATTTTATAATTTTTAATTTCGTTTTTTGCTTTCTTTACTTGTAGTTTATATTTATTTCTTTTTTAAATAAAAAAATCTTCTATGAATCTTTTTGCAAATTGAGCAAGAGGCCTCAGTTAACAGAACTAGTATGTATTTTTTTTATACATTTACTGCATTTTGTTTTATTAATCACTATATATTTCTTCTTTATAGGGTGTATGAGTTCAAGTTTAACTCTTTTGAGGATTCTCGCTAGTAGTAAAAAAGCTTTACTGACGGGTCTATTAATGACTTTGATACTAATTGCTTATTTTAGTCATATTTTAGAAGATTGTATTATTTTAAGCCTCATGAATATTTATTAATAAGTTGAAGCTACATTTGGAGAGCCTGACGTGACTCATGGAAAAAGTAGAAGAACAACAAGAATTTTGAGAGCGCATTTTTTAATATTAATTACTAATATTTAAGAGCTGCTCGCCAATGAAGGGCTACACAGTCTATAATAATTTTTTTTTAATTTAATATCTTATTAAATTTATTACTTTTCCACTTTTCCACTTTTCTAGTTCTAGTTTATTAAATTTATATAGAAAACTCATTGATATTTTCAAATGCTTATGCAAATGCTACTTTCCCATAGTTTTTTTTATAGTTTTTTATAAATGTTATAGAAAAGTACAAATATTCTCTATGACTTCGTAGATAGTAAGAATCTGAGCATTTTATCTACTAAACTTAGATTTTATATTATTTATCTTTATTTAGTTACGATTCTTTATTTAAAAAACTTTTAAATAGCTTTACTTGTATGTTTTTTATCTTCTCCTTTTAAGAAATTTATTAAAATTAATCTCCTTAATTTCCTAATTAGTTGGAATATCCAGATATGATTTTTTATATCCAATATTTGACTCTGCATAAAAAAATAAACTAGTTATTATCTATATATGATTATCAGCAATTCTCTAGAATTTTAAGTTTGGCATCTCGATATTACAGTTTCTGATTCCTCTTATATTCTATGAAAGTTAAATTTTGATAGTTAAAATAATGATATTTTAAATTTTGTATTATACTTATTCTTGATTATTAGATTAGAAAGTTTTATTCTAATAAATTTTTTTAATATTCATATAAACTTTATTCAGTCATAAGTTACTATGCAGTATTTAGCCTTCAAATTTATCTCTGTCTTTCTCTTATTAATTTATTCTTCGAAAAGTTCATTTATTTATTTCTGTAGATCTTCATTTAATTGTTTCTATTTTTCCTTTTTTAGGCTCAATTAATTTGTTCTGCAGTTTTTTTTGCATCATTTTGAAATCTACTTATGATATCTTTTTATGCTAAATTTTCTTTCGAGATGTTTAATTCATTTATTTTATTCATGGCTTAATTTGCTTGATATCTATAATTAAATTTAGCCTTCTTAATTATATAGTTAATCCTCGAAATTTTTCCTTTGAATTTGCTTAGCAATTAGTTTCTGTTTATGTTATTCTAATTTTAATTTATATTTAAGCTCGATAATTTTATTATTTTTGGAATTATGCTTTATAATCTTCAGCTTATTTATGAATTTCTTTTTATATCTATTATTCAAAAATTTGATATCATTTAATGTTTAAGTTTTTATATTTATGCTTCAACCATCTCCTAAAATTGGACAAACTTTACTTTTAATTTTTAATTTCGATTTACTTCACTTTCTATTTTCGACTATAGCTGCTGGATTTTTTATAACCTAGTTAGGTTTAATAGCTCAGATCTTAATTATGAGAATTACTTTTATTTTATTCTTGCTTTTAAAGATTAGATTGCTAGATTTATTTTGCTTGAGTCTTTTAAGTAGATTCAAGTCTATAAGTTTCTGCAACATTTTACTAATGACCATTTCTTTTTACCCCTTAGCCTCTTTTCTTACTTATTCTAACTCTTGATTAAATTTTCTCTTTATTAAAGGAGTTGCATTACTCTACTTTTCTTATATCTTTGAATTTCTGATTTTATCTATAGATAACTATTACATTTTGATACTTTGAATTCTATTTTTTGATATTCTTTATCTTAAGTTACTTATTTCTATTAATAGAATCTTGCTTAATTTTAATTCTAAAGACTATTCCTTTTAACAGTTTTCTATTTATTACTCTGATGTAATTTGATTATTTGACTCCTCTTCCTATTTAGTTTTCTTTTCTGTTGTATGTTTAATCTATTATTCTCTATAGAGTTTATTAAAGTTATCTTTATCTCAGTTTGGATATTGATTAGCAGATTAGCAATATTTTGCTTCTCTTAGTGCTTTATATATATGCTACTTTAGACTAGTTTCTTATACTCTTTAAACTTTATATTTGTAAAATCCTAAACTGCTTAAAAAGCAAAGCTCTTTTATAATACTCATATTTAAGAATTCAATTACCTTAGTTATTTTAGTTGTTTTAGTTGAATTTACAAATAAAAGAAAGGAAAGAAACCAGCAAAATTATTAATTTAGTTTATAAAATAGAGTCATTATCACTAGTCAGTTGCTTAGTAAATCATAGTCATTTTCCTAATAAAGAATAAACTTACTTCATTTTGTATTAGCTCTCGATATCTCATGAGCAGTCAGGCTATTTCAGCTATGATTATAGATAAAAACTAAGAATCAAATACAATTATAATAACTGCCTAATAGCTTAGCTCTGCTATAGATATTAAACTCCATGTAATCAACAGTCTTAGTATTATTTCTCTTTTTTACTTTAATTAAGACTAATTTAATCATTTAAAAGCTATGCTTTAAACTTAAAATATTAAAGCTGAGTTATACAGTATAAAATAATAAATGATTGAGAACTGCGAGTAATTATAAGGTTCCTTAAATTTAATCTAGATTTTGAATAAAATTTACTTTATTATACCTAAGCCAAATTATAAAAACCTTAACTAAAGTTAATAGGTAGCTTAATTTAAATTTCTCCCTAAAAGCATCAATTGGTTATTTATATAATATCTTTAATAAGTTATATCTCTTGGTAGATCTAATGGCTATAATAAAAGAGATATTGAATGAAGCTTCTGATTTAACTCAGATGCTTCCTTTTATATAAATTGAAGTTTATAAATATCTGTGTTCTATCTCAATGCTTATTAATAGCTTAGAGGTTTATTTATGGATGACTATTTTACAAGATTTGTTGTAACTAGCTACTTATGAGTAAACTTAGCTTTAAGTAACAGTGAGAATGCTTACTACTAATAGTTCTATTAGTAATGTTTTACAGTGCTTATATCTCTTTAAGTTTAGTACCATTTATCTTTTAATAGTCATGCTTTATCTTTTATGCTTAGTGGAATTTATTTCCTAATATCAAGTTACTATTAGTCTTTACTTATCACTTATTAATATTATATCTAATTAGTAAAATACCTGCTACACTCCATTCCAGGTTTAAAAGGAAATATCGTTAATTAACTTGAACGCTTAAATAAAATAGAGCTCCAATGGAAAGCATTTAGAATACTAAAAGGATAGTGTAAATGAATAATTCCATATAATAAGGTGTATCCTTATAAGTATATCTATCTAAAAACCACTAATCTAGCTAGTTTAAATATAATGATAAGATTCTTTAAAACAACAAAATAAACTTTTATTACCAATGCTTATGTAAAGCTGAAGGAGAGTCCTTTCAATTATTTAGTCCTTCTAAGATAATTAGTTTCTTATTTATTTCCAATAGAAGTCAAGTTCTCCTTAGTAATAACCAAGATGGCTTATATTAGTTTACTTCAATACAAAGATATAGAGATTTAAATACTTAATAATCATAAGTCCTTGAATTATCTATAAGAAGGACTTAATAAATATTTATTTAAATTACATTTCATTAAGAATTTTATTAAATAAACTACTTTGTCTCTCATTTTATTCCTTTCTTCTTGTTATATTTCTTCCTTTCTTTTGGATCTTTCAAAGTGTCATAGGCAAGTACTATACACTTAAATTTAGCCTCGCAGATTTACTTATTTTCTTTCGAATTTTTATCTGGATGCCATACTATTGCTAACTTTTTCCACTGCTTTTTTATTTAATCCAACTTTGCGTTTGTTGGTACCTTCAAAATTTCATAGAAATTTTTTACGTTTCTTTTACATTATTCAGCTCTATTTACTAAGTGCTATATTTCTATATTAGGATCTTTTTCACTTGCTTTTTAAAAATCATTAATTGCGTCTTAAATTTATTATTCGTCTTCACCTGCGAAAACTTTAAGATTTATTTTACCTCTTTCCAAATAAGCTCTGCCATTGTTTTAATTCAAGCTAATGGCCTCATTTAAATCATATATAGCTTACTAATAATTCCCTTGCTTTCTTTTACTTTTCGCTCTTAAAATTAAAATCTCACAGTTAAAGAGAAAATGTTCCTAATCAAGTATTTAATCACATAGATTTATCACTTCTTGGTATTATTTTTCCTAAAAATACAATTCAGCTCTTTTAAATAGTTTAAACCTTTCCTATAATAAAAGTTTTATACTTTGCATTTCCCTATTTTCAGTTATTTCTATGAAAAACTACTAAAGTTACTCTTCTGCTTCTGCTTTTGAGTTTTTAAAATAGTTAGCATAGCATTCAAAGTATTTACTCCATCAATTGCTATTTTTTATCCCTTTGGAGATAAAAAAGTCATAAGCTTCCTAAACCTTTTTTTGCAACAACAAACATTTGGCTTTTTCAAAGTATAAGTTTTAAACTAAAGGACTTTAGTTAATTAGCTTATCTATTATTATTTCAGCTTCTTAGTATTGCTTTTGCTTTAGTTTTTCTTGTCATTCTTGCTAGTATTAAAAGATCTAGTTTATTTTGCATATTAAACTGTTATCTTATATCTATTCAGCTAGTGTTTTGGCTTCTGTTCACTCTCCCTTTATGATACTAATCTAAATTCTCAAAGAGCAATCATTTTGATTTTTTGAACCATAAGATACAAAGAGATCTGCTTCTTTCATAGCTTCCTCGTATTTTTCTTATTTCTAGTAAATCATTAGCTTGTTTTTATAAAACTAATACTCATTAGGGAAAATTATTTCAGGTAAGGGTTTATCGAACTCCGAATCTAATTATTATGCTTTTTAAAAGTCTAAGATTATGTCACTAACTTATCTTTCAAGATACAAGCTAGTCTAATCTCTAATTCAGTAGACTTCTGCTATCTTTTCATTTTATTCAATTGTCTCAGTTGCTGCTTGATAAGATTTTTGGAATTATTTCTAATATAATTAGCAGTAGGCTATCTTTTTAAGTATTTAGCAGTTATATAAAGTATGATTCACTTCAGTTTGCAATGCCTTTTCGTAAAATTCGTTTGCTTATTAGTAGCTTTTAGCATCAAACAATTACCCAGCTTAATTTTATAGTTTTCTCATCTCTAAGCCTTTGTTCATAATGCCTTCCACAACCTATAGTTAGCAATTTTGATTTTTTATTCCTATAAAATATTTTTAAGCTTCCAGAAAATGACATTTCATATACAGTTTGTATCCTTTATAAAAGTTTCTTAGCAGTTCTTTATTTTATCCTTACGATTTATAGAAGGATTTGGCTTTTTAATATTGATTTAGTAGTATTTACACCTAAATTTTATAAATTGCAAAGCTTAGAGCTAAAGGACATTTTCTTAATAGTTTAGTCAACTCTTCTAATGCACTTTAGTAATTTTTCTGTTCTAGGCTTTTTTAGAAGCTGCTAAATCTCTTAGCTTCGATTTCTATTTTTTAGATAGTTTCTTATTTAAAACTTGTTTAGCAATTCTCTCAGCGGTTTTAAAATTACCCTTCCTAAAGTAAATTTTTGATAGCACAGTCTTCATGTCACTATCTAGTTTGCCTTTAGATTCTTATTCTTATAAGTTTTGCTCAACTTCTTCGTATCTTTTTAGCTTATATAAAATGTATAATCTTTTGCTCTTGAACAAATCTGTATATGGGAGTATAATGAGAGCTTCTTCACAAATTTCTAAAGACTCTTCTAGATCTTCAACTTCATCAATTTTTTATTCTAAATACTTAACTATTTAACTTTTGGTCTTGAAAAGGAATTATTCATTTTTACTAAATTACGAAGACTTAAAGCCTAAATCATTCTCCTTTATATACAGTTTTAATACTTGAAAGCAAGCTCTATATTAGATCCAGTTAGCAAAAGTTAGTTTCCTTAGAGCTAAGCAAAAACAAGATTCTGATTACATATATTTTTGATGCTTAGCCACTCTTCTTTTTCTAACTTTCTTATATACCTTAGTATTTTTTACTAACTTAACTCCTATTTAAATGCTTCTATTTTGCTTTATATCAACTTCTTTAAAGTCTCCAATTCACTTCAGTCTGGCATCTTAGAAAGCTGTATTTGGAACA
This sequence comes from Loxodes magnus, assembly GCA_946699065.1. Taxonomy (NCBI): domain Eukaryota; phylum Ciliophora; class Karyorelictea; order Loxodida; family Loxodidae; genus Loxodes; species Loxodes magnus. Next base: position 118,186 of record CAMPDV010000244.1, read on the forward strand.
TTTTCAATGAAGAAAGAAAAAAAGAGATCACTCAAGAAATCAATAAAGGTAATATCAAAGAAATAAGAAATGAATGAAGAAGGTAAAAGTACGAAAATTCAATAAAAAACCTGATATTTTTGATTTAATTGAATTAAGACAAATTGACTCTTTATAAATGAAGCAACTAATTTATATACTTATCAAAAAACTCTAAAAGGATTTAAACTCTCAGAAGGAATAACTATTTGAAAATAAGTAAAGATCTAATAAATTATGAAGATGAGATGCAGTTCATATTGTATACCGAAGCGCAAAAGCACAAATCGATGAACGAATGAAGGATTAGAGAATGATATTTTAATAACGAGAGAGCAAGATTAGAAAAAATGAATTTAATTAAATTCAAGACGTTAATAAATTGAAGAAAATTTGCAGAAGATTTAAAAGGGAACCCTCAATGGAAATAGAAATATAATAAAGAATATTTTATAGACTAAGAAAAAGATACTTTATTTGCGATAGTATGTGACACTTGTGATGGAAATTTCCAAGACAGAAAGGATTATAAATAATATCGGACGAAATTTTAATTTCTAGGAATTGAAATAAAGAACTACTGAATTTTACCCCATTAACTGGAAAAATCTAGAGAAAGAAACAAGATTTAAGATTAAAATCAAGAAGAAAGAAGTTAGGAAAAGAGCTGATTAAGTAAACAAAATAATTTTTTCTTTTAAGCAGAAGGGCAATATTTTTAATGATTAAAAAAAGTATCAATCAGCAAACACAAAAAATCTTTTACAATCTGAAAACTTCTAAGTTAATTTTTTCTTAAATCATAAATGTTAAAAATAAGTAATCAAATGTTAAAAGTCTTGTTAATGTAAAAATAAAGATAAAAAATTAAAAAATTAAAAAATCCAATATTTATCAATATAGAAATAATTGATTCTGCTTATATGATTGCTCCTTTATCTTCCATTCCATTCTTTTCAATTCTTATCTGCCATTGAGATGCTAAGCACTCTATAATTAAAGTTTTTTATCTTAGCTTCATTTTTATATTACTTCTAATAAACTATTGAGCTCCTTTTAGCTTTGTAATTCTTTTATATTTCCTTCTTTCTAATTTAAACAAATTTTCTTATTTAGTTAAAATGAATTGATTATGATAAATTCGAGTCTCATTTATAAGAGATATGGATCTCTAATGTAATTTACTTTTTGTAGTTTTGGGTTAAATCTAAAAGCTTTTCTAACGCTTAAAGAATTTATTTTCTTCTAGTATATTCAATGTTTTATTATGTAACTTGAGTTTGCTAAAAAATAAAGCTTGGCAAGCTAAAAAGTTATTTTTTATTATTTTTGTAAGAGTAATGTATAGCTATAAGCTTTAAGATAGAAGATTGACTAGATAAATACTTGTGGCAGATATAAATTATTTAAAAAATTTTGGATAAAAAAGATAAATATATAAATAAATAAAAATTATTATAGAGCGCGTAGCACCTCATTGGCGCGCAGCTCTTTCAATATTAATATTTAATATTAAGAAAATGTTCTCATGTTTCTTGTTAAAATTCTAGAGGTTCGATGAGTCATATCAGCTTCTCCAAATGGGGAATCTTCTTATTAAAAATTATTCTTAAATCTTGAGTCAAATGTTTCAGACTTCTTGAATAAGGTACAAATAAGAATTGATTATTAAGTCGGTAATTAGAAGGCCCGACAGTCAAACTTTCATACTGCTAGAGAGAATCCTCGGGGTAAGTTAGGTATGTCTCAACGGAGCTTATCCACCCTTTCTTGTGGTGTTATATAGTGCGAGATTACTCGCAATGCAGTATACACTGCACCAGATTACCTACTAGTTTGACTGACACGGCCGACATCCATTTTATAATATATAATAAATAATTTAATAGAAGCCTCTTAGATATACTCAGAACTATAAGTATTTTATGCCAAGCAAGCTTATATTTAAAATAACTATATGGGTATTTTAATAGCTTATATTAGAACTATACCTTAGTCCTATTCAAACGTTTTGTCATTATTTTGTAAGGTTATTATATTTATAGTTAAAGATAAAGCATCAAAAGTTTAAAATATAATAAGTTTATTAAAAGGATAATGTACGCAGTGATTGTGTGATCAACTCTCTGCAACGCTCTTCCATACACTGTTTTCTATATCGTAGTAGTAAAGATTAGTAAGAGTGTCGTATTACCAAATTTAATCATGACTTAGAAGTGGTTAAGTAGAATCTGTATAATATCCTGGTCTTGGGTATTTTCCACAAAGTACGGCAACTTTTTTTTCATCAAATGTTTAATTATATATGTCAGATGAATTTCCATAAATAAAGAAAAATTCTTGGAGGGGAAGATAGATAGCAGATGTTTATGCCTATTCCGAAATTTTTGAAGAGCAAGTAGTTCATTTATTTAAATTTTTATCGTAACTCTAGATTATATCTAACATATTAATCTCTATATTCCTACCTCCAAAAATATATAATGTTTTGTCATTTTAATCACATCCAAATATATGAGTAGGAGTTTGTATAGATTCTATATTATAAAAAGTTCCATTTTATAAACTGTAAGTTTCACATTTTTGCTAGTCTTTATGAATTTATTTTTGACTATCGTATTATTTTCCAGATATTATATAAATAAAATCTTAATCATTATAACTTGTTTTATGGAGATATCTTTAATTTTGCATTTGAATATCTATTAAGTTTTTTTCTGATCATATTTAAAATCTTTTAACTCCAATTGTTCTTCCACCTGTTATGACAAGTTATGAATCTTTTATCTACTCTATTTGAGTTGCAGAAAAATCTATCTCTTAAATGGTAATTTATTTTTTCTAAAAACGATTTTATGAGGTTTAATAAACCTTTAACTATTAAGTTTTCTTGGAAATAGTTAAAATTTCTTCGATTTGATTCTGTTTTGCCAATTATTCTTTACTTAAAACTTATTTATTCTCCATTTATTTTTTTTTAATAAACTATTCATATTATCAAGAATCATTTAGAGATTATAAAAAGTCACAAATTTTTTCAAAGGTAAGTATATCTTCTAATTTTAAGACTAGATCCTTTACATTAGGAAGCTTTTCTTTTATTTCTCTTCATCTATTTAATTCTTCTTCTCCAATAATATTTGCTTTCTTCAAATCAATTATCGAACTTGCTCTAGCTCTACTTGAATAATTTTAACTTATCTCCTTCTTATTCTTGTCTTACTATATTTAAAAAAGATTTTTATTAATTTCCTTTTATATCTTTTTTACTTATTTAAAAAAGGCCTTAACTAGCAAACTAGTGATTTCCTTTGTAAAAAATAGTTTTAGTTCTTCTATCTCTTCAAACTTCTATTATAACTTTCTTTCTATTGCTTAAGCACTATTCTGCTCAATTTCTTAGGCACAGGAACGACATTCATATTAATTGCTTTATTAGTATTTTTACAATAAGCATGGCAAGCAACTATTGTTATGACCACATGACAGATCAATCTTAATATGAGACTAATCAAAATTTTATTTACAGTCCTAACACTTGTTATTAGACATTTATAAATTTCTTTTTTTTTCTGGCTTAAAAATTCAATAATTTCTAATTTATGAAAATTCTTAGAGGTTTTAAAAAAATTTAAATTCCTTTATATTTGATTGTGAATTAAACCTTTAAACGCTATTTATAATGATTCCACTAAATATAAATTCATAATTTAATTCTCTCTTTATCTATTCAAATCTTATAAGATCTTATCGTTTGCTTCTTGAATCTTAATCTTATTATTAATAAAGATTTTTTTTTAATTATATTAGTTGCTTATAAACGTGCCACCATTTTCTGCTTTAGAAAAATTTAAATTTAGAAATTTTTATTTTCGTAAATGAGCTAGAAAGTAAATTGCTAGTCTTAAAGGCTTTAATTTAAATTATGCTTTATAACATTTCTAAGTTTTAATTCTAAAATGCAAAGTCAAGAAATTCTAATTCAAATTAAAAAATCGAAGTCTGAACAATGATGCTTTATAACTTTTTACATTGGTATGCACTTTGCTTGTTCAGTTACAAATTTAACTTTATACCATAATGTTTAACTTTAATTTAGGTATTTTAAAATTGAAGCTACAATTGCTTTAATCTTAAGAAATAGATAGAAAGATAATCCTAATCCAAATGTTATTTAGCATCTTATTCAAATGAAAGCTTTTAAAAGATTACATAAGAAATGTCTACTATCAATTAACTTAATCTAATTATATTAGCTTTAAATAGCCTTGATAGCTACTAGTGATATATCCTCTTTTAATCTCTTCCAAAATTAAATTATATAACTGAAGGCTATGTTTATAAATACCAAAGTAGCAGTATTATTTTATTATTTATAGGCTATAAAATTAAAGATAGTAGAAGTTTTATTAATTATATTAGAAGTTTATCAATATCTAACCTTAATAAGCTAATTAGATTGTAATAAAAGGATTTAAAATTCCATTAAAAAGGATTTCATGAATCTATCATATGGAAATAAATTTCTTATAGCGTATGATATAAATTTATAGTATCCTGTATATTTGGAAATGAGGATGTGAAATGGGTGAATAATGATATAAAGATAGTATGAAGATTAATAATTATTAAGTGTATAAGCTTAAGATATCAAATTCAGGTTACTTTATAGCTCTTCTTATATTTCTCTATTTAAGCATTTTCTTCTTAAGCAAAATTGGATAAAGCTATTTATATCTTTAAGGGAATTTTTTTAAAGGAATAGTTCAGAATTTGAATAGGATTGTTATTTGAATTTATTTCTGCAGAGCATATAGCAAAAGTAAGGCAATAGATATGATTTTTTGAACTTACTAAAGAAGTAGGTTTAGCATACTTTAAGAGATTGTAATATGAATCTGTAATAAAATAAGTTTGGAAGATTCTGGACTAAAATTTAAGACTTAAAGAGAAAAAGCGAATGAAAAATATTAAAGAGAAAACTACTCTAAGCTTCCAATTAGCAAAGCTAATCTAATAATAAAGTAATAAAATTCCATATAGCGCGAGGAATAATAACTAATTGAAAAATATTGAGAAGAAGGGATAACTTTCTATTATTCATGAACAGATACTCATACAAGTTTAAGTTGGTGGAAGATTTTCGATGAAAAAGACTTCTTAATTATAATTTAAAAGCTTATGTTTATAATAGATTTTAAGTATAAAATGAAAAGTTGACGTAAATAAATCAAAAGAAAGAGTTGCTTAAACCTCAATTTTTAATTAATCACCTTTTTTATTAAAACTGACTGCTATAACTCTGCTTACTCAACAGATTGAGAAAAGATAAAAAGTCCAAATTAAGATATAATGAAAGATAATTAGTAATAGCATATCCTTTAAGCATGTAGTACAAGGTAATTAAGGAAAGAGTAATGATCTTAAGTATAAGTTATTTAATTCTTATTGTTTATTTAAATTAATTTATCTTATTGTGTCTAAAATGAGGAAGATAATATGTGTGAAGTACTTAGTATATCATTTGTTTATTATGAGTGGAATGATACTAAGTGTTATGATATTGGAATCTTAACTAAATTTTTGGATATCAATAACTGACTTTACTCTTATTTCTCAGTTTTATTATTCTAATTTAAATATATGATAATAGTGACTCATGATAGTTAAATCAACTCTATCATTTAACATCTTTTTTTAGTTGGAGTTTAACGAAGATAAGTGAGTTTCTTTTAGAAAATGTTTAGATTCTATTTTTATGATTTCCGAGCTCTCTCTACAAGTTAATTAAGCTTATGAAAAATTGTGATTAAGTTATTCTTTTCTATAATAGCTAATAGTTGGTTAGATATACTGATTTATTTGTATGTTTGCTATTAAGAGAGTATCAAGTAAAGATAATTAAAGAATTATAATGGAAGTTTATCAAAGAGATATAATAAAGCTAAATTAAGTTGTGACTAATTAATAAATTTTCGAGACCCCAAAAAAAGCACCTTAAGCAAACATTAAGTCTTAGGATTTATTTAGATTCAAGCAACTATTGACTTTAGAATCATTCTCCTCATTTTTTCGAACTAAAATTTGATGTAGAAAATTTAAATAATGCTTTAAGTTAATTTACCAAGAAACATTTAATATCCTTAATTTCACAAATTAAGTCAACAAACTTTATTCCTTTTATTTAATAAAAAAGCAAATTCAAAGTCTTACAATATGCAAAGGCTAAGTAAAATAATAAAAGGATAAACTAAAAGTTATATAAGATAGCTAGTTAATACTTAATGCTTGACCAATTGAAACATATATTAGAGATGATTTCATTAATTCGTCAATTTTATTATTTGCTTATCAAAGATATTGATACAAAGATATTAATATAGTTCGATAATATTTCCCTTTTCTTACTCTATATCCCATTTTATTTACCTGCATCTGCATACTTTTAATTAGATGAAATTGATGTATCTTATTTAAATAATTAATTGTTTATTCTTTATATTTGGATAATATGGAGGCTGAAAAGGAAAGATAGTACTAAGTGTTTATAAGCCAATGAATTAAAAATGAGCAGTGAATTGTCTATTATGTGATATCCCCTGCTAGCTATTTTTCTCTTTTATATAGCTTGGTTTTTTATACTAGTTATACCTAGTTGTTGGTTAGTCTTGCTAGAGTTATGATGATTGAAGCATTTAAATTATCGTGTAAGTATTTCAAAAACACTAATTTTCATGTGATCTTACTGTTTTTGTTCTTTATAATCAAGTCAGTGAAATTTGGCTTAGATGATGCGAATGATACATGGGTATCTTTTTACTAGATGCTTCTCATTCCTATGCTTAATAACTTTTTCCTCAAAAGACAGACTCTCTCATTAATTTTCCTCTTACTACAAATTCTTACAAGCTTTGGTCTTTCTATTCACAATGGATATTTTTATAAAATGAAGCAAGAGCATTTTTCCACTCTTTTTATAGCTATTGGAATATGCTTCTGTACGATTATCAGTAACATGAAGTTTACATAAGAATGCTTTAATAAGCAAGTACAGATTTAGAGTTAGATACAGAGATTCTAGTTCCTAACTAATAACTGTAACACAGGGATTATTATATATAACCATAGTCATATTATCTACACTAATAGGCTGATACAAGATATGGTAGGCATTTCTCACTTCTACGAATTCATCGAAAGAGCTTAGTTAGTATAAGCGTAATAATGCCCTTTTAAGGAGAAGTTAGATTAATATATAGCTAGCAGATAATTAAGCTAGTCAGAAAGTTTTTTTGTCAGGATTAACTAGTTTTGAGAAAAAGAAAACTCGGATAAGATTATGTACTTTCAGATCCAGGCACTTAATACAATATGGCAGAATGAAGATGCCATCATTTTGAACTTGAGTAATTTAACAGATTCTTATAATGCCTAGAGATAAAACTTGTCCAATAGGTATAAGACTTTGTTCCTAAGAGAATTCAACCATCTTGTGAGACATCCAGTCACTTTAATTATGAATGTGACTTAGTAAATTTAAAGCTATATGCAACAATATTAAAAGCTAACGCCAATTGATCCTCAATCCTCCAATCTAAATCTAAGTGCCAATTAGAAAAATTTGGTTTTATAAGATGAAAAAAAGGAAGATAATCGTATTAGTCAAGAAAGTAGCAGTAAAAGTGAGGAAAAAGAAGAATAGCAAGAGTAACTAAATAGACCTGGTTATTTCAATTAAATAGCTGAGAACTTAGACTACTAATAAAGATGCAATAAAATAGCTAACTGATGTAGCTAAAAAATCGAGGTAATATATTAAGAAACATAAAACTTGACAAATATGACGCTTTCACTTACCTAGTTTCTTTAAAACGAAAGCCCAATTTTGAACTATGAAATAGTAAATATAAAGGAAACTTTTGAAGAGGCTTTAAAGATTATAAAGCATCATATTTAAAGCTAATCTGTCAAGCTAGAATATATAGTTAAGAGAGATGTTCCTGAACAAATATCAACTGATAAGCAAAAATTATTCTTCATACTTTAAATTTTCTTAGCAAACGCAGCAAAATATACTAGCACAGGATCAATAGTTCTTGGAATAAAAAAGGGCAAATAGTCAGAATAAAAAAACGAAGAATATGCAAATTACTGTATATGGGTAAAAGACACAGGAGTGGGAATAAGCTAGAAAAAGGGAAAAAAGCTATTTCAATAGCTATTCGATTAATAAGAAATCAACTTGGAAAAGCCAAAAGGAAGCGGAATGTGGTTGTTCATAGCTTAAAAAATAGCTTTATTACTAGGGGAATAAAATATAAAACTTAAATCCGAAAAGTTTCAATTCAGTAAATTTTCCTTCTTCGTTAAGTCTATAAGAGTATAGAAAATAATATAAGAGTAAATTCTAAAATAATAAAAGATAAATAGGAAAATAAAGAAACAGGCTAAAACTACATTGTAACGTAATATTTCTTCACGCTTCTAAAGGAAAAAAAGTATGCTTCGCATATAATCATTTGGAAGCTTCGAAGAAATCGATTCTGCTTCTAAAAGTTTTTAACATGAGTGCAAATGTGAAAAAATATTAATAGTAGACGATTCTGAGATTATTAGGATGATTTTAACTGAAATCTTGAATAATAATGAATATTCATTTAAGCAAGCGAATAACGGACAAATTGCTCTTAATTTTGTTAGGTAAAGGATGCGTAGTACCTGCTGCTAAAAGTTTCAGGCGATAATGATGGACTGTGAAATGCCAGTTATGGATGGTTGGAAAGCAACAAAAGAAATAAGAGATTTGGGATACGAAGGTGTCATAATAGGACACACGGCATATGCTCATGAATAAGATGTTTAAAGATGTCTGCAAGTTGGAATGAATAGCGTGTTATTTAAGCCTTCATCAAGTGACGTTATTATAAAAGAAATATAGAAGTACAGCAATGACTAAAATACTTAATATTAAATTATTAATTCACCTATTTATTCATTAAGCATCATAATTCATATATGCAAGAAATCTCACTAAGTTATCTTTCAATCGAACTTAGGCCCTAAATATTATAATCATAACTACAATTTAAAATATAATAACTTAAGCAAAAAATAAATATATTAGGTATTATTCGATTGCAACGTTGTTTTTACAAGATTTTAGTGAAAATCTGAAAGAGCAAAGCTAATAACAAATGGAGATTCCTTTTTTTAAAAACCATAAAAGATAAAATTAGCGAACTCCATTTTTTCTTTTCAGAGAAATTTAAAAATTAAAATTAAGAATCAGTTTTCTTTTCTTGTTAGTTTATCAGTTATTTTTCCTTTTTTACAAATGCTTATATAACTGACAAAAATTAAAGTCATATTCTAGCTATCAAATCATCATTATCAATCATTATTAATATGTGAATTTAGCTAGCATCTTACAAACTAAAAACACATAAAAATCCAAAGTTTTTAAAATCTCAGAAATTATCTAAAGATCACACGATTTCTCTACCATAAAAAAGCTTGATCTATAAATCTTTTTCTTAAGATGGGTAAAAATAGTTTATTTGCTCATTTTTTAAGTTATAAAATAAGAGAATTATTTTATAAATTTCTAGATAAGCTTTCATTTATTAAGCTTAATACTAAACTAGCTTTCTAAAATTTAGTATATTTTAACTTTAATACATATAAAATAATTCCTCTTCTAATCTTTAGTTTCCTTTCCTATTTAGTAATCTATTTTGGATCTTTCACTTCTAACTATATAACACTAACTATAGTAGATTTTATAAGGCATTTTTAAACTGAAATTCAAAGATACTTCTAAAAATAGATATAGCCTTATCTTCCTAGACAAAAGTAACATATTATCTTCTTTAACCTTAATAAAATTGGACTAATTCAGGGTTGTCTTAGTCACGTCAGAGAATGACATCAGGATTTCATGGAAGAAATAAACTTCAATTAATTAAACTTTCTTACTTTTTACCTTTTCATTCCTTAATTTATAACCTATAACTACATCACTCTTTTCTAAGCATGAATAGATATTCTTTTTAGTTTGGAGTTAGAAAAGTTATAAAGCGATATTATTCAAAATCCATGTACCTAAAGTACTTAAATTTTGAATGCAATGATTAGTTTTCTACCTTTATGACTCTTAAGGTTAACCATTTCTAGCATTATGAAATAAGATAATTTCTTTGAATCACTCAAGTATGAATATATAATCAAAGCTTGATAGATATATAATGAGTATAAGGTAACAATCTTTTCTAGTTAATATGCTAAGCTAAATTGATATTCATTCTTTAGTCTGAACTGTCAATTATATGCTTATCTTTTAGCTCTCATTAGTTTCTTTACTCTTTTTGCTTGATGTAAACTCTTTAGTGTTTTAAAATTTTTAATTAACTTTTGATTTTATAACTTAGCAGAAAACAGAATTAGAAGATCCTGGAAAATAATGGAGAAGCTGAAAAATAGATTCTTACTATAGAATTAAGAGATGCTATATGGAGAAATTTTTGGGTATCATATATAATGGAATTTTGAGCATGAGAAAATACCTAAAAGGCCAAAGCAGGATTTACTAGTTTTTAGTTTATTGATAATCAAATTCAGATGAAAAGAAGTATACGAGTATCTGAAAATTAGCTTGACATAGAGACTTTAACCTTAAATAACAGAAATGAAGATATTACAAATGCTGCAGATGCTGTTCTAATAAAATAGTGTATAATAAAATAGATTCTTGCTATTTTTCCATCATTCGTCTGAAGCCTAGATTTAAAGGGTTCATTTATATATTACACTTACAACTATAAATTTAAATTATCAAGGAAGTAAATAAGATAGGAGCTTTGATAATTATTCTTAGTTATATCATTGAATTGCTTAATGCAAAAGCTTATAATTATAATAAAGAAAATTTAAGTTTAAAAATGAGATCACTTTATCTCGCTACCTACTAGTATCTCATTCTACTTATTTTATCAGCTTAGTTAATAAATAAAACTTACATTCCTCAAAAAAGTTTCTTTTTATCATAGAAACCTCATTAATTTAATTTAATTAACCTTAAAACAGTAAAGGTTTATTTAATCAAAAAGGAGATAGAAAGAGAGTACAAGACATATTAAAATAGCTACCTTATAAATTGATATTGCTAGCTTTAAGCATACTATAGTAACAGAAATGATTGTACTTATTACTATTTCTCTAGTAATTGAAAGGTTTTTTAATATTAACTTATCTTTTCCTCCACCTAGCTATTTAAGAATCTAATCCCTTTAATTTATTTTCGCTTTATTAGCAAAAAAAATAACTTAGAAGCTTTATGATGTAGGAGTTAGATCTGAATGATGCAAAATAAAAAACTTAAGCGTAAATATTTATCAATCAGTATCTCACAGAGATGACTAGAGGATAAATAGAATCAAACCTGGAGTTAAGTTTGGAAGATAAACTAAAAATAGAGGATTTAATTAATAATAATGAGGTATTTAATCGTTAAGCAGTATTAGTATTATAATACTAAGCTTAATTATTAATTTAGCTTAGTCCAGAAAATTAAAAGCTTCAAGCATTTCACCCATAAATTTAATTCCTTGCTTATACAAGTGATTGATAGTACTTTAAGTCATAAGGATTTTTGAAAGTAGCTATAATTTATCTTTATGAGTGTCTTTATGCTTCTCTTTATACTACCAAGTTATTAACACTTTTTTCAGTTTCGTTATTGCTTCTTTCTAACCTAAAGAGTCTAAGCTTGTTCTAATAAGAGTCTTTAGCACTTTAATACCTTTTTAATCTATTTAATTCCCTTTTTTACTAAGTCTCATTAACTCTTTTTCTTTGTTTAATTTCCATTAAGTCCTATAAAGTAAAGAAAAAAGGAAGTTATATGGTTTAAGTACGTTTTAATACATAAGCATGCTAAGTCTCATAATTATTATAATTATCGTTTTTTGAAAATTCAAGTTTAAAGCTTTAAAGTTTTCATAACTTAGTCATTTAATAAAAAAGCTATAAAAATGCATATTCTAACTATTTGCTTAATTCTAGCTATTTAAGCTATTTTTTCACTAGCACTAAGATCGAGGTTTCAAAACGGACTATAACTTAAACTTGATAACTATTACACTCGAAGAAGGATCTTAAATACTTGGTTTTTGTAAATAAAGATACCAGGAAATCCTAATATAGTACTAAATATGAATGAGAAAGAGGCTATGACTATCATTTATAGAAATGTAACTATTCAAAATTAAACAAACTAATGTTTTTAAGATTGTTCGGATTAAATAGCATATGAAAGCTAGTTAGATTAGCAAAAATAGATAGATAATACAAATTAACATTTTAGCTGTAATAAAATATCTTGCTTAAATAAAGAATGCTTTTGGGATGGAGATAATTGTATTTAATAATTTTAAAATGGCTTGTCAAATTAAATTAACCTAGAAAATCAAACTTTAGATATACTTCATTGGACTACTTGTCATCCCTTTTGTAGCGCTTGCTTTTTAACTAAAGATTCAAAAAGTTATTTGATGAAACCTAATTTATAAAGATGCTGAGCTTGTAAATAGAATTATTTCAGAGTTTTTAGCACTTGCTTTTAAAGATGCCCAGTGGGAATGAAAGAATCCGTTTTAACAGAAGGCGATCCTATTTGTATCCTAGAATCTGATAAATCATCTGAGAAAAATCCCTTAAGAATATACGTAACTAACAAAGATATGCCTAACCTTTGTTCTGATCCTTTTTATTTCTCTGAAGAGACTAATTTAGATAAAAAATGCTATTAGCCAACAGGTTCTATTGAATACCCTTATCTTTCCCTTTCGGTTGCTATCCAAGAGGGCTGTAAGTACGATTACAACGAAATTCTTCTATCGAGTGGAGTGCACATTTTAGATCTAATAAACAAACCAAACGACTATAAATCTCAAAGTTTTTTGGGTAGTGATAACAATACAAATCCATTTTTCTTGAAATAAAACCAGATTAATTAAACTAACAGTGATTAGAATTAGAAGAACTTCAAGAAAATAACAATTCGAACTTATTACTGCAATATGCAAGACAATCCCAACGATTCAACTTTCTAATGCGAATAGAATCAAATTAACAGAGCTGAAATATAAATCATAGATAGTACATTAGAGTTAGAAATACTAAAGGAAAATAGTATGTTAGAATTTGATTCAGTTATTATAAATGGTTAGTATATAAAAAATGAAAATTTTATTAAATAACAAAAAGACGAAGCAAGTATTTGTGCTTAGAATGGTTAAGGTGGTTAAGTTAAAGATATCGAATATAGTTTTTGTTCCTTTGCAAATGTAAATTTATGTAACTTATAAGATGAATATGATATAAACTGGAAATATGAAGACTTTCCTTTCTATATTTGCAATAAATCTGCAGAAGGAGTTAAAAAATCCTTGATTTATCTTAAGAATTCAAACCTCAAAATGGTTAACACTATATTTAAGAACTTCAATTAAAGATACAAGCATTATATCGAATGTGAAGACTGTAATTTAGAGTTTTACAAAGTGGAGTTTATTAATATAGATGCTGCGTAATAAGTTATTAATATTTAACAGACGGATGGTTCTTTTTCAAATACTTTCAACTTTACGGAAGGAAAAGTTGCAGATCTAAACGCTTTTCATTAGTTTTATAATAAATAATGAAATTTTGAAGGTTAAAGTCAAAACGTCTAATATTAGCCTACATAAAGCGGATTTCTTTCATCCTAAGGGATTAAAAGCATAATATTTTCCAAAATTGCTTTTGAGAAAAATAAAATAGCGAATACCAATACATAAAATGCAGTATTCTTAATTTAGATAAAATATACTTAAGATATTAAGTTCGATACCTGTACTTTCAAGTATAACTTGGCTAGGAATGGAAGTTTACTCCAAATAACTGGTTTTAAAGAGTTAAGTGATAGAACAACTAACTTAATAATCCAAAACTGCTAGTTCTATAAAAACTTTGGAGGAACAAAAATTTAATAAAGCGATTCTCAACTTATTTAAATCATGGTAAATAACAGAAAACTGCCTTCTATAAAGGTAATCAACTCTTAGTTTGTAAGCAATACTGGTATAACTTAAAATGATGGAAATACTCAAAATTCTCTTATCACTATTTGAATTAATGACTTCTAAGATGACGGCACTAACAACGAAAACTACTAGTAAGTTCTGCTTTTTAAGAACTGCTTATTTGAATAAAACTTATGTACCTCTGTGATTTCCTTTAATTACTATTTCTAAATTTAGCTAGATCAAGTTAAGTTTAGGAGCAATTCTTTCTTCACCCAAGAGAATTTTTTGAGTATAACTGGAATCATAGAAGGAGCTTGGCCTGAAAGTTCAAGTGAGTTAGAAAAATTAATTAAATAAAATGGAAAACCAGAATTCTAAATCATTGATGGCAAGTAAATGGCTTAAAATTATGCAGCAAATTGGACTAAATATTATTTAGAAAAGGAGAAATTTTAAGGAGTGCTATATTAATACTGGGAGGAAAAATAAGGTTCCCCTGAAAATAAAAATCTGCAGAGTCAGGAAACAAATTCTTAGCTTTTAATAAAATACTGTGAATTCACTCAGAATGCACTAAATTCAACTATAGAGACTTCTCTAATAAATATAAAAGAATTAGGAATTATTCAGATAGAAAATTCAGTTTTTAAAGAAAACTCGAACTTAAATGAAGGATCTATTGCTGTTTAAATTAATTCATGCTAGAGCATGTATATAAAGGCATCTTCATTCATATCTAATATAATTTCTGAAGATGGTATTATCTTTTCATTTTGCTAAAATAATGTTATAACTAATTGTGAGTTCCTGAGAAACTATGTAAAAGAGAAAAGTTAAGATGGAGGACTAATCAACATAGAGACAGAATAAGAAAGCAAATAAGAGTAAACAATTTAAATTTTAAATTGCTTCTTCAATTAAAATTATGTTGATTAAGGAGCTGAGATTTTAATAGAAAGTAAAGGAGATTAATAAGCTTAATCTTCACACTTGTTAATAGACAACTGTATATTCAACAGCTCTTCTAATTCAATTCTATTTATAGATGAAATCATATTTATAGACGAAAAATATATAAGATAGTCTGTCTAAAGCGTAATAAATTCATAAGAAGAAGTAGTTAAACTAGCATGAGGAATAATGAAAAATACCGTTATATCAAATCATATCTTTATGAAAAATTTGGTGTAGCTAAATCACCAAGGCATTATGAAGTTTTAAAACGTAACTTTTTCAGATAATTAAATTGACTAGTCTCAATAAAATGGGTTCCTAATACAAGTTTAGGGTGGACAAGCGGAAACATTTCTAGTAATTATAAATTGCTAGTTTCTAAATAATAAAATGAATTAAGAAGGAGAAATAAATTTCCTAATTGATGTAAAAACACTTTCATATTAGCAAAATCCTTTGATTCCACTAGTTTATATATAGGATTGCAAAATTACATAAAACTAAGCTAGCTTTTTATAGTCTTAGTCTATAAGTAAAATCGTAATGAATTCTTCAATTTTCAGTTTTAATACATGTAATCAATGTTCTGTGGTATGTGACTTTGCGTCATAAATAGACTTTTTTAACATCACAATTTAAAATAATACTTGCAATAGAGCCACAGGAATCTATCTATCAAGCTCTTATGATATTAATATATATAACTTAAAATGTATTGGAAACTAGGCTTAATCCAACTCGGCTTGTATATATGGATCTATCTTGATGGGAAAGCTTCTAGTAGTAAACTCGCAGTTTGAGTAAAACGGTGGATAAACGATTGAAAGTGGTGGAGCTATTGCAGCATAAAGCAGTTTTTAGATCTAAATTAATAATTCTAAATTTTACCTTAACTATGCTAAGTAAGGAGGTGCTATCGCTCTGCTAAATAATATTACTTTAAAGATTCAAAATTGTATTTTCGAATTAAACTATGGTAACTTACAGGGAGGTGCTATTTATCTGTTCAAATAAGCTACCCTAGAAGGCAACAATATTACCTTCTAAAAAAATAAAGCTCAATAAGGAGGAGTAATCTATTCTGAATCTTAATCACTCATATAAATATCAAATAGCAAGTTCATATAGAATAATGCTAAAGAAAAGGCAGGCGTTATATTTATGACACAAAGCTTATCCAAGAAATAAAATACTTTTATCAATAATTTATTCATTGAAAACTAGGGGGTGAAAGGTAACTTCTGATTAATCTGGGCTGATTCTATTTTTGCAAATTCTCTTTTCTAGTAAAATAAAGCTGATTAAGCATCTTCCGGTATTGTAAGCTATTTTACAAAGATAACAGTTCAAAATTGCATTTTTTTAAATCAAACGGGAATTTTTGGAAGCTTTATTTTTGCGAATTCTGAAACTGTATTAGAAATTTATAACAGTAAGTTCCTTGAAGGAAATGCTTCATATGGAGGAGCTATTTATTTAATATACTCGACAGCGAAAGTAGTTGATAGTTATTTCAAAAGTAACAGTTAATTAGTTGGAGGTTGCATGTTTATCCAGAACTCAGAAGTAAAAGTAACTAACTCATAGTTTATATCTTGCAAGTCTACGAAAGCAGGAGCCATTTCCATTTCGAAATCTGATTTTACCTGTAATGACTGCAAGTTTATGAAAAACCAGAACCTCTCAATTTTAGCAGACAGTTACAGCAACGTAAGTTTAGTTAGAAACGAATTTTCTGAGAATAATAATTCCAACAGTGACATCGATGGAGGTGCGATCTAGTTAGATACAATAAATTTTGCCTTCATAGACTCATGTATTTTCCGATAAAATTCAGCGATTTAAGGAGGAGCTATATGACTAAGTTAAGAAAGCAAACTTTTCTAAAGTCAAATAGTAATTACAAATTCATTTTTCCTTAAAAACGAAGCTCAAAGTGCAGGAGCGATTTACTTTAATAATTATAACATGAGTATATCAAAAAATACGTTTGATAGTAATGTAGCTAGCTGAAGAGGAGGAGCAATCTAGTATGAATGTTCTAATTTTGATTTGAATCTAAAATTATCAAATAACTACTTCAAAAATAATACCGTAATCAATGATACCGGTTAAGGCGGAGCTATATCATACGATAATTGTGATCCTATTTTTGAACCTAATTATAGTGAAATAGAATGATGCTAATATTTCACTCAAAACTACGCAAAATATGGGAATGATGTTGCATCAAGGGCTGTTGATATAGAGCTTTCTAATGATGCTAATTATGATAAAGACAAATGTATCATTTAATGCCAGAGCAATTAAGATACGAAAGAATAAAGTAAAAGCAATAGATTTCTGCTATAAAATACCTTAGCTTCAGGATAAATTCCAATTAAGCCATTTTATGTTTTTCTAGTGGATAAGTTAGGGTAATTAGTTGCTAACGAAAAAATGTCAAAAATTCTTATTTAAGCCTAAAGAGAATAAAATGTAATTATTTAAAACGCCTAATATCAAGCAGCCTACGGAATCTTTACTGTAGACCAGTTAACTGTAACATTTACTCCTGGAAAGTATGTTTAGTTATTGTTTGGTGCAAATACTATAATTGAAAATGTATAAAAAAATGTGAGCTCTTCCAGAACCTATGAGTTTTATTTGAGATATTGTGATTTGGGGGAAATTTAAGAATCCTCTGGAAAATGCACTAAATGCAGTGAGGACAAGTATACCTTAGATCCTAATGCTACCGCTTGTCAAGAATGTCCAAAAGGTGCTTAATGTTTAGGAGGAGCAGATATGCTTCCTTTTCAAGGATACTGAAGAACTAGTTACTACTCTGCTAATTTTCTAGAATGTCTCAGAAAAGAGTCATGCTTAGGAACTGATGCATCAAATCCTTCATATTTATCAAAGTATAGAGACCAAATAAACTGAGAAGGGGAATGCTAACAAGGATACAAGGGGAATTTATGCAATTCTTGCCAAGTTGGCTATGAAAGAAAAGCTAAATACTAATGCACTATTTGTCCTGATGAAACTGATAATGCTTTAATCTTATTTGGAATGGGATTACTCGCTCTAATCCTCGTATGATTTTTAATAAACTCTGCCTTGGAAAGTGCTAAAAAGGCAGAAAGGTATCATTCAGTATACCTTAAGATCTTTATGAATTATATCTAACTTGTCGTGCTTACTGCGAGTCTTGATTTCAACTGACCTAGTTAGCTAGTTTCGCTATTTACATTTTAAGAAGATATAGGAAATGTTTCAAGTTCTTTTTTCAGTTTTGATTGCTAAATGCAAACTTAAAACTAAGATAATGAACAAATTTTTTACATCAAAGTTGTGATAATGGCTCTGCTTCCTATACTGATTGTATTAGCTGCCACTTTATTTTGGTCTTTCATTTCCTTACTTTACTGAAAGAAGAGTTATATGAGAAACTAGTATGTAACAACAATAGTTATTCTCATTTTCACTCTTCATCCTAATATCTTAAAAAGTATGCTAAGTCTCTTTTCATGTATGGATATTGATAATACTTAGTTTGTCACTTTTGATACTGATATTCAATGTCATACCACCAATTACAATTAGTACACTCTTTTCGTAGCTCTTCCAGGTCTAATTTTATGAGGCATTGGAATTCCATTTGTCGCTTTAGTTTACTTAAAGAGGAATAAGAATAAGCTGAAGACATTTTCATTAAAGAGCAAGTTTGGATTCTTGTATATAGGCTATAAGCTCGAAACTTGGTACTGGGAATTCATAATCCTCTATAGAAAAATATCGATTTCCTTCATATCAGTTTTCCTCTTCAACTACGAAGTGGAAATTTAAGCTTTATCAGTTATTTTAATTCTAGGAATAAGCTACAGCTACTAGCAAAAATACGCCCCTTTTATAAACGACTCACTTAATAACTGTGAGAAATATGCCATTTTAGTTTCAGCTATTACTATTTACTGCGGGCTTTACTTTCTTAACGAATCGTTGAGTAATTCCATGTTCTTATAAATAGTATTCATCGTTGCTATTATATACGCTAATCTGTATTTCATGATATACTGGATGAAAGAGATGCTGAAGATGTTCTCAGAAATGATAATGATGAAGTCGCATAAATTCTACAAGCTTCTATGTCCTTGAATTAATATTAGACTAAGGCTAATTGACTATGTCCAGGAAATGGATTTAAAAAGCAAAGCTCTTACTAGAAAAATGATCTAAAAGCAGCTAAATAAAGTTAACCTGGACCAGTTTAAACTAGTGTACAGAGACGAAGAAAAAAGCGCTATTCTGCTGCTACTTGGGTAAAAATAAAGGCAAGATATGCTTTTTTAAGTTTAAAAATGAAAGGAAAATCAGGATAAAGGAAGGAAAATGCTAAAGCTTTCGATTCTAGAACTTTAAAAGTGCTCCTAGATTGAAAATGAAGCATTCAAAAGACAGTCTTAATTTATTCAAGCTGGCTAGTAGCTTCAAATTTCTGAAATATAGCAGAATGAAAGTGAGGAAAAGTCTGAAAAAAGCATGCTTAAGGAATTATAGCTCTATCTTAAGAAATATGAGAGTAAAAATTAGCAAACTTCGAATTAACTAAAGCTGATTCATTTAAGTTAGATACTTAACATTTAAAACAGTAATAGCTTGAAAGAGCTAAATAAGTAGTTACAAAAGTAATAACTTATAAAAGACTGGAAATAGGAGCAATAAAATGAAAAAGATCAAACTTCTTAACTGGTTTGCAGTAGTGAAGCTTCTCTAATTTAAACCAAGGATTAATAAATTCATAGGCAAAAGGAAGATAATATCAAACATCCTTCAGACTAAAGTCCAACTTTACAAATAAAGAAAGTTTCATCTCAAGAAAACCCTAAGAAGGAAAAATATCAGGCATTGTAATAAAGCTAGTTTTATAGTAATTATTCCTCAGGAAAAAAAAGCAAATCATTTAATTCAAAAGACATTTAACAAGAAAAACTAGCCTAAAAGAAAAATAATTTAACAATATCAAAAACTAAAGATCAAAGCGATTTTGAAAACGACGATAAGCCATCATTAGATTAATAGCTTTGAGCTTGAGTTGATAAATTTAATTCTCTTTTAATTTAATAAATTAAAACACTAAACTTGCATCTTTTGAAATTTCAATAACTATAAATCTCTAAAGGCTTCATAAGTAAATTTTAACATATCAATATCCTTTCTTACACAAAGGGATTATTACATCAAATAAGATTTATTAGTTAATAATAAAGTTGAAGGATCTTTATTTAAGTATTCATTTAAAGATAATTAGATTTTCAACTACAGACTAATCCTATTTAGATAAATAAAGCTAACTTATTAGGAAATAAATACAATAATTAAAGTGATAGATCAAGGTATTTATTAATTACTATATACATTTAATCATTTATTCGTTAAATAAGTATCTTCCTAGTTTTAATCTAAGAGGATAAAAGTAAATAAGCTTAGTAGTTTAGAGATTTATCATAGATAGCTATAGGTGAAGTAAAATGATAATAAAGTTAGTTGCTTCTTTTGCTTATTTTGTTATAGACTTATCCAGGCTGAATTTAAAATTTGCTATTGTATTTGAATCTTAATAATCATTAATTAGGTTTGTGGACTTTGGAAATACAAATAAGGATCATTAATAAATTATTAATGCTCTAATTTAGTCTAAGTTAAAAGAGCAAGGTTGCTTAAATATTGCTATCCCTACTTACTAATATCCTATTTTAGAAATAGACGAATATATTGTTTTTTCCTTTACTTTTACGAATTAAGCTATGCTTTGCTAACTTCCTTCTTTAATAAAAAAGGAATCCTGGAACAAAAAATGTTTACTGTTTTCTTAGATTTCTTTACTTTAAAAGTCTTCACTTTTCTCTTTTGATTGTTTATAAAATTACCTAGAGCCTTTTATTTAGCAAAAGGCTTACTGTTTTATGCTTGAAGAAGCTTTCAAATTTATTAAGTATTTGTCTAAAGCAGTTTTAGAGCTGTTGCTTTTTACATTTCCGCCCTTTCAATTAATAATCTCAAATACCTTAGAAAAATCATATCAACCAATTTAATATATAATCTAATAAAGAGACGAAAGTTTCTCAATAAAGCTCCTTAAATAAATCCCTTAAAAAGAATAAAGTACTTTTAGATGAAAAAACGAGAAAAGATCGGATTATGTAACTAGGAATAAAGAAGCTACAAGAGTTTATATGATTGATAATTAAAGAAAAGGTAGAAAATTATAAAACCCACATCTAATTTGAGTTTAGTCTAATTTACAACTTTTTATCAAGTTATTTAAAAGGAACCTCGCAGTTAAACTAAGATAGATAGATTTAAAATCGAAGTTGATGTAAAGAAATGCTAAGTTTATGTATGGAATTTAGTAAAATTCCTTGAATTTTAGATGAAAGGAAATTGAATAAGCCTTTCTATTTAAATTTCAAATGTCAGAGAATTTAAAGTCTTTTAACATTTAACTAACAAAATCTTAGAAATATAGCAACATTTAAATTCAATAAATTTCTTTAGTTTAATTAAGCCTTTTATTTAAATCTAGCTTCTTTACCATTTTTTAATTTTCCTTATTGCTTTTTAAATCTAAAATATGGAATGAAGATTATTCTAAAAACTATCAATCAATTACTTAAAAATAAGGTGTTGTATCTATAATTATTTTTCTATCTCTAGGATAAAGTTTATATAACTTAACTGTTGAAAATAAGATTATCATATAAGTATTGCTTATTTATAAATGTGTTATTTTCCTAAATTATATGATTGCTAGTAATTTCCTACTATTGCTTTTATTGGATTCTTTTATTTATATACATTAGTTAATTATCTCCTTCTTAGTAGCTTTTCGAGCCAATTCGCATCTTCATGCTTATAGCTATATATTCCTTTTCCTGGTTTATATAGGTATTATATAGAATGGATTATCCATTAATGTTTCTATTGGTTTAGAGCCTAGCACTGATAGGTATTTGCTAGCTATTTTAAAAAAGCTTCAAATTAAGCAGACTTAAATAAAACAGTTATGTCTTTATCTGTTCGGAACACCAAAATTATATTGTATACTAAGTGCAGACAACAAAGTATATTAAAGCAATTTTTAATAACCTTTCCACTCAAATATCAAAATTACTTAACCATATACAAACAGCTTACCAATCCCATCACAATACCTCCCATAGCTTATCTTAATCCTCTTTACTTATATAAATTAGTCTAGTATATATAATTCCCATCTAATATAGAACGTTAAAACTAAATAGTAGTATATATTAAGTCTTAAGGCTTTTAATTAGGTATCTAGCTTAGTAAACCATATAATTAATTGATCCAATTAGTTCTATTTATTTCTTTTTCTGTATCTTCTTAGTAATTTAACCCTATTAAATCCTTATATATTACGATCTAGGGTCAATTAAGGCATTTTAGCTATTTTTTATTCATAATCTACATAAAATTTCTCCAAAAGTTGTATTTTATAGATTTTGCTTAATTTGGATGTTAAATAAAGTAGTTATAGGAATTTATCAGCCTTAACTTTAGCTTAAAAAGATAATTCATAGTACCTAACTTTAAATACTATACCTTCTATTCTAATACTAGCTAGACAAATCTTAAAGAGTTTAAAAGATGTAGAGTAAAGAAAACAATCCATAAGAAGATTTACCTTAAAGAGTAGAATAAGAAGCATCAGATTAATTAACTAGCTTCACAGCTTCTGCCAGTAATCTAACTTGCAATCCTCTTTACATTGCTTAATACTAAAGCTTAATACAGTTCTCCTTTCTACATAATCAATAATATTAAAACTAGAAGTATTGTCCTTAGTAGGTTGACTAATTAAAAGGGAATATATTGGTATCAATCATTAAGTATAGTGTAAATATATCCTACTCACTCTATTTTATATAGCTAGCTTTTCAATTGAAACTAAGCATTTAATTGCGAAATTCTGTTTCATAGATCTACTTTAATTTAAGTTATAAAGCATAATGAAAAAGCAAATTCTACATGTAGTCTATTATTATAATAAATCTTCGATTATATTATATAAAGGCTTATAGTAGCAAAAGAGAAATATCATTGTTTATATAAAGTAAGCCTACTAGAAAGGAACAATCATTTTAGCTTATCTATTCTAAACCAATACTCATATATACAAAACTAAAGATACCAGAATTACATTCAGTTAGATTCTTAGTTGGTATTAAAGCTTTTTATTTATATATTCTCAAAATTTCAAAGAAAGCTACTTTAAAATAAAATTTGCTCTATTAAAGTACATGACTAGGATATAAATTATTAATAGAAGAAATAAACAAACTTGCTAATTTAAGAAGGAGATTCTGTATTAAGAACCTTTAAAATGGTTTAAATATATATTCAGATTCAAATCCCTGAACATTTTACAAGATACTTAGAAAATACTATAGCAGAGTTTATAGAAGAGGCTAAACTTTTATCTTCTACTAAAATATTTTGGCAGAAATAGAATAAGTCTCGCTTTCCATTTACTACATAACCTCTAAGAACATTTGACCAAATTACCCTTTTTTATTTAGAATTTATTTAATAAGCTAAACTACTTAATATGGGATTTAGAAATTTTAAGAGATATAGAGTTTATTAATTAATAAAGTTTATTAAAAGGGTTTCTGACTCTTCTCTCAAACATATGTTTTTCTAGATAAATTCTATCTTTTGTTTGATAAGAATGGATTTAGCTTTGGAGTTGATGAGTGATTCGTAATATAAGTTTCTTTTTATAATATCTATTAGATTTTAATTATTTCTTACTTTGTCGTCTTCAATTCGTTGATTATTAAACTTTCTGACTCAGAAAATTTTTTCAAAACTTACCTATTAAGTTTCTCGATTTTTTTGGACAGAACTTAGACTTTTCCATCCCAAGTTTGGTTTTAATCTCTTTCATCATAAATGCTACAGCACTAAATGTATTTCGAATCAGATTTTCCTTTATTCCAAAACATGAATTATTCTACTTCTATTATTAAATCTAATTAAGCTTCAGCATCCTTCACTCCAGCTTCGCTCTAAACTCTATCAAAAGTGTCCTATATAATAGAGATGAGTAAGTTAAGCATAATGATTAAGTTTGTAACGATAGCCATTAAAAAAATTACCCATTGTAAGGAAGAAATCTACATAGTACTCCAATCACCAATGGATTGCATAGCAGCTGTCTTAAAATTTTCAAGGTAGTCTTCAGAATAAAAAGTAGCCTAATAGAAGAAAGAAAAGGCAATAATGGTATATGTTATAAGCATTAGAAAAGCTCTCATATCAATAGTAACTTCAAATATTAGCATTGTTAAGTTCCTCGTGTTTTTGAATACTCGGAAGTAAGTTAGGCCTCTTACCCAAAGCATAATTAGAATAAGAGTGTATAACTCATTGAACTAATATGTTTTGTCTTTATCTAAAATATTTTCGAAGCTAGTGAAAAAAGTTCCTATATAAATAATAATATCTACTCAGTTCCATCTGGATTATTTCCATTTCTCATAACTATTCAACTTAACTTAGAGAATTTCCACTAAAGTCATTGTGAGATTAAGTAATAAGCAAATTCAGTGTAGTCATAGAGCATCTTCAAAAACTTTGGTAACACTAAAAAAGATAATTAAAAGGAAATAAATAAGGGATATCAAGCTGAGAAGTGGGAATACTTGGTTGTACTTCAGTTGCAGATATTTCTAAATTATTTTAGTCGTTAATACTCCTTTGATTACACATTCTTAAAGACTTAAATCAAACTTTATACTTTCCGAACTTCCAGCTACTGAGGGAAATTTAAATCTTGAATAATAGAAAACAACTGGATTCTTTTCATAATAGTTATTTACAAATTTATCTTCTTTAATATATTAATCTTATGTAAAAATTGCTTTTTCTTCTTCAATTTCTAGACTAGCAGGTAAATTTTCTGTTTCATGTTTGAAAGCAACTTCGAAAAATCTAACAAGTCGATCAGTGGTAATCTTAAGGATGTCGTTTATTTCATTTGAAACGCTTTTGTAGAACAATTTTATTTAATCTTCCTCTTCTTATTTCAAAAAATGATCAAAAATAACATTAGCACATTCAATACTTTTCGTTTCTTCGCATAGAGCTAAAGGAGAATATCCATTAGGAGGCTTGATAAACTAAGCTCCTTTATCTAAGATTTTCTTAAGAAGCTAGACTTCATTATCCAAGCATAAAATATGGACGTAATTCATAAAATTAGGCATCATTACAGGTTTAATAAATAGCTCATAGTTTTTAAGGGATTCTTTTCTAAAGTTATTATAGTAATTTTGAGCTGCTCCACATTTGTCTTAAATCCAGATAGTTCGATTTTCTTCCCTCATTGGGGACATTACTTTAACTAGATTACCTTCATTATCAAGAAGTCACCAATAGTCGTCATCAATAACTAGCTTCTTCAAATTATCTAAAGGAGTTTAAATTTCGAAAGTATATCCATATTCAATGTTAATAATGCTGATATGAGCGTCCGTATGAGCAGCTATTATGAAAGTATCATATTTAGTAAGTTAGAAAGGATTTTCTCTAATTCTTAATTTTAAAAGTTTGAGATTCTTACTTTTATTTTAGGAATCAAGTTCACATAGAGTACCATCTTTGCAAGCAATGAGTCACTTAGGAAATTAGAGTCCGATAATACAAGCTATTTCTAAATTTTCGCCAACTTGAGAAATGGTCATAATGCTTTATTGTTATTCTTCTAGAGTTTTATTAACTAGATTAAACTTCAAAAAATGAATTTCATTGTTGAGATATATTCTAATTAAATGGACTTCTTTTTTTCATACTTAATAGCCTATTGTGTCTCCTGGAAGAAGTTTTATTCATTCTTTAGTTTTAAATGATTCGAAAGAAATATCTTGATCATCTTAAATTATCATTAAGCTATTATCAACCAAAGTGATTTTATTTATTTTCCTCATTAAATCTTACTAAGACGCCTATTTTAGTTCTTAATCTTATTGGATATACTCATAAAGTACATTCCCATCATGAATGAAAATTGATTCCTATTAAACTGATATTAGCTTTCCATTTATGTCTTTATTTTATAATAGCTTTAACTAATTATCTTAGCATCAATAGAACTAAGTTTCTTTACCTGTTGTTATTATGATTACTTCATTGATTTTATCAAAGTCGTTTACTTTGCTAGGGAATGCATACAGAATAGGAATCCTATCACTTAACTAAACCATATTAAAATCATTTATTTTGTCTTATTATATCAAAAATACTTTATCCTATATTAGGTAATTTTCTGAAATTAGTATCTTTATGTTTCTTATAGGCTTCAAATCTTGAATGCTATAAAGTAGCATATTTTAGTAATTAATGAAAATATAGTGTTTTTATGAAGCAAGCATTTTGCAATTTTCTCCAAGTTCTACAGTTTCCTCTTCTTATCATTGATAGGAGTAAAAGGTAACTTAATCCTTTTCACCTTATAAAGCATTTTCATCGAAGAAGTTATAGTCAGAGATTCTAATATTAAGATCATTTTAGAACTTATATATTTCAGCTTTTGTAAAGACATTTAATATGTGTATTGTATCTTAATCGTCTTTAAGAGCTACAATTCTATTACTCATACTCATTTATTGTATTTTTATATTTTCTATTGGTAAGTATTTTGTAACAGTTTAATAAGGACTCTTTGAGAAGGACAATTAGCCTTAGTTTTCTAGAATCCATAATTCAAAGCAGTTGCAGTCAATGCTTAAGATAGTTTCTTCAAAGTCAATTTTGCTTAAATCTTCTAAAGTGTTAAGATCGTAAATTACTACCTTATTTTCAGTTACTTCAAAACCAAAGTTTCCTTCGTCTAATGCTTATATATCAATTTTTCCTTCTTTATCAGCACATTTTTTATCTAGTTTAATGTTAAAAGTCATAGTTTTATTAGAACTTCATCCTACGATTCAGAGATATCCTATTAAGACTCTTTCAATATCCTTGCTATATTTAGTTAATGAACTTCAGAAATTAACTCCGTTCTTCATTTTACTTTATTCCTATTTCGTATTAAGCTTTTAATTTTAGGAATTAGGTTCATTATAAAACCAACTTTTATTCTAAGAAGTCTAAAGTAAAGGCTACTAAAGTTTTTAATCCATTTTATTAGCAATGATAGTCGTTAATTTTATGGTTAGTGATAAATAGTTATTATAACTACTTTAAAGTGAATAGTTTGGAAAATGGAGTAAAAAGCTTAACAAAATTAAAAGAGAAGACAATGAGATAAACAAGATTAGACAAAAGTAAAATTCACTGGAATTTTAAAAATCTTAACAAAGCAAAATGCTTTAAGGAAACTAAGCTAGTACTTCAGTAATTGGATAGGAAATTGAATTATTATATGAGTAATGCAGAAAATGAAGAAAGCGTTCAGTAATCAGAATTAATTAATCTGCAATCTTAGAGAGATAAGAAAACTCATGATGCATGATGAACGACTGAATTTAGAAGCAATACATTGGATGTAGTAGCTTGTTTAAAATAAACTATTAGAAGAAGAAAATCTGGGGCATTAACTTTTATCTTGATAAATTAATGAAGTACAGAGGATTACAAAAGTGAATAAGACTGATATTTTAACTAATTAAGTATTTAGATAAATAGATATTAAAATAAAAGTTAACTTTAACTGTCTCTTTACATTAAGAATAGAAAGTTTAAGTTAAACCATAAAGTCTAGAAGTGCCTCCTAATACAAATTAGTTCAAATTAAAGAGCAATTTTGCTAATCAGACTTACTTGTTTAGAATTTCTTAAAAAAGTAATAGCAAACAGTTAAAATTCTATAAAATGAGAAATCTTGCTAATTGGATATACTTAAATGCAAATTTATAAAAATTTAATAGGACTAACATCATCTTAACATGATTTATATACTGAAAGCATATAAAAATATAATGGAAAATTCAAAGAAATGATAAATGCCAATTAAAAACGGAGGAAGGAAATTTTTAACAACTAAAGCTTGACTAAAAGATTAGCAAAGTTTAACAGATTTTGCTTTAATTTGAAGTTAAGTTATTAAGTTTCTAAAAATTATAGTAATCCTTTCAAAAGAAAATATGAAGAAATTAATAAGGATTTCGATTTAACTTCTCCCTAAATATAGAAATTTATTAGTTAAGACTCTTGAAGAAGCCCTCAATATGAAATGAGTAATATTTTTGAAAATTATATTACATTAGAAAAAGAATTAGAATGTCGACTGAATTAAAAAGACAATATAAATTAGTAGAAAAATTTTGAAGCATTACACCCATAAACATCGAATACGAAAATCAGAGAAATAAAAGCATTTTTGCATGTAAAATTGTGATTCTATGCAGAATTAAAGGATTTCTTAAGAAATATGAAATAAAAATGTCAAGATTGGTCATGTCAAATTAATGGCATTATGGATCAAAATTAATTATTATTATTATCAACTAAAAGTTTAATAATTGTTTGCTTTCCTTGGAATTTGGTCAATTCCAACTAGACATTTTTTATCGAAGTTGGATTTATCAATCATTTTTTATGCGGATGGTTACCACACCACCTAATTCTCATTGAGTTTTTTCTGTACACAATCCTTTTTTGTTGATATTATTATTATTTATGAAGAGTCTCATTAATTCTCTTCAGGTCCTTTATTCTTCTTTTCTTTTTAGTTTTTTATAGCCAGAGAAGTGCTTTATTAGATACTGGGAGAATTAAAATATCAGCACCTATTTGCCTTTTTTTTTCTATTTTGAATGAATGAAATTCCCAAAATTTTTCTACCTTCTTATTATCTAAGTTCTTTTAAATTCTATTAATAATTTAATTAAGTATTCCCAAGATTCGTCCTAGTTTCTTCAGTAATCATTGTGGCTGCTTCTATTTAGTTTACTTAGAATTAGCAAACTACTTTTCTTCTGTTAAAACCTTTTTTGAGCAGTTTCTTTCTTAAACATGTTTTTTTTAAGTAAGTTGCTCAATATATGTCATCAGTTCTCTTATTTATCTGAAAGATTGTAAATAACCTCATCCTGCTTATTAAGAGTTTTCATCTTACATTTGTAGCCTTATTCAGATATTAGTTCATTTTCCTGTTCTATTATTGAAAAACTTTCCTAATTCCTTATAATCGTTATACTTGATAAGATGATAATGATTCAGGTGACTTTTACTTTTTCTCTTCTACCATAGTTTATCTCATAGCTTTTCTTTGCCAAGTTTTTGATGCTTTGTTGTTATTCATTTTTCAAAGTTTTTTTTTAATTATAGTCAAGCATTATAAGTCTTAGAGGTAACTTTTATTATTTAACTAATCAAAGTTTAATTTTCTTTCTATAAAGTTGAATATTTTCTCCGCATCCAATAGGATTGCTAAAGTTTGGCTTTTTCCATTGATTGTTTACAAAAAATGTCTTTTACCTACTAAATAACCCAATTTTACATAATTTTATGCTTCTTTTTCAAAATCCCATTTAACTCAAATGAAATAGATTTCTTCTTTATATGAAATGCATAATCTCTTTATAAGGGCTTTATTGTATAACTATAATAACCTGCTTATAAGAGAACTAGGTCACAAATTTTTTCAATTATCTTATTTTATTTTTTGAAAATAGGATCTATAATAGAAATATTTAGCTTCTATGATGTTCTTACTATTCTCTATAAAATTAATGAGGAAAGGGCAAATAATAAAGTAAGATAATATCCTCTTTTATTTTTTATAACTCACCTTTAATTCCATCTGGATCACCTGCTTTTCCATTAGGTATTACTTATATAATTTGTTAATTTCTTTAAGAAATAAAGGCTTAAATTGTTATAAATGAATAGGTAGCTTTTTTAATCTTATTATTAGTTTATAAATTAAGTTGATTTGTCTATTACTGGAATCCACCTATTCTTGTATCGAGATTTGGTGTTTGTTAAAAGCAGAAATTCCATTAGTCAATAAAATATTTTTTTGCTATTAATTGAAATTAGTTCAATTTCTTTTTCTAGGATTCAATAATTTCTCAGCTTTTGAAAAAATATCTTTAGAATTTAGTTCAGAAGAAGGGGCTTATTTTTTCGCGTTTTTTCTTAAAAATTAATTGTAATTTTTTCAATGCTAATTTGCTTTATCTTGAAGATCATTAATTTTTTAATTAGTTCTTCCAAAAAAGTATGAACTTCTTTATAAGCTACAGAGATTCTTTTAGTATTGATATGATTTCCGCTAGTTCTTGAGAAAGTTTGCTTTATTGAAGATAGATATAAATGGTCCAAATTTTTAATCTGCATTTTATTCAATGTTTGTTCTCATGAATTCGTATTATCGCTTTAAATTGGTTTAACCCTTTTAAAAACTTAAAGTGAATCCAAAAATAGAAATTTTTTATTTCTGTCAATTGAGTCCTACAAAGCAATTATTATGAACCAAAAAATTAAAAAATTATTCGATAAGTAAAAGATTACTAATTACACTATAGTCATTGCAAAACATTTGATCCTACCTTTGTGTATAATCCTGTATCTGCTCACATATGAAAATACATTAAGATGATTCTATTACAGAAGTCCTTTAAATCTTAAAATTTTATCAAAATCCTTTTAAGAACTATTTCCAAAATTTTATAGAAGAGCATTGAAATCTCCAATCAAAATTTGTGAGTTATTTGGAAATTAAGCAAGCATTATGCTGATATAGTTATATGCTTAGTCTTTTATATGCAATTTTATTAATATCTTGCATATAGAAAGATGAAATCAACATATTATCAATCCTAATTGTGATAAATAATTCGAATATTCATAACTAAAATTAGAAAGATTCAGTACTATTTATTTCATCTCTTCAACTATACATACTACTACACATTTAACTGAGCTTCTAAAACAAGTTCTATATGCATCTTTTATAAAAAAAATATTGTTGAAAATTACTGTCAGTTCAATTTTTAAGCTAACCACCATTTTGATAAGAGTAACCGGATCCTAAGAGGATAAACCTAATTTATTCAGTGTTCTCGCTATCGTAAAAGCTCTAATAAGGGTATACTTCTCCTAGTTTAGGATTAAAATCCTCTGCCTTTTCATGTTTTATATCAAGGATGGAGATAAAGAGGAAAACAAAATGATTAGAGGCTTTCAATTTTCTATAACTGGTATCTAATTTTGGAAAATTAGTTTCATTTGAAAAAATCAAGAATTATGGTATTACAATATTTTCCATTTGGAGAAATAGAAGTATCCCAAGTGTTTTCGAGACAGATTCGAGGTTCAAGGATAAAATATTAAATTAAGAGAAAGTTAAAATTATTTAAACCTCAACTAATAACAAACCAATTAAAAGTAACGTTAAGTTAGTTAATTTATGTATAAAGAGTCAAAATTCTTACTTTTGCCACTTACATTTATAGAAAATATGTCTAAATTGTTTTCTATAATAAATTATTCAAACATCAATTTTTTATCTAGTATTAGAACTTATTATTTATTATTTTTATGATAAGAGCGTTTGGCCTATTGTAGATATTTCAACCAATTTATAGCCTGCCTCCAGATTGCTTCGGTGACTAAAATTAAATGTTAGTATTCCACCCATTGTTCTGTTTGAATTGTTTTTAAAATCTCTAGTTCCTCTTCCATTATTAGTTGCCTTTTTTCTAGTATATATTCCCAAGAGCGTTTATCCTTAACTGTTCTCTATTCCTTCTTAGTTTGAGCTGTTGTTATCTCTTCCTTTTATCCTGCTATTATCTTCGCTTTTGCCAGTAACTCTGTTTGAAATTTAGGAATTTCCTAAACTTCCTTCACAAGTGTACTCTTGAGACAAAGTAGTAACAGGATTTCACTTCTCGCTTGTAAAAAGGTTTGTCAAATTTAATTTCTTCGATCTCCATCTTACCCTATTTCTAATCCCTTGATTCACTTTACTTTTGCAATGTTTGCTTATTTCTAATAGCTGTACTAATTTACCGTCAATTTCTCTGTATTTTTAATCTTGATTCTGGGATTAGCTGCTCTAAATCTGAAATATGTTCCAGAAAGCGCTTAGACCTCTCTCCTGAGACTTAAGTCTTGATTCGATTTACTCTTGCTTGTTCAAATTCTCCATTAGTTTGTCATTGTCCTTTTTCAGTTTCCAGACCACTTCCTGGTGGTTCAGTACTGTTTTGATGAGTTATTCCATACTCATCTGGCTAGAAGGATTGAACTCCAAGATCTCCTAGTGTAGAGTAGACTTCATCTACTTCCTTGGCTTCTCTTGTGAGGTTGGAGTTGTTGCATGTGCTGTCTTCTGAGCTTGTTTCTGTTCCTCTCAGGTTATTAGGATTAAGAAAAAGGTTTATATTGGAAGAAATAAGACTATCCAAGATAAGATTCAGTTTTCCTCTCCAACTTATTGAAGGTGGTGTAGAAACCTCTTTTGAATCCTTCCATTTTATATTTAAAGAATTGATGATTATGATATAATAATAGCTTAAATTCATCTTTTATCATATACATAATATAGCACAGAATACTTTAATACAATATAGAGTAAGTTTTTCACATGGATTAATTTTAATTTGCTTCACTATGATATGGTAATTTGATACTTAGAAGAAATAGAAAATATATGTGTCTTTAAAAGTAAATAGCTTTAATAATAGATTTGTATACAGAGGATGGGTAGATAAAGTAATCGTATTATCTAAATCGAAAAAGAGAATGTCGAGTTTAAAAAACGAAGCAAGTATAAGATTTAGATGGTCATGGATAAATATAAATATTCCATCTGAATCTTCATAATTTCTGAAGAAAAAAGCAAAAGAAACTAATTTAGATTTATAAGCTAAATAGAAAGCAATCTTTTAATATAATAAATCACGTATCTTGGTATATTATTACATTAAAAAGAACCACTTTAATTAATGTAGGGAATAGGGTTTAAATATCTATCCGCAATAATAAAGCAGCTAGTTGATGGTAAAATATAAATTTGTTAACCCTTGATATTTTAAAATCCTTTGTAAACTCTTTAATTTACCAAAAGTGTTATGGAAGAGAATCAGTATGTGAACTGTTTATCCCTTCAGTTTTAAATAAAACTGATTCAAGTATGAGATTCCTTTAAAGAAAAGCTTTCTAAACAGAATCTAGATCCTTTAATAAATTTTGCTTTTTTAGGTTTAAACAAACTTCCTTTTCTATATTCTTCGGCTCTATGATTTTTTAAATTTTGTACATAAAAATGGAATTAATTAGCAAAGTAATCCAACAATAAAATCTCTTTTTATATAACTGAAAGGAAGGTTACTAATACTATAATGATGTGATGGATCAATTTCATAAAATGAGTTAAGTGACAAAAATAAACAGAAATGTAAATATATTCGTCAAGCATTTTGATAATTAATAAAAGCTAAATTTCATAGAGATTCAATTCAAAAAGCTAACAAAATGATTATTGCTAAAAACTTCAAAAATAGTTTTAATTTCCAGAAATAAATGGTTAATCTTAACTTTTTTAACAGTTAGTTTTATATTTTTAAGAATCTTTATTTCCTATATCTCTACTCCTTATTATATCCCTTCTAATAGCAGCTATCTACTTATATTAATTCAATTTTCTAGTTTTAAAAGTTATTTAAGCACTTAAATGAATAGTAAATAACTATCTTTTTAAAATGTTTCAATCTATCAAAATAAATGCAATTTTTTTGTGTAAATTGGATTTTAAAGAATTCAAAAATAGTTTTTATATTTATAAATAATAGGGAGGAACTATCCTCCAACTGAGTTTGTCTTAAGATCTAGTAATAGGAGTATCCAAAGGCGAAGAACTGAACAAGTATCTTGGTAGGAGCCAAGAGAAGACAAGACTGAAGAGATATTAAGTATCTTTAATGATGAAGATGCCAGATAATAAGATCTCATAAGGAGCATTCCGATCGCTCCCTGTAGAAGACAAGATTCACAAAGGAATGCTAGCACTGTGGAAGATTTCAGAAAATATTTTCTTTAACTTAAAAAATTTATATTAAAGAGCTGCGCGCCATTGAGGTGCTACGCACTCTCTAATTGATTATAGAGATTTATTTTATGAATAACCAAATAATTAATTACTTTTGGAAAAGATTAGAAGAAGTTAATTTTATATGATTAGACTTATATCAATTAGAATTTTTTAAGAGCCTCACTTTCTAAAATAGATAAATTAGTAAAAATCTTTCATAAGGAATTTGTGAAGTGTAAATAGAAATGTTCAAATGGAAAAATGAAAGTTCAATAAATTTCTAAAATGAAAATTAGAATTTTTTAAGTATCTTTACAAGAAGAATCGGACAAGGAGCATGATTGTGTTTGAAGAAAATAAAATTTTATTTAAGCATAGTTTGCATATTACATTCAATGTAATTATACGCTATGTTCTAATATTCAAAATATAGAACTTTTATTATATATTAGAATAAAATGGCTTCTAAGAAATAACAGGAATTTGAACAAAACATTTAAACTGGAAAAATCTCTAAAAAAAACCGAAATAATTACAATGAGTGAAAATGAGAAATATGATTGGTATGACGAACATTAACCACTTGGAGATCCAGAATTAAAAAAACTTCCGACACAAACTCAAATAGAAATATTATCTAATTCGTTAAAAGAATTTATGTTCAAAAATAGATACCTTACTGATAAAGTAGAAAAATTAGATAAACTAATAACGTCTTTACTTGAGAAACAATATTAATCATCATAAGAAATAGAAAACAAACTGGAACAAAGAATTCTTTAAATTTAATAATAAATTCAGGTAGCACCATTTTCGTTTTAACAGAATTAATCAGATCCTATGGAATAGAAAATGAAGCTTCAAATTAAAATAAACAGTAAATGTTTATTTAAAATAAGTAGTAAATTTAAATTAAATAAGTGTTACAGGAATAATAGTTTAAAAGAAGAATAAAATGCTACGCGTGCAATAAATAACACCAATGAAAATACTGCTACTAACTAAGCGAAATTTAAAGAAAGAATAAATAAGATATTTTTAGAAAACTATTTAGGATATATCCAACATAAAGCGGAAACATTTATAGAAAACAATTCTTTAATTCAAATCTTAATCCTTGGATAAATAATTAGGAACGCTAAGTGCAAGACCAAAACTATTCGGAATATTAAAGGATGGTGCGCTAATGAAGTGCTACACCGCCTAACTAAGCCTAGTAGAAATTCAAGACAAACTAATGGAGACAAGCTGATAGAATAGATCAGATGGCTGACTACTAAGGCTTTAACAAAGCTTTTTAACTTTAACTTTAATATATTTATTTATTTATCTTAGCATTATGCAGCTATAAATACTACATTTCTTATATAAACGAGTAATTGCTTGGAATTATATAAGTAAAATATCAAATAAAGTTGATTTATTTTCTATTTTTGATCAAAAAATCTACTCATTCATCATTTTTTCCCTTTTAATCAATCTAATAATTTTACACTTATTTTAAGCTCAATCCTCATGACTTACAATATTAATACTTATATGATAACTAAATCATACATATCTTTATTTATAAATAAAGAATATCGTTCTAATTAAACTTGTTTTATTAAATTAATGATTAAAGTTATTTTACTTATATATGCATTTCAAGAATAATAAGATTAAAATATTTAAAGCCAAAGAATGTATGAAAATCCTCTTGTCGCTTCTTTTTTAAATGTCTAGTCTTCTCATAGATACTGATTTACATCCAGAATTCAATAATTCTCCTAGTTATATATGGGTGTCTTCTTTTCAATATTCATAATTTAAATATAATTTTGATATTTTTAGCAAAATTATTGGTCTTTTCCTCTTTCCATTTCCAGATCTTACAATTATTGACCAAATAATGGGATGAATAACAATGGCTACTCTATTTTTGATGAATTATTAGTATTTAAAAATCCAGCTATTTTTCTTTTTATTCCATCAGTTACTCAAATTCGTTTAATTGCTATTTTTCAGATCTTTAAATATCCTTTTTTAATTAGTGCTTCATATTCTATTCTACATTATAAATTGCTTTTTCTTAATTTTCTGTTAGCTTCATTTATTTAGATTAAATCTCTTCTTTTACTATCTTCTGCTTTTTCTAGCATTCAATCTGATTACACCATTAAGCTTGAAGATCTTTTTCTTAGTTCATAGTTTTTCTTCAAGATTTATCAAATTTATCCCAAGTCTTTCATTTTTTCTTCTAATAAAGTTAAAGTTAAATGCTTTGTTAAAGCCTTAGTAGTCAGCCATCTGGCCTATTCTATCAGCTTGTCTCCATTAGTTTGTCTTGAATTTCTACTAGGCTTAGTTAGGTGGTGTAGTATTTCATTAGCGCACCATTCTTTAATATTCTGAATAGTTTTGGTCTTGCATGTAGTGTTCCTAATTATTTATCCAAGGATTAAGATTTGAATTAAAGAATTGTTTTCTATAAATGTTTCTGCTTTATGTTGGATATATCCTAAATAGTTTTCTAAAAATATCTTATTTATTCTTTCTTTAAGTTTCGCTTAGTTAGTAGCAGTATTTTCATTGGTGTTATTTATTGCACACGTAGCATTTTACTCTTCTTTTAAACTATTATTCCTGTAACATTTACTTAATTTAAATTTACTACTTATTTTAAATAAACATTTACTGTTTATTTTAATTTGAAGCTTCATTTTCTATTCCATAGGATCTGATTAATTCTGTTAAAACGAAAATGGTGCTACCTGAATTTATTATTAAATTTAAAGAATTCTTTGTTCCAGTTTGTTTTCTATTTCTTACGATGATTAATATTGTTTCTCAAGTAAAGACGTTATTAGTTTATCTAATTTTTCTACTTTATCAGTGAGGTATCTATTTTTGAACATAAATTCTTTTAACGAATTAGATAATATTTCTATTTGAGTTTGTATCGGAAGTTTTTTTAATTCTGGATCTCCAAGTGGTTAATGTTCGTCATACCAATCATATTTCTCACTTTCACTCATTGTAATTATTTCGCTTTTTTTTCAGATAATTTTTCAGTTTAAACACTTTGTTCAAATTCCTGTTATTTCTTAGAAGCCATTTTATTCTAATATAACATTTATACTTCCTGCTTTTTTATATTTTCTTATTACTATTTTATTTTAAGTTGATTACATTAATAATTAATATGTTTCTTCTTTATCTTAAAAGTACATTGATATACTGTAGTAATATTCATATGCTTTCTATTTTTAATTATCTAAAATTTTATATTCTTTATACTTAAACTAACTATCATGCTATTAGTATTCATCTTTTTATTTTTCTATGCTGTATTAAAGAAGATGGTTAACTTATTGAAACACTAAATGCTTTTTCTATATTTATTTTAGAAAGTTAAGAAAACTCCTTGAATTGGTACATCCTTTAGACCATTTTTCTTATCTCTTCTATTTTCTTGTTCCACTATAAAACTGATTAAAACATTCATGCTACTTCTTTTTTATGTGATGCTTACAAGAGTGATAATAAAGAGATTAAGGTAGAATGCTTATTTAAGTAAGGAAGTATGCTCCTATTTCTAATCTTACAAACTACTACTTAGCATAAATTCTTATATTATCAAGACTCTTAAGATCATATAAGCTTATAGATTTCTTATGGTAGTACTCTTAATCCCTAAAATCTATTAAGTAGCTTTAAGAATTCTAATAGCTTTAAGTTAAAATGAAGATGCTTAATTTCTAAATTATAATACTATATGTTCCTAATCTTATAGTGAGTTAGATTAATCTTAAAGAGTTTTTAAGATATAGTGTAGAGAAGGTATAACATAAGAAGGTTTACCTTAAAGAGTCTTCAGATTGTCTAACTAGCTTCCTCTACTATATTTAAAATAGCTATTTTAGTTTGAAATATTCATTTCATAGATCTTTTATACTTTAAGCTATAAAACATAATAAAAACGTAAATATTACATATAGACTATATTATAGCAGACTTTGAGTATATTTAGTAAAGGATTTATTTGATTAAAGGAGAATTAATAGTACTTTAATAAAAAGTATACTAGAAAGGATGATAATTTTAGCTTATTTATTCTTAAATAATGATCAAATGTAGTAATAAAAAGGCTAAATCTTTCATATTTTGATCTCTTATTCAGTTAAAATAGTTTATTTTCCTTTAACTGTGTAAAAATGCAATGAAAAGGACAAGATATAATGAAAATTTACGTTGCTTGCAATAAATGACTAAGGATATATTATTAAATATTTTAAATAGGGAGGAGCAATCCTCCAACTGGGATTAACTTAACGCTTAGTACCAGGAAGTACTTCAGGAGTAACAAACTGAGCAAGAATCTTGGCAGGAGCCAAGAGGAAAGAACTGGAGACAATGAGTAACGGCTGTTGAAAGATACCAGATGATCAGGTCTACTGGGGCATCACTCTGAACATGCCCTATTAGAAGACAGAATTTCAAAAGGAGTGAAGCACTTGAGGAAACTTCCAAAGAAAATTTTATTAACTTGAAATAAAATTAATTAAAAGAGCTGCGCACCATCGAGAGTGCTATGCGCTCTATAATCGAGCTTATTTATTTAATAGAAATTAGCAAATTATTTAATAAAATATTGGAGTCAAGGCATGCTTAAAACCCTTTGATTCTCCTTTTTTATATCTAACCAGCTTCTAGATAAGTTTTTATATGCTTTCCGTCCAGTTTTCTGAAGGAGCCATAATTAGTTGCAAGCATCTAATTATAAGTATTCATTATTTTAACATAATCGTGATATATTTTTTCATAATTCTTGATCTTTTTCCTCCTTCCATTTGTAGAACATCTTACAATTCTTGATTCAATGATTTGTTGAATCGAAGTGATGTCATTTTTTCAATTAATTTTTAGTATTTAAAAATCTTGTTGTTTTTCTTTTTATTCCATAAGTACTTAGATTAATTTTTTGCCCTTTTTCAGATCCTTATTATTTTTTTATTATCTTTTCATATTTTTATTCTGCAACAGAAATTGCTTATTATGAATATTTTGTTAGCCTAATTACTGAGGTTAAGTTTCTTCTTTTACTATTTTCAATTGGTTCTCTCATTCATTATAATTATACCATTAAGCTTAATAATCTTATTTATCCCATAAATTTATTTATATTTTATCAGATATAATCTAGCCTTTAATTCTCTTCTCTTAGCTTATAAAATTCTCTCTTTCATTTGAATAAAAAAGCTAATTCCCTTACATCAACCCGTTCTTCAGTTTTCAATTAATCATCCATTTTTTACTCAAAGCCTTCTCAAATTTTAAAGGACTAGGTAACCTTTTATCTTTCTTCCCTTTACTTTTTCTCTTCAACTTCTTCCTAGTTAAATATAAAGCGAATTAATTTTAAAATTAGCAAACTAAAGTACATTATTAAAGCGAAGACAGCCGTTAAACGCTTTTAGAATAGATAAATATATATTAAGACTTAAGTTTATGAATAGTTTACAAGATGGTTAGAAGATATATTACAGAAGAGCATTTGGAAGAGACAAAATTTATATCTCTCTATTTTTATATAATTCATTAGTAATATTTGACTATATATCTCTTTCTCATACTAATAACTTAGTTAGCATGCTAAAATATTTAATTATTAGATAGAAATATTAAGGAATATTTGGTTTAAGATATAATAGAGTTTAATAAAAGGGTTTCTAACTCTTCTCTCAAGTCTAAGATTCTCTAGTGTTATTCTATTTATTTTTTGATAAGAATGGATTTAACTTTGGAATTGATAGTTTATTCTAATCTTACTCTTCGCTTAATAATAATTTAACTTCCTTTATTATTTCATTTTTCGTCTCTTTCAGTTCGTTAATTGTTATGCTTTCCGACTCAGAAAATCTTTTCAAAACTTACCTATTAAGTTTCTCAATCTATTTGGACAGAACTTAGACTTTTCCATCCCAAGTTTGGTTTTAATCTCTTTCATCATAAATGCTACAGCACTAAATGTATTTAGAATCAGATTTTCCTTTATTCCAAAACATGAATTATTCTACTTCTATTATTAAATCTAATTAAGCTTCAGCATCCTTCACTCCAGCTTCGCTCTAAACTCTATCAAAAGTGTCCTATATAATAGAGATGAGTAAGTTAAGCATAATGATTAAATTGGCAATGATAACCATTAAAAGAATTACCCATTGTAAGGAAGAAATTTGTATAGTACTCATATCACCAATGGATTGCATAGCAGCTGTCTTAAAATTTTCAAGGTAGTCTTCAGAATAAAAAGTAGCCTAATAGAAGAAAGAAAAGGCAATAATGGTATAAATCATAAGTATTAGAAAAGCTCTCATATCAATAGTAACTTAAAATATTAGCATTGTTAAATTTCTTGTGCTTTTGAATACTCGGAAGTAAGTTAGGCCTCTTACCCAAAGCATAACTAGAATAAGAGTGTATAACTCATTGAACTAATATGTTTTGTCTTTATCTAAAATATTTTCGAAGTTAGTGAAAAAAGTTCCTATATAAATAGTAACATCTACTCAGTTTCATATGGATTATTTCCATTTCTCATAACTATTCAACTTAACTTAGAGAATTTCCACTAAAGTCATTGTGAGATTAAGTAATAAGCAAATTCAGTGTAGTCATAGAGCATCTTCAAAAACTTTGGTAAGACTAAAAAAGATAATTAAAAGGAAATAAGTAAGGGATATCAAGCTGAGAAGTGGGAATACTTGGTTGTACTTCAGTTGCAGATATTTCTAAATTATTTTAGTCGTTAATACTCCTTTGATTACACATTCTTAAAGACTTAAATCAAACTTTATACTTTCCGAACTTCCAGCTACTGAGGGAAATTTAAATCTTGAATAATAGAAAACAACAGGATTCTCTTCATCATCTTAATTTACAAATTCATCTTATTTAATATTTTAATCTTATGCAAAAATGGCTTTTTCTTCTTCAATTTCTAGACTAGCAGGTAAATTTTCTGTTTCATGTTTGAAAGCAACTTCGAAAAATCTGACAAGTCGATCAGTGGTAATCTTAAGGATGTCGTTTACTTCGTTTGAAACGCTTTTGTAGAACAATTTTATTTAATCTTCCTCTTCTTATTTCAAAAAATGATCAAAAATAACATTAGCACATTAAATTTTTTTCAATTAACAGCATAAGGCTAAAGGAGAATATCCATTAGGATGTGTAATAAACTAAGCTCCTTTTTCTAAGATTTTCTTAAGAAGCTAGACTTCATTATCCAAGCATAAAATATGGACGTAATTCATAAAATTAGGCATCATTACAGGTTTAATAAATAGCTCATAGTTTTTAAGGGATTCTTTTCTAAAGTTATTATAGTAATTTTGAGCTGCTCCACATTTGTCTTAAATCCAGATAGTTCGATTTTCTTTGCTCATTGGGGACATTACTTTAACTAGATTACCTTCATTATCAAGAAGTCACCAATAGTCGTCATCAATAACTAGCTTCTTCAAATTATCTAAAGGAGTTTAAATTTCGAAATTATATCCATATTCAATGTTAATAACGCTGATATAAGCATCCGTATGAGCAGCTATTATGAAAGTATCATATTTAGTAAGTTAGAAAGGATTTTCTCTAATTCTTAATTTTAAAAGTTCGAGATTTTAATTTTAGGAATCAAGTTCACATAGAGTACCATCTTTGCAAGCAATGAGTCACTTAGGAAATTAGAGTCCGATAATACAAGCTATTTCTAAATTTTCGCTAATTTGATAGATGCTTATAAATCTTTGATGTCATTATAATGTTTTAAGCATCGAATCAAAATATAAAAAGTGAATTTCATTTTTAAATTAAATCAAAATTAAATGAATTCCTTTTTCCTACACTTAATAAGCTACATAACCACCTGGAAGAAGTTATATTATTTATTTAGGTTTAAATTATTCTAAATTTATATTTTGATCATCTTAAATTATCATTAAACTATTATCAGCCAAAGTGATTTTATTTAGTTTCCTCCTTAAATCTTTCTAAGATACCTATTTAAATTATTAATCTTATTGGATATACTCATAAATTACATTTCCATCATGAATGAAAATTGATTCCTATTAAACTGATATTAGCTTTCCCTTTATGTCTTCATTTTATAATAGCTTTAACTAATTATCTTAGCATCAATAGAACCAAGTTTCTTAATCAGTTGTTATTATGATTACTTCATTATTTTTATCAAAGTCGTTTACTTTGCTAGGGAATGCATACAGAATAGGAATCCTATCACTTAACTAAACCATATTAAAATCATTTATTTTGTCTTATTATATCAAAAATACTTTATCCTATACTAGGTAATTTTCTGAAATTAGTATCTTTATGTTTCTTATAGGCTTCAAATCTTCAATGCTATAAAGTAGCATATTTTAGTAATTAATGAAAATATAGTATTTTTATGAATCAATCATTTTGCATCAATCTTCAAGTATTACTGTTTACTCCTTTTGGCTTTGATAAGTGTAAAAAGTAACTTAATTGCCTTCACCTTATAAAGCATTTTCATCGAAGAAGTTATAGTCAGAGATTCTAATATTAAGATCATTTTAGAACTTATATATTTCAGCTTTTGTAAAGACATTTAATATGTGTATTGTATCTTAATCGTCTTTAAGAGCTACAATTCTATTACTCATACTCATTTATTGTATTTTTATATTTTCTATTGGTAAGTATTTTGTAACAGTTTAATAAGGACTCTTTGAGAAGGACAATTAGCCTTAGTTTTCTAGAATCCATAATTCAAAGCAGTTGCAGTCAATTTTTTATATGGTTTCTCTAAGTTCAATGATATTTAAAGGTTGCAATGTGTTAAGATCGTAAATTACTACCTTATTTTCAGTTACTTCAAAACCAAAGTTTCCTTCGTCTAATACTTATATATCAACATTTCCTTCTTTTTCATCACATTTTTTATCTAGTTTAATGTTAAAAGTCATAGTTTTATTAGAACTTCACCCTACGATTCAGGAGTATCCTATTAAGACTCTTTCTATATCCTTGCTATATTTAGTTAACGAACTTCAGAAATTAACTCCGTTCTTCATTTTACTTTACTCTTATTTCATCTTATCTTCCTAACTTAAGGACTTTGTTTCCTTATAAAACCAACTTTAATTCTAAGAAGCCTCAAGTAAAGGCTATTAAAGTTTTTAATCC
Organism: Loxodes magnus; assembly: GCA_946699065.1. Classification (NCBI taxonomy): domain Eukaryota; phylum Ciliophora; class Karyorelictea; order Loxodida; family Loxodidae; genus Loxodes; species Loxodes magnus. Next base: position 161,488 of record CAMPDV010000244.1, read on the forward strand.
ATTTTATTAGCAATGATAATAGTTACTTTAATATCTATAAAAATAGTTATTAAAACTACTATAAAGATAAAAGTTAGAAAAACTAGCATTATAACTATAACTAAAGTTATAACTAGTTAACTTTAAATTTTCATTCAATCAAATATTTTATTCTAGTTATCTGGACCACATGCATTCCTAGGATTATTTCTCGCATGTTTCTAAAAGTCTTATAATCTTTATAAAGATTTTAGTTAGTCTAACTATTAGAGATTCAAAATTTATTTCGTAGCTTTTCGGCCTTTTAGGGTCAAATTAATAAAGATAAAAAGTTGTTTATCTTAGCTTTAATTTATACCTATTAATTTGTATTTTTACCTATTTTAATTCTTTAATTTTCCTATTTCTCTATCCATTATTATCTTCTTCTTCTATTAGTTATATACTTATATACATTTCAACCTTCTATTCTCAAAAGTTATTTAAGCACTTAATTGATAGCAAATAATAATTACTTAATTATTTCAATTTGCTATTCTTAATCTTAAGTTACTATGATTATTTAAGTTATTATATATATGAGTGCTTATATCAAATATATAAAATAGAGCGGAATTATTTATCTTATTGGTAGTTAATACTAGCTCGTTTATTGTTAAATCTATTTGGCAAACTTAATACCTTAGCACTAGTATATTGCTTCTTAAGATTTACAATATTAGTTCTTATTTAATAGCTTAAGCTTACATTTCTACTATTAGAAATATTGAATATCGTTCTTATATAGCTTGAAAATTTAGTCAATGGCTATAGTTCTTATACTTATATATGAATTATTTATATCTAAGCAATTGTATTAATCTCACACTCTTTTTCTTTATACATTTTCATACAAATAAACCTTAAAAACTTATACTAGTATGAACTTATCCCTCTTTCCACAAGTGATCTTTAAGAAAATGGCAAGTTTAGCACTATACTTTATTGGAAAATTAAGAAGAGTTCTTAAATCTTTATACAAACCTATTTACTTTTGCTCTCCTCGTTTCTTTTTCCTAGTTAGCACTAAATACTCTAATTATCTTTGCTTTATTAATAGAATGTTAGATTTATTTTTATATGGTACATAAAGAGTGTAAGGTATTAAGGTTAATGTAGAACGGATTTTGAAATACTTGCTTATGGTATTAAATATTCTCTATTTCTAATCTTTAAAATTACTATCTTTCCTAAGTTTCTTGCTTTAATATGATTCTTATGAATGAATCACCTAAATTACTTTCAATTGTTATACTTTCAAAGAATCATGCTTAAATATATGGATTATTACTATTATCCGTTATGATTAGAGAGCTTTTAATCCCATTAACTTTTAGAAAAATAAGGAATGTTATTAAAAAACTTGCTATTCATGTTTGAAGAAACATTCATTAAAAACTGAATTCTAATGATACTGCTATAAGAATGCTCACACCTCCAGAAGATGAGCAATCAATAAAAACGAAAAAAAGTTTTTAAAATAGCAATAACTAGATAAGGTAGAAGTTCATTTATCAAGCGTATAAAAACAGCAAAGCATTATGGGTATACGATCAAATTACAATTACAGATATGGTATGAATCTAATAAATACCATAACAATAGTTAAATCTAATTATATACATTCCAAATTTATTTAAGTATATCTAATAAAGATAACTTAAATTATATAAATAGAGAATAGAAAGCCAATAAATATCTTATTAGTCAGTTCTGTAATATCATAGTTAGTACTTAAACTTTTGGTAAGTGTCTTATTTATATTAACTAGAGATTGACTTTAGCAAGTGTTAAATTCTTTCGTAATTAACTATATGCTATACTTTAAGCTTCTGGATTAAGCAATGAAAAGATATTTTTTGATTATGAGAAGTCTAAATAATAAATTAGGTTAAAAATGTGTTATAGTTTCATATCAAAAATACTAGAGAATTAGAAGAGGTTTAGATAGTTTATAATATTATCTTTTAAATATGATAATAATAAGCGAGTATCTAATATAGAAGTATAAGATATTAGATATTTATAAAGTGGAAGATGTAGAATAGGGTAAAGGAAAATTGCGAATATAAAAAGAATTAACTAATTATAACAGAAAAGAGAAAACGACAGTAATAGGATTAGGATAGAAACAACTTACTGAAATTATTTGCAACTCTTATTAATAAATTCCCTATAAACTATAATCTGATATGACTTAGTAACTAAAAGAAAGCTAAAATAAAAAAGTTGACTTAGAATAATAAAGCTGAACTGAGGTTTTTATTTTATATTTTCAGGTTTTGTTTTAAAGTTCTGTATTCATACTATATAACAGGAATTCAATTATCTTTTGACCAAGTTTCAAAATTAGATAATTAATAATAGAACTAAAAGTTAATAGGAGATTTGATAATAGAGATGAGAAAGTTTAAAGCTGGAAAAATTTAGGAGTACAGTATTACAAGATATAATGAATTTACTAGTTTAAAAGAAAGCTTTGAGTATATTTTTGAAAATGAAATGTAAATAAGTTTTAATTAATTATATCCAAAGAAAAACTTTTGAGTTCATAAATTCCAAAGTAAATTTTGAAAATATACACACATGTCAAGACTTATAAAGCTTCTGCTAAAGAAAAATATTTATGCATATGAATAGCTTTCAATAAGATATACGGTTTAATAATTTCTTACTAACTAATTAAATTAAGAAAAATGACTTAATAGCTTATTAAATAGAATAGCCTAAAGGTGAAATTATCCATTAATAAGCAAGATTTTTTATTCCTTAATCTCTAAAATAATTTTGAAGAAGCGAAGCTTAAATTCTTTAAAATAATGCATAGTTTTAAAGTGCTTTTTCATATTTTCATACTATAATAGATATAGATAGTTAATAAAATACCATAAGCAAATTATATATCAAATAGTTCAAAGACTATATATATTAAAATTGAACTATGTACTAGTTAAAAATCGAAGGAATTTACTCGAAAATTAATATGAAAGCAAAAGATTAAAACAATGAGAAAATATTCAAATATATATGATTACCTCAAAGAATATTTTCTAGTATATTAATAAAGTTTTTCTTTATAGTAATAATAATAAATATAGTGATTCCACGTTCGTCACTGTATTAAATTTTATCTGTTTGTTAAATCTTAAATTTCCAGTCTTCATTTGGATCGCTTTCCTTAAATTCATTTACTTGTGTTGATTTAATCCTTTTTTTAATTTGAATTTTGGTTCAATCAAGTTCATTACCTAGATTTTTTTGTTTCTTCTTTGTTGTACTAATACAATGTTTCTTAAAGCTACACTTCATAGAAATAATATATTATAGTGAATCTGACCTTATTAGGTTAACCATTTTTAAGTTCAATTGAATTTTTTTGTAGAATTCTGCTCCTTCCTTTGATGTTGCTCAAATATATCTAGTTCTTCTTTTTCTTCACTCCAATCTTCATCTCGTTCTGAGTTTCAGTCCTCTTCTTCCTCTTTGATCATCACATTCTCTTTAGTTCCTTCAAGCATTTCTTTCAACATTGTATTATTTACTTTAGTTATTGATTAGTTTAATTTCAGTCCTTTATATAATTTTCTTCTATTTACCTTACCTTCTCTTGAGCAATATATTTAGTTCAATTTGGTCAATATTCTTTTTTCCTTTATTCTTTACTTTTATTTGAACTATTAGCATTGTCTTATGAGATATCTTTTCTTCTTGCATAATAAAAATTAATATATCCAAAGGATCTCCATTTATTTTTTTTATTGGACTATCGATTATGTCAATAAGATATACTGGTTGAGTCTCTATTCTATTTATTTTATTAGGAAACTACCATTCCGTTTCCGATTCGCTATAATTTCCTTTTTTAATAATTATTTCGCGTTAAATCTTCACCGTCACTTATAGCAAGTTCTTAATTTTTTCGATTAATTCCAGGACTTAAGATTAATGTCTTATTCTCCTAGAACAGTAGTAATATCTCTTTTTAGTAGTTCATAGATATGGTATTTTATTTTATGAAGAAGAAGCTTAATCCATTATATATATAATACATCCAGTTAATTCCTCTTACTATAAGCCTAAGTTAACTTTTAATAAAGCTTTATTTTTATTTAGGGAATTTATTTTAAATATGAAATGAAGAAGGCTAAACTAAAATTTCTATGCAAATATTTAAGCTAGATATATTATATAAAAATAGATTAGCAAGAATAGTAAATGCGACTAGATATTATGGATAGAAGCAATACTTGTAATAGATATTGATAACTGCTTCATTTTTAGTTGGAAGAAGTGAGATAAAACGATTTTAATACAATTAATTGAAGCATATTCTTTTGCTTTAAAATGGAATATGGAGATGTATACTATATAATCTCTAAAAATATTGATGGAGTGTAGATACCAATTAAGCAAAATCCATTAATGGACTTTGAGGATTAATTAAAAAGATTAAATGCCAGCTAAAGAGTAATCTAAGTATATTATAGTAGATCTAAAGGTTGAATGTAATATATAAAGGAATTTTAATTAAGAGTGAAGAATTTACTCATTTACTTTCTACATTTTTCAGTTTAGAGACTACAAAACTTCCAAAATTATAAATTCTTTGCTTCACTTCTTAGCAAAGATGCTCACTCTCTATTATTTTTTGCATTTTATGCCCGGATATTAACTTATGTGATATGCCATCATTATTTTCCTATATATGACTATCTTACATTGTATTCATCTAGATGCTTTCATTCCATTAATTCCTATCTTATTAAACTAGCTTCGCTTGGCTCTCTTCCAACAGCTAAAAATCGAAGAAGTATCTAGAACTATAAAAAACTTCCGAATATTATCAGATTTAGATAATTTGCTTCTTAAGTAATGTTAATTTTGCACTTTTATGGATTTAAGCACATTATGCGTATGAAATTTTTTGTTAATATGAATGAAACTACAAGCATGATAAATACTTGTCTATATAGACAACTTACTGTTTTTCAGCTTTCGAACCTTACGCAAAGTTTTGAATTCTATTTTGCTCATATCTCGATAAATTAATTACTTGTCTTCAGTCTTCTATTCTTATAAAATTAGCAAGCATCCAATTTTTAAATTGTTCAGGTAGTTGCATGAAGGTATTTTGAAGGTTCTGAATTCATTCGGAAAATATACTCAGGAAATATTTTGTCTGAAATTCGAAACTCTAATGCTCTTATAATTCCTCCTCTTATTTTTCTTGGACTAATAAATAATTAAAATCCACTGCTTTATTGTAAAAGAGGGATTCAAAAGCGTTTAAAGAATTTTTCCGAAGCCATTTCAATAAAATTTTTTGATTTTACATGAATATTTGATCTTTAGTGAACTACATAATTTATTTTTCGCTTTATATATTTTTAAACTGTGTAGCTTTGTTATCAACTTAACTATTCTTTGTGACTATCTTGGTTTTCAAAACATTCTTTTTCTGCTTATTCACTTAACTTTTTTAATTTTCCTTTTCTTCTTATTCTTAATATTAAAGTTCCTCTAACTCTTTACTTTGAATGGCACTTAAAATTGAATTTGTTAATTTACTTTTTTCTTGTATTTACTATTAATGAATGCTTGTCAAATTTAAGCTATTTCTAATACTGCCCTTCATTTATTCTGCTAATTAATTATTTCCTCTTTTTTCTTCGCATTACTTCTCAATCAATTAGTTGGTACTTTTGTTTACTCTATGAATCGGGCTTTAATTCTTAAGTCTTTGGTCTTGCACTTGCTGGTTTGCTTCAAGCTATTATTCCATTTCACCTTTTCTATTTATCTTTTTAATTTCTGAAGCTATACTAAATTTCTAATTATAGAACTAGCATTTTTCTTTAAAAGCCTAAGGAACTTATGAAGATATTTTATTTATCTTTCTTTAGTTTTACTACTAACTGGATTCTTACGATTATATTAATTAACAGTTAGAAGACTAATTCTAAGGGTTTAGATTATAATATGGTGCGCTACCCTCTTCAGAGGACTAATGATTTGGAGAATTATCTGTTTATTCATTAATATTTTTTGTTTTCTTTCTCCTATTTTCGTTTTACTATAGTTCCACGCTATTTTTTTCTAATTACATCTTTATGTGTTATTTTAAAAGCTTTTACATTTACTTTTATTGATTATTTAGAATCTCCTGATATTTTTCCTAATCAAGAACATCCTCTTATTTCGTTGAATTTTCTTACTGTTCTGATTAAATTTGATCATCGTGAGATTTTGATCTTTACTTTTTCAAGGATTTAAGATTTCTTTCAATTACTATTGGATTTTAATTGGCAAGATCTTGAAAATTAGCATTTTCTTAAGGGCTTATAGTTATGTTACTAGTATGCTTCTTTCTAGGCTATTTTAGTTATTACTGCTTTATAAAATTTTTGATCTAAGTTTCCTTATCTTATAATTTTTGTGTCATATTAGATTTTCTGAAATTAGCCTTTTGCTTCTTAGAGTTATGCTATATCTTATTTTCAACTCCCTTTGGCTGATATTACTCTTCTTATCCAACTTTAATAATATCATTACTATCCTTTTAGACACTGCTTTAGTAGTTATGATCATTATTTTGAATTTTAGTGATTATATTATGCGATTGAAACTGAGCAATATTTAGCGAGCTTCCAGAATTATCTGTATCTTAGAATTGATAAAAATCTGGAGTTTAAGATCTCTTTTTGATTAAAACCTAATATTCGTTTTTTTCGTTTTGTTAATTTAAGGCATCGCATGAATCAGGTCTAATATCAGCTTTATTATGCATTTGTGGACTTTAGTCTCTATTGATCCTTAAATTGATTTGCAAATCCTTCGTATTCAGTGTGTTTTACATTTCCTTGATTTGCCTATGCTTAATTTACTTCATTGCGTATTTAGAAAATTATGTTGAAACTCTATTTTTTTACATCATCTAGTAGCTTTATGGACTTTTATCTATACTATAAGATGAGTTGCTATTAGAGTCTTTTATAACTGGACTACTTTTCAAGTTTATTAAGCTGATATTTTTCTTAACCTATTATGGACTCATAAAGTTTGGACTTAACTGATAAAGATTGTGATAACTATGGAAGCTTTAAATGGTATTCGTAAGGCTTGGTAGTGAAAGTTCATTAGTCATATTTTCATTCGTTGATTTCAAATTCTAGGATCTTTCCCAGGTTGCTTTTTATTAGCTTCTTTATATTAATTATAAATCAACTGATTTGTTTAGATTCTATTTTTCATTTAAGTGATAGTCAGATAATTTAGCATCTGAATTATTTTCTGAAAAGAGTGGTACATAAATATTTTGTGAGAGCTTGTACTAGCTGGCCTATTACCAGTTTAACCCTTTGTCGTAGCTTTTATTTAGCTCTACTTTCTTGTGTCCTTAATTTCTGATGATTATTTACTTCTAAGACTTATTCTTGTTAGTTAAACTCTTAGTTATTAAGGAAGTAGATATGCTCTCCAGAATTTCGTTTTCTATATTAGTAAGTTTGTGAAGTTTTAATTATTACTTCGATGCATTTTGCTTTTTCAAACTTCTTTACTTAATTCGATCTCCTTATATTCACTTAGTTTACATTCTAAAGTTATTGCTATTTTCTTTCATTTTAGCTAATTCTTTACGAGTATTTAAACATTAAATCAGATAGCCTCTTAAAATTAATGCAAGTAGCTAAATTTAAACTTCCTTTTTAGTTTATATAGCTCAGCTTTGCTTCAATTTGCTCATCCATGTGCTTCAATTAGAAAATTTGCTCATATAAATGCCTAAATTTATTAAGCTTTGTAGTCGATTTACACAAATAACTAGTTTACTCATTTTATCCACTAGCTAGCAGTAACTTAAATATATTCCTTGCTAGAAGCTTTTCCTCTTATTAATGTAGTCATATATTTAATTAGCTTATAACTATATTTATATACTCTCTTTTACTTCTTAGATTATTAATATTATATATTCATCTTCAGCCATCATTATCACTTTTAATCTCCTTTTATCTGCATAAATAATCATTTTTCATCTTAAGATCCACCATACAATTTTCATCATGCTTCTAGCTTTTGAAAAGTACAATCTTCTTCTTATAATATACAATTAGTTCATATCTCACTTTAAGTTTCTTAAAGGATCGGCTGACTATTTTACCTATACACCAATAATTGAACTGTAATTTAATTTTTCAGTCTTTATCTTTTATTTTTATGCTATATATGCTTGGCATTTACTTTTAAGCTTTAGAACTTGCTCAGTTAAACATTTAAAATCAATATATCCTTTTTAATACTTTCTTAGTTGATATTCATTTTGCTTTTAAGCAAGCTTAAAATAGAAGGATTAGTAATACACGCTTATTTAGAGATTTAGGGAATTCTCATGAAAATACCTCATGTATATAAAATCAACCACATTATCTGAATTACCACAATCATTCACTTAATATCTTCCTCTAAAGCCCATACATTCTAATAACCCTAAGAATGATTAATATATTCTTTTTAGTAGTATTTACCCAAGCTAATAAGAATGTATTATAAGACTCCATCATATATACTTAATTCCACCCTTCTATTGATAACCTTTCAGGTTATTTAATTAATTCCCTTAATCTTATTATTTTTAGTATAATGCTATTGTACATACTTTATACACAATTCTAGTAATGGAGGCATTAATAATCACTCTTATACAATCTTAAATTAAAGCATTTTTGCTTGATATTAGTGATAGTACTTGAAGAGTAAACTAATTGACTATAACTGAATGATTTATGAGAGTGCTTTTCTTTTGAAGAATTTACCAATAGCTTTCATTTTCTAAACTCTCTTATATGAGAAATATTAATCATTCCTATCATTAGAAACAGGCAGTTCAATTGTCTAATATCCATATATTACTGAGGCTCATTTATTCAAATTAACAATAATCATTGGTGAGTTCTATTTTTAATAGTGAAGTATATTGATAAAAGGGAATTATTTGAAAGACAAGTATACTGATATATAAATAACCTTCTATTTAAGTATAGAAGGAGAGTAGTGTCTACTAGTTACTATTTAAAAGCTATAAAGTTAAATTTAAGGTTAGTAATCTAATAGATTTTTATGCTTCATATTGATTAACTTAGGACTGCTTCTTATAACTTTAATATTAAGTGTTCTTTGTAGCTGTAATAGAATATAATAACTTTTTGCTTATATATCTAAGTAATATTATTGTATTACATTCAAATTATCTTATGATTGAGGATTAACCTTAATAGAACAGCTTATGAAGTATCTAAAATTCTTAAGACTTAACTGTTTAGGAAAAAACCTGAAAGCATTATGCGATCTAAGTGTGCTAATAGTTTTTACCTCTTTAATAAAAGGATCTTGATTAAGCTTTATTTCCTTCTAAAAGCGAACATACTTTTTGTCAAGTTACAATTCTGATCACTATATAAAGTTGTTTTATCAAGAGGATCTTCTTTCAAGGATAAAGAAGTAAACAATTTAAAAGCTTCAAAATAGAATTCTAATTAAATATATCTAATAGCAATAATACCCTTCTGTACCCTTTATAAGGCATTATATTCAGTAATAACTAAAGTTAATCATAATTAATTATAAAAGAATACTGGAAAAAGCATAGATATGTATAGGCATTCTCTATTTAAATAGAATGATAGATTAAATTCTTAGTTATTCGCAAAGCTTTTGGCTTATAATCTAAATCTTTTAATTTATACTATTAATAATGCTAACTGGAATAGAACAGCATGTGTATTTATATTATAGAAATAAGTTCGATTTTTTTAGCTTCTAGATTGAGTTGAAAATATTAAGATTTATCATTTATCTATTTTAGATGCATTGAATGATATGTCATTAAATATGTATGAAATACGTTTTAGAAAATGATTCCTAGAGTTTGCTTTGCTTAGATGCTAAAGAGCAGTCTCCAGATCTATAGCTAATTTATCTTATTTAATGGTGTGAATCCTTAAGATTTGTTCTAAATTACACTTGTCAAAGTACTTCAGTTTTATATTTCTGTTCATCTGAGCTATTCAACTCATAACTACTGAAGATTATATAAAGATGCTATTATAGTCTTACTTTTAACTATCGCATCCTCTTACTTAATATCTTCGACGCATATACTATAATCCTCCAACCTCTCTCTATAGCATTAAGGATATACTTTAATAAAATAAGAGCAGATATACTTGTATATTGTCTAAATGCTATATATTAGTCATTTAATATTGAGATAGCTCTATGATATGATAATATTAGTTTAGCAAACTTAAGTTTATAGAGTATAATATAAAAGAGAAATCTAGTTCGAATTAACGAAATAGTTAACCTTTAAATAAACGTCAAGCAATCAAAATATACCTAGAAAGATTTTCCTTGTCACTTTCCTCTCCCTAAATTATATCCTTTGCACTTGCTTTAAACTCCATATGAAGTTTCTGGCTCTTACTACTCTTTTTCTGACCAACATAACCTGCACTAATGGTCCTTAAAACCTCTTAATTTACTATATTTTTATTTACCTCCTTCAAAGAGGTAAGATAGTTAAAATGCTCTAACTTATTGATTAATTAGCCAATATAAGGGAAAAGTAAAATTTATTTTACTTTTTAGGTTTTTCGTTTCTGTTTTTAGTTTACATACTTGTGGAGACGGGATTCCAAAGGTACTTCAGAAAATGAGTCTAAGTAGTCAACGTCAAACTAAAAGGATGAATGCTAATTAAACTCTAATTTGCTTCCAAAGTTAACTTCCCGGGAAATATTCATTTATTATATTATTTAGCAACTTTGGAATTTAATACATTCAATATGGCTGCTAATACTTGCTAGCATCTAATATCACACTCTAAGAACAGCAAAAGGAAGATATCATAAAAACAAAGCTACTTTAGACAGATGTATGGAATTTATGATTCAAAGTTAGAGAATAAAAGGAGAAAAATATAGAACGAAAAGGGTACCGAAATCATAAGGATAGCTGTTTTAATAAGATTTGTATTTGTAAATTGATTTAACTTTTCAAACTTAAATTAAGCAAGCTTCATAGGTTAGATAATAAGAAAGAAATCTTAATTGATTTATTTAATCTAAATCAAAGATATATATCAGATTAAGTTTTAGGTCAAAGGGAACTAGATTAAAGTATAAGAGTTCTTAGTATTAATAAAAGTTCCCGCTTTATTATTTAGTAATCTCTGAAAATTCACCTTTAAAGGTAAAGGGTAGTTTTGGTGGAATTCCATTACTTTTTGCTATTGAAGATATACAAATTTCATAGCTTCAGCTATTAACATGAAAGCCCTTATTTGCAAGATCTTTCTTTGCTAGATTTTATTCAATCTAAAATTTAATTATTTAAGGCTATTATTAATTAAATATCTAAACTACCTTAAAATCAGTAATTCTAATAGTAGTAGGAAAATGATAATCTTTAATTCTACTTTTTTAATAAATTTACTATGAAATACTTTAGAGTATATCATAAGAAAATAAATATAATAAGAGATGCTTGCGATGATCCAAGAAAAGTACCAAACAATTTACTGAAATAAATTCAGGGTAATAAAAAGGAAAAATGCTTGAGTTTATCAATATTAGTTAACTAAATGAAATAAAACCATAAATTCATTTATTTTCCCCAATCTTGAGCTTAGACACAACATGACTTCCAAAATTGTATATTTTATGCTTTACCTCTTAACTCAGTTCCTCATTTTCCACTACTTTCTGGATTTGTTCGTCAGCTATTAACTTATGTGATATTCCATCATTATTTTTCTGAAAGTTAAACAACTTACACTAAGTTCGTTTAAATGCTACCATTTCATAATTTCTTGTCTGATAGCTAATACTTCGTTTTATTCCCTTCCAACTGCTAAAAATCGAAGAATGATTTAATACTATATAATACTTCCAAAGATAAGCATATTTCTTGTATTAGCTCCTAATTTAGCGTTTTCTTTGTTATTCTAAGATTTGACACACATGATTCGAATAAAATTCTTTGATAGTATAAAAAAAATAACCAACATGATATGAATTTATCTGTGTAACTTAAACTTACTTTCTTTCCATTTCAGAACTCTTTGCTAATTTCTATATTCGTGTAATTTCATAGCTAGATAATCTTTCTATTTTCATTCAATCTAACTCTGATATCAAGTTTGATGCCAGTCAGTTTTTTACCTCTTCATGCAATTTATCAAAGTTACTTTGAATGTGTTAGATTCACTAATTAAATATCTCAAGAAAATAGTTAAGCTGCGATTCAAAATTCTAATGAGATAACTTTTAGGACTATTTTTCATTAAGTAACAAATAATTGAAATCTATTAATTTGTCGTAGCATAGAGTTTCAAATGTAGGTTTAGAGTATTTTCATAATCACTTTAGCAGCAACTTCTAAATTTTCTGAAATTCTGTCTCTTAACTTTAAACAGAAATTTACTATTCAGTTTGTATTAATTCAGACGCTTAAGTTAAGCATTCTAATTGTCTTCCTTCTTATTCGTTATTTTACTTTTATTTAATTCTTTTATTTCTCTTATTATCATTTTTATTGTCTTCTTGTGTTAAATTCTCATCTATAGAATGCTCATCCAGATCTTAATTATGACTAATATTAAAAATTTAATTTGCAGATTTGCTAGTTTGTTAAATAAAGCGACTTCTGAACTTCTTTTTACACAAATTTAATCTAATATTTCGCTTGACTATTTCCAATCGTTGCTGATCTTCTACTTAGCTTAAATCAATTTATTCTTTACTCTCTTGTTAAAGTATTTTAGCCTATATTTTTACTTATTACTTATTTTTAACCTTTATAAATTTGTACTCTTATTAGTTCAAAAAAACAGCCGCGCTTTTAGGACTGTGAGGATGATTGTCTTAAGAGTTATTGAATTTCTTATCATAGTATTAGCATTTTTCTAAAAACTCTTTTGGTATTTGCTTTGGAATTTTGCTTTCAGTTTTTTTCTCTTTATTTAGCTCATTCTCTTGATATGGAAGGTTTATAGCTTTTAATCCTTAGATAGGCTTAGGTCTTCCTTTAGGTTATTTGAATTTAGGATTGATAACATTTTTGACAAACTCTCTTTCTTTAATTAGCTCTTCCATAATCTAGATTTATTTTTTATACTCGTTGCTTTTTTTACCAAATCTAATTTAAAAAGATGATTTGGTGCTTTATTTTTGCTCTTTTGGATTTATAAGATCCACACTATTGATGTTACTTGTCTAATTTTAGTTTCTTGAAAGTTATTTGCGAATCAATTTTAAATCTTCAACATTCTCTGATTTTGATCTTTACCTAGTAATTGTTTATTTATCTTTATTAAACCAAGTATTTGCTTTATTTAAGCTCAAGTTTCTTCCTTATTTCTTTTGTAAGCCTAGATTTTTTTACTTAATCTATCTTTTGTGAGGTAGTTATAGTTACTACTATTAAGTGCTATTTTGAACCTTATTTTCTTGAATCGTAAGTTATTAAGTTTATTTCTATTAAACTGGGGTTTCTTTGCTCCTATATGAATCATGCTTCAACTTACTTTCTTCATTTTTCTATTTATATGTTTTATTTGGTATTTTTTAGATCATACTGATGTTGTTTTCCTAGTTTTTAAATTAAGTTTAGCTTTAGTTACTTTAAGGACTTGTAGATTTTTCATTTTTTCCTTAAATTTGTAACTGATTGATACTCACTGAATTTCCAGTGCTGTCTGTTACTTCTATGCATAAGAATTCAGGAGTTTTAGATCTTTTTTTGAGTAGTACTTATTTTTCATATTCCTAATTTCTATTTCTAACGATATCATAGGATTAAGGGCTAAAATTACTTATCTTCTAATTTCTTTTCTTTTTATTTATTAGCTTTTCTTTAATAAACTCATCCTATAGTTGTAAGGTTTTCTAAACCTTTTAGAAATTCTTGTTTACACTATTTTTGCTTTAATATATTGAAGCTTGACTTTGGTCTAAATTCACTCTTGGCTTTTGATATTAACTTTATGGACCTTCTTCTAAACCATTAGACTAAGGACTTTATGAATCTTTGAAATTTGGACTATTCTTGAATTGATTGAAGCCTGTTTTAATTTTATTTAGGGAGATATTGATATTACTCAAATGTGAAAGTGCTTGCTAAGGAGAGTTAAAGCGTTAAAGGTTTTTTATATTGTTAGCAAAGTTAGGGAGGGATAAATCACTACGCTACATTATAGAAATTTTCTTCTTATTTTAAGGAAATTCTTTACTCAGAAAATGCGAAGCAGCATTTGAATTAACAGATAAATCGGCTGATTTATTCAAGTCTTAATTCTTGACTTATAGTTAAAGTTTTTTCTTCAAAACCTGATTACTTTCAGAGGGATTTGGAATCTAAATATTAGATTCGTTTTTAATTTTTTGAGAATAAGCAATCCAATTAGGTCCCTTTTCGTAGCTCTTGTTCAAATAGTTTTGCTAATCAGCTTAATTATTGCCATTGGAAGATTTTCATGTCTAGTTATTTTTTTTAGTTGATATGCTTTTAGCAACTAGCATACTTGAAATATTCATCATAACTTCGTTCTAGACTTCGCAGAATTTAGTCAGTTTTATTTAAGATTTAGACTAGGCATTCTTCTGAAGATTTTTTTGCTTAGCAATATCTTTATTCCATCACTTAGACGAGCTCTTAGAATTAAAACCACTTTCCTTCATTTTGCTACTTTCTTAAATTATAAGCTTTAATTAAACGTTGACTTATACATAAAGAAATTAAGTAGTTTAAATCCTTTTTTTCTCTGCTTTTAATAAATATTCAGTTCATATAGCAGCTCTGCTTAAAGGCTTTTTTACTTTTGATTTATTTTTAAAGAATTGATATCCTTTAAGGCTTATTCTAGTTTTAATAGTCTGCAATTTAGATATAGCTATGCTTGCTATTGGCTTTATTTATTTAAGCCTTCTGAGTTATTTAAATTTATAGGAAATAGAGAGATTGTTTAACGCTGTATGATGCTATAGCTATAATCCCATATTACTAACTAGTTCATAACTGAAGCTATTTTATTTATATAACTGTATTTAGTTCTTCTTTTCCTTCTATTTTACTACAGTGTCTATGTTATACCTTATCAATATTACTTAGGTTGTTGTGATTTGGCTCAATACTATTTTGCTTTTTTAATAAATTGACATTAAATAAAATTAGATTTGACTTTCCTCTTGAAGACTTTGCTTTCAACTAAGGAAGAGAAACTTTTTCATTTTATCTTTAAGATATTATAAGCAGTAGCTAAATTAGAAAATTTCCAAGTATTGAGAAAGTTAAATTTTCAAGATCAAGAGTTTGAGCCAAATTCCCATAAAATGTTTACTTAAAATTACTAGGAGATAATTAATCTTCCTCTATGGCTGGAATATAATCCAGAATGTTAAATATATTTTAGCTTTAACTATCTTTAAGCAACTAACTTTTTTAAATATAGTATTTAGAAATAGCTCCTTATTCTAGATATATAGTTATGGCAAATTTCTAGCATTAGAACAGGGAATAAGACTTAGATAAAATTATCCTTCTTGGCTATAAATTCGCAGCAACATATGAATTTCAACTACCTGTTTTCATTTCATTTATCTTGTCCAATATTTCTTTATTAATTAGATAAATGAAGTGTATGATGGAATATATATATCAGATTAATTTCCAACCTCGATATAATTCTTCCAGTGCTACTAGCATTTTCTCCAATCACTTTTCCTTCTACTCTTAATTAACCTTCTCTGCTTACTATTCTATTGCTATAGCAATTCTGCTACTAAGGTATATAAACTTCTACGAATTGATATAGATTTGAAGTCAAAGTTAATGATTTCTTATGGTTAAATAAAGTTATCCAACTATAGTTGGATACTAAGGCTTTCATTCTATTATCTATCATTATGCTTAGCTGTAAGCTAACTTGCACTTATAGTGTTGGGGGTTAATAAAATCAAAATGCTTTCAACTTTTAATGGACTAACTTTAACGCTTGTGAAATGGTATAAAGTAGTAATTGGCCTAGAAATGAGGAATAAGGCTAGATGTATTAAGAGGAAAAAGAGATTTCTAGAGACATATAATATGATGAAATACTTATAAGACTAAAGTAATAAAAATATAGAATGCCACAATGTAAGGTAATTAAATTGACTCAGCTATAGTTATAGGAAATATTCTGTCATGCTTTATAATCAATTTTTTAACAGAAAATAGGATTTTATCCTACTTTATGTTCTTTTAATTAAAATGAGTATATGAGTATTGGAAACCCAAGAAAGAGATCTAGAATGTTAAGAGATTTTCCATTTTATATGATCAAGCAGAATTAGTTTTAAAATGCTCTCAATGTTTAGGCTATAAAGGATAAAGCTCCAAATAAAATGAGCAAAATTTAATTTGTAATGGATTATAAAGAGTTTAAGTGTTACTTTCTCTTTTTAAAATCTTATTTATAAGAATAGAGAAATACCATAATTAATGATGAATGCCTCATGGTGTAACGGTTAGCACTTTGGACTTTAAATCCAGCAATCCGAGTTCGATTCTCGGTGAGGCAATTTTTATGCGAATTTATATTTACAGCTTTTCTAGATTTCGATTAAATGAAAGCTGAAAGTTTTAATGTCATAAGCAAAAAGAACTAAGAGGAAATGCTAGTTTAAACAAGGATTAGACTTATAAAAATGAGTAATGAGAAAGGTATCTAACAAGCTAAAACTATGGTAATAGAAATTTTACGATCTTTCCTCCTTTCAGCCTTTTTATTATCCCTTCTTTGTTATATAATTAGGTTTCCTTTACACCTATTAAAGAGCATCAAATAGTATAATTATATATAAAGTGAAAATAATTAAATAAGACGTGTTATCCTATATTTGGGATAAGCTATAATAACTTATTAGTGTGGTGATAAAAATAAACTATCACTCGAAAGTAATATAATTCTCCTCGTAATCTTCGTAATCTTTTTCCAAAGCAGCTAAATCTTCTCTCGCTTCAATTAATTCACTTTCTTCCATTCCATAAAACACGTAGGAGTGAACATAGGCTCTCTTTGAGAATAGAAGGTCAAACTAATAATTTATCAGTCCGAATTGTCTAGCTATATCAATAGGATTAAATATCATAAAAGCAGATGGATCTGAAACTCTAAACCCATTAGGTTATTTGATAGGAACTTAGCAAAATACAGTTTTAAAAGAGTTTGGAACTCAATTCTTGAAATATATCTTATCCTTTTTGGTCTTCTTTACTTCTATCAATTCATCTTTTACTTGCTTAACTGAAACATTACCTCTATAAAATAAAACATGTCCTATTAAGCCACTTTGAAAAGAATTTAAGCCTGCCAACACTAAGTTTTGATTAAATAACTATGAAGTTATTGATTTAATTTAATGAGTCGATTGATCATAATTTTAAGGATTTAAGAAGAACGCATAAGAAGATTTTAGATAATGAATTCTTGGCCAGGGTATTAAATTCGTGCTAAGATCGTTTAAACTTGATAAAGCCCCTGATGATTACTGCACACTTAGATTGGATGCTATTCATGCTATTAAGTTATTTAAATCTCCATAACTTGGCTACTTTATTCCTATATAATCCTTAGAAATTTTAGTTAGCCTTTCATTATCAAAAAACACTGAAAACTCGCAATTTTCTTACATGCTATGTGTACTTAATATAGAATTATATGCATCTAAAGGAGAATTGAATGCTTGTTCTGAGGGAAATACTAAGAACTCATAAACTTCTTTTTTATAAAATTTTTTTATTTGTTAAGCAATCAAAGATGTTAATCCTGAGCCTGTTCCACCTGAACAAGATCTATAGAATAAAAATCCTTAAAAGCTTTCACATTTCTCTACCTATTTTCTAATTCCCTCCATAATATCTCAAATAACCTCCTTGCCTATCCAATAATAGCCACAAGCATAATTTTATTCAGCGCTTTAATTAAAAGATAGCATTTGTTCAGGTTTAAAAAGCGATTATTTATTACCCATTTTTATATTTTCAACAGTAGCATTATCAGAATCAATAAATAAGCAGCGAGGGTTGTATGATCCATCTTCTTATTCATTAAAGAAAGAATCTCTTATCATATGATTCTAGTTTTTAGCCTCCATTCCATCTAGCTGAATATCATATTCTTAACACATAAAATCCCAGTAAGTATCTCCAACCTAGACTCCAGTTTAACCAACATGTAATTAAACTAGCTCTTTCATTAAAATTGACTAATTAAGGGTTAGGTAACTTAAAAATGGTTAGATCAGTATAATATAGATAAAAGTCCTTTTTACCTCCTAGATTTCTTACATCCTTATCAAGCTTAATTAATACTAAATCTTTACTCTATAGAAATGTCTAACTATATAGGAATTAAATTCACCCTTTAAAAATAGTTTCATAGCATAAAATTGGAAACTTAAGCTTAAACGAGATATAGTAAGGAATAGAGCTTATGAAAAATAAATGATATGGGAACTTTACTGAAATTGAGATTTCTTTAGTAGATTGACTATAAAGTAAAAAGAACTACTTTACTCTGATGATAAGTTAATTAAAAAGCGGAAATTACACATTTGCTTATCTTTGAAGGCTTTATGTATTTATTATTTTGAGTTTGAGACAAAAAGAAAATTTAAAATCCTTTATAATGTTAAATATTGCTTATATTAGCTATTAGTTTTAAGATATATTTATACAAGTTCTAAGATATTAAATATAGTGCTCATACAAATTAGCTGGAACAATATTAAGGTGAAATGTCTTAATCACTTTAGCCAAAATCTAGAGATTCTATTATAGATCTATAATTAAAATCAAAAAGCCTTGGCTGTCCTTTTTATAATATTGCTACTTTTATTTATTGTGCAAATGAGAAAGTTTTACACCTAAAATAAGACTCACTTAGCCAGTTTTATAAAATAAGCCATTTGCTTCAAACTTTATCTTCATTTATATCTTAAATTTCGTTTTGCTTTATTAGACCAAGTTTGAGCATTAATTCCATTTTTTATAAAGTTAAATTCTAAACTTAATCTAATTAAGTTTAAGATATAAACTAAGAAATATAAAGCTAAAAATATGTTCTTATACCTACTCTTCCTACTTAAATTGTAACAATTTAAATAATCTTTTTTAAGCTAAAAAACTAACTCTTATCTTCAAATAATTTAGCGTTACTTATCTTAATCCGTTTCTATAGAGGTAAAAGCTTCCATTATTTAAATAGCTTACACAATGTTATTCTGAGTAAAAAAGGAACTAGAAACTTTATATCTATCACTAGTATAAATGAGCTAAACTAGTTTAATTATTCCTTCTTAATTGAAACTTTAGATTAATTGATATTAACTGGCGTTTCAAATAGTTTATGTGCTAACTTGATAAACGCTTTTTAGGAGTCACTGTAGTTTTTAACATTTGAATACTAAAATAATTTTGGGCTTTTAAGCACCTAATTAGTAGTTAGTCTATAACCATACATTATAATATCAAAGCTGCTGGCTATTCATATAAGTAAACCTTATAATTAGATAAGCTGACATAGTGATCCTATTAATAGCAATCTAAGACTTTTTATTACCATCTTATTTACTAAAGGATTGAATAGGAAAATTGATCAATAATAGTCAATAATTATTTCTAATAAAATGGGACTGATATAGCATAAGCATCATATCTCTTTAGTCATATAACTTAAATAATAAAATTAAGCCAAAGAGAAATAAATCTCATTAGTATTATTAAAATAATTCTAAGGGATCAAAAACCAAAAAAGTATAATTTTAACTTAAATCTCATTTATCTAAAGATAATCCAAATCACCAAATAAATTAAAATGACACTATTATGTAGATGCATAGTATTTGAGAGAATCAAAAGCTTAATTTATGTCATATAATTAGAAGAAGCTACTTTATTGAGACTATTAATTAAAGTAAAGCTTCTATGATAAAATAACTAGACAAAATTACAAATTTTACTATTTAGCTATGATATGATATCAATACTCTAAAAGTTGCTAAGTAAAAATTGAAGTTTATTCATCTTGAAATAATTTTACCACCAATTAAAAAAAAATTTGCATAATCAAATTTATTGAAATAAGCTGCTATATAAAATCTCAGAGTTTAACTTTAAGAGTTATATTTAGCTTATCAAAATTGAATCCTCTATAATCTATTTATATGGATCTATTTGATATAAGCTATTTGATTGCTTCTATCTATCGTTAATAATTCTATTGTATGATGAACTAGAATTTTATTTTGGTAGTTTATTTCATCATAAGAAAATGCTAATCAAGGGAATTATTATTTTAATATCTGAACATAGTTGGTTTCTTGTAATATTGCTTCCTCTAAAAGACTTTTAGACAGCTTAATGGAAATATTGGATCAATATCTAAAATCAAAAACACAATGAATAATAATTGCATATTCCATAATCATGACTTCAAGACTCCTATAAAAGATCTGATAATCACTTCAGATATTTTCCTTCAAGATCTAGAATAAAACTAGAAGCCCCTCTAGTTAAAGAGTTATAATCAGACATTTTAAGTTCTTGCTTCATCAATTTTTTGATTATCTAAAGTAAAGTGATAAGCTTAGTTAGAGTTATGTTATAAGAAGTATTTGATTTATTAACGTTGTCAAAAATAGTTGAATAGATTATTTAAAATAACTATCACATATTGAAGATTGAAGTGTGATTTACTTTGTCACTTATATATACTTAAAGTGCTTTATTAGTATTATTAACCAAAATATCTAATGATCCATCGTTTGATCTCATTTGCTTTAATAGTTTGGTTTTTTCTCTAGAAATAAGCTAAATATAAAATAGTTGATTTTCATACCATTCTATTACATATTCTTATGCTTATGTCTAATTAAGACAATTAAGAAAATTACTAGCTTTGTGTTAGATATAATATCAAGACAATTTTTCAATGAAGTAATTATTTTATACTATTAATCAATTACTTTACCATCAAAAATCTTAAATAGGCAAACATAATTTAAAACCCACTATTGGATGCAGATAAACTTAATGATCTTAGAAAAATATTTAATTTTATTTGACTCTAAGCATAATAAAAAAGAGGGTTTATAAGCTTAAAAAGTAAGTTATAAATAAATAAGACAGGTTTATATCAATTTAATACTAGAATTTTGAGCCTAAAAATACAAATAAATTAAATGATATTTTAAAAAATTTTCCCGCGTATTTCTACACCAGAATGTTCAAATTAACGATGGAACTGATCATCAAATATTCTGTTAGATATTTATCTTCCTTATAATAAGATATGTGAGCTGCTTTAGTATTGCAACCTGCAAATATCTTAATTACAAAGGAACTGAAATATCTAATTTGGAATATTTCGAATGTCTCAGTTATAATATCAATGTCCTGATATTATTATGGCTAGACTAATGTTTAGCCATTTTGTGAAATGACTTATCTTGTCTAACTTGTAAAATTTGACTGAATCAAGCCATTTCAATTACTCTTAACTAAATCTAAAGGCTATTAAGTTCAAACTCTTGTAAAAGAATCTAACTTTGCTAATAAAGATTACCTTGCTTCCCTAAGCTTCCTAATCTATCTTGTTTTTTAGCTACTTACTAGATCCTCAACATAATAACTTAGCAATAAGGTTATAACATGATTTCTTCTAATTACATGTTTGCTCTTCTAGTTTTCTGGTAGGATTTATCCAACAATTTCTAAATCCTCCTATAGAAAGCTAAGCACAAACATGTTTAACACTCTCTAGATCCCATTTATTTATTCGACTGAATATTTAGTTTCAGATACTATCTAAAACTTAAATATTCTTGCTTCTTCTTAATGATACAGACACTTTAAGTCACTTGAAGGACTTTAAGTGTTTTTTATAATTAAAGAATAAAATTTGGTTAAATAGAAAATTATTTTATAAACTAAATGGAATTAAAGCTGACGATAAATTCAGTTTAGTTATAAAGAATGAACCAAATTCTTGAACCAAATTTTAATGATGATTCTTAAATTTAATTAAGATATTTCTTTATTAGCTTAGAGTTAATCTCAGTGAGATAATAAAACAATAGATTTTAATATGAGTATCAGAGAAGAAACATTTGAGGTATTAGGGTATGATTATAAGTTGTGAGATTCAAGTAATGAAATAAGTGAGCAGCTTTGTCTAAAGATTATAGAGTTTAAAAAAACGATGATTGCTTAGTTAAAATAGTAAAGCAAAATTAAACTTTAATTAGCTAAATTTTTACTTATTTTGTATCGTTCGCTATTATTTATCCATGATAAAGGAAAAGCTATATATAAATTTTGCTAGTAGTATAAAGCCAATCTTAATCAAGTAATGATTGAGATAAGTCTGCTAATAATCCTTATTTGAACTAGCTTTTCAAGAAGTATTTTATTAAGATATAGAAGGTAAACTTACAGAGGTTCAGTTTTTTACTAATAAATCTTTAGATTCAAAACCTTAACTTCTGATAATCTCGCTCGATAATTTCAAATTCCATCTCTAATTGCATAAAATGGTTATTTTAAATCTACTTTGATAAGCTAAGTATCTAATAAGAATATTATGATCTTCTTGCTTAATTTATATTTAAAAAAAGTTATAAAATAAATAAATCTAATGAGGGATATCGGAAGTCACTCTTATTTCTATTAAACTTTATTTTTCCTAATGCTTTTTAGTTATCGACTGTAGATCCAGTAATCATTAAGTTTATAATATAAATGGATTATCTGATGAGGTATGTTAGATGAGATTTAATCTAATGAACTGACTTGATTTTTAATGTTTTCCAAGTTTAACAGTTAATTAGAATTTTTAAATATGGAAGTTGGAAAGTTGATGCAAAGGGAATTCTAGCAGAAATTTCAGTCTAGTTAGCCTATATTTATTAACTTCACTAGCTTATTAGCAGTTAGAAGGATATATAGCTCAGTCCTTAAGAGTAATTTATTGAGTTATAGTAAAATTAAATGTATATTTCAAGCATGTAAGAAGCTAAAATTACTTTAGCTAATGTATATGAAATTAAAGGATTGTAAGCTAGAAGTACTAATTGAAAAATAAAGTATAAAGACACAAAAAAATTCTCAATCATTATTGATAAATATCGTTCTGTCTTATTTAAAGCGCTAGAAGATAATAAAATCCCTTTCTATTAATCAATTTCTTATAGAATAAATTATGACTAGCTAGATATAAAACTATAAGGTACGTTTAGAAAATATAATCTATAAATATAAAAGGCTATAAATTGACTTGAAGCAAGCATTAATAAATATTCTAACTATTATGCAATCAAAACACTTTAGCTTTGGTCATCAAATTAGCTTTTTTAAATCAACATTAGTGATTTTAATACCTGTAAAGTAATATAAAATATAATGACAATATTAGAGATTATAAACTAGGAGAAGGAATAGAGTGACTAAATAAAATACCTTGAATCGATATCAGTTTATTAAATTTTGAGATAGTTTTAAAATTTCCTATCTCTAAGTTGAAGATAGAAAAAAGACTATTTGATGAAAGTAAGCTTAATTATCCAAAGTATCTTAAATTCAAGGGAAGCAACTCATTCTATAAACATCCTTTCTTATCAAGCAAGTAAGTCTAATATAAATAAATTAAAGATGTGCTAATAAAAATTGCCTCACCGAGAATCGAACTCGGATTGCTGGATTTAAAGTCCAAAGTGCTAACCGTTACACCATGAGGCATTCTTCTTACAAATATTATAACTAAAAGCTTAAATACAGATACAATAGTCTTTCATCAGAACTAAAAGTTTTTTCGTTAATCTAGCACTTAAAAAAGCTTTAATTATAATTATGATGTTTTGATTTAAATTGAGTTCATAAGGTTTAAGTTAGTAATTTTTTCTATAAAATGATATTTAATTAGAATTTGCCTATTAAATAAGAGAAACTACTATTTCAATCCATAATAACTAGAAATTTCTTTTGCAATAGAAGTTTTAACATTTGTTTCTTCTGACTCAATTAGATTTATTAATCTCTTTAAGCTTCTCTATGCTTAAATTTGACTGCTACTTTATATTATACTATAAGTTAGAGTAAATACTTCTTAGCATATCTGCTGTTGCTTCATTAGTTTAAGTGGATTTGCTAGCCAGTTTTATAAAACTTATTTTCTTACTAAATTAGGAGACTGAAAGGTTTCATTTTACTAAATTGGTTTAAAACACTCACTTAATAATTGCTAAATTGTTAGAAGAATGAAAATAAGCAAAGTTTAAGATATTTCCTTCGGAGATATCTTTTATAATCAATACATCAAAAGACGAAACTAAACTATCCTATGTATTATTAATTTTTAGTCATAGTTACGAACTTTTATCGTGTGACCATCATAATTAAAATAAGGAAAATTGAAAGGAAAGCCAAAATTATAAAAATAACTTTCTATCGTAATCCTTTTATTGAAAATTAATTTGTAATGCTTGCATAAGAAACTTGAGTTGTGAGTTTATACTTAATAGTAGAAAAGAAGAAGATATGATATTGTATAAGAAGCATAGATAATTCGAATCTTTCTTCTAAGTATAACTGAGTTGATTTCAACTATTATGTGAAGTTTTTTCAGCTTAAAATTTTAGTTATAAACATCATTAGAAAAGACTCTCCTCAAATTTTTATTCTTATTAAAGATTTGATTAGATAAAAATAATTAATTGTAACTATAAAGTAATTTTATTTTAATTATGCTTCTATTAAACTAGCATGTGTTTGAGTGTTAAGATTCTAATAATTTCCAAACTTCAAACTTCTAGAAAAAGCATATGATTTTTAAACTAGCTATAGACTGTATATTATCATTATCAACTTTAAATATTCAACTGCTTTAATCACTCAAATCTGACTTCACTCTTGATCCCACTTATATTTTATTAATAGTATCACAGAATAATCCCATAATATATATTAATAGCAATCCAAACCTTTTGAACTCTGTTAAGGTTGCTAAGTTTATATTATCGATTCATCTAAATATATCGCCAACTTATTTTCCTTCATTTAACTAATTTTGTTTATATCTTACAGTTTCATAGTTAAATAATATATTTCTTACATACCTCTAAACTATTAAAAACCTTCTTAATGATCATAAGATATCTGACTTATACAAACAACTAGCATATATTACACTCAATTAGAGTTTTAGTTTAATTTCTCTTTTTATATGCTTCTAAGAAATTAATATGGTTCTAATCCGACTATTATCTTAATCATAGTTATAAGAAAGTATACCTAATACTTTGTGCTAAGTAATCCTAATACAATTCAGTAGAATTATGTTTTGTATCCTTTATATTTTACCTTAATAGCTGAATCAGTCTATAGCAACACAAATAGCTATATGATCTTATATCCTTAAGATATACTAAGAAGGATATTTATCATTATCTATCTCTTTATACTTTTAACTTTAGTGTAGCCAGATACTTAAATATCTACTATTAGATCAATCTATAAAATCAATTTCAGCTTAATATTGTATGGCTCAAATAAAATATCAGTCTTAGTTTTTTAGTTAAATTTAAAAATGCTTAGTTATAAAGGTGATGTGGATGAAATAAGAGTGCTATGCAATTATAGGATGGAATAAAAAATTAGGTATGATATTAAAGAATTATAGATATTAATGGATTTAATTAATGAGTATAGTTATTGTTAAGAAAGCATTAAAGTTTATGTATGTTTGATTGCTTGATCTCATCACTTTTTAACCTTTCTAGAAGTTATATTACTAGTTGGCTTAGCGGAAGATCCATGGCCTGATTTAATTATGGGTTGCTTTTATTACAATGATAATATTTTTTAACTTCCTTATTAAAGAGCCGGACCCATAAGCATATCAGCTTATTCTATGAGACAAGTTGCCTGCATGATGACTTACCAAATAACTATTTTCTACACTAATATATATTTAGGTAAATTTTCAAGCTTTAGAAATTATTTAATCTTTTATATAACTCATGTAAAACTTTGCGCAATTTAAAGTGCTTGTTTAATTTTTCTCTGGATTTATTGCTTAGATTTTAAGAACACTAAGTTTATTTTTTAAAGCATAAATAGTAATATCATTTAGAGCTTGGGTTAGTTATTCAAATACTTCTTTTTCTGAACCAGATTTAATCAAGATAAACTTAGAATCTGATACAAATTAGGTCCCACTCGATAGTTTAATGAAGTTAATAATTCTTTCCTATTCGAACATGGTTTGTATAAAATACTACTTATAATTGTCTAGATTCAAATATTGTGTATTCTATTTATAGTTTTTGTCTAATACAAAGACCATATCATCCTCCAAGTTACCTATTATTGAAATCGTGCAGTTCATATAATCAAATTCCTTTAAAATATCTAACTAGTTTGGAATTTAATTGCCTTATAACAATTACTATTACTGCATACTTGGATACATATTTCCAGACGAAGGATTACTACCAGTTACCTGGTTTTAGTTTCTGGCATTTCTTTATAATATTCCTTAGCTTTGGTTTAAATTTGAAGCTCCTTAAGAAGTATATTAGCTGCCACTTTACTAAGACTGCTATTAAAGTTGCAGTGGTGAAGTTATTTTTTACGAAGTATATAAATTTCCTGTCTAATTAATATTACTACTAACTCCAAAACCTTATTTTAGTACAAAATAAGATTTAAAGCTCTAAATAAAGCTATCAGCCTAAATAAAAAGTTTACTTGTTTTTTATCAAAGAGGCAAAATCTGATTTGCTGTAAGTTGTTTAAAAACTAATTTGAATTGACTAAATCTAGATATTCTTATATTGCTTATATAGAACATTAAATGCACGTATCCAAGGGAATTCCAAATGAACCTGATGAAATGGCTGGAATGCTGACACTTCTACATTATAGCATTTTAGAAGCATATTATATGGTATTAAAAAAAGCATTTTTAAGTTTTCTTTTCATTTCTTATTGAAAAGTTCTACTTTCAGTTGGCCCAACGGCATGAATAATGTACTTTATTCCAATCTATTATAAATCACCTGAAGAAGTATGAACAACTTCTCCTTCTTAGATTAAACCTTGAATATCCCTTATTTGATTACATTCTTTTTCAACAATATATCCTGCTTTTTGCTTAATAGCTTAAGCCACTCCTCCGCCCAACCATAGTTCGCCATTAGCAGCATTGGTAATACAATCGACGTTTCTTTCTTTAGTGATATCTCCATAAACAATAATAAGCTATATTCCTTCAGGTAAACTGTGAGCGAATAATTCTTAGTTATCGTTATAAGCCTTCATTTATATCAATAACTATTGAACTTAATTATTATAATGTAACTTTCATACTTTTTCTAATTAAACTATACTAAGCACTATATTATCGGGTTATAACCATCTCATTTATTTACTTAACAAGAGAGATCAAGAATTTCTTAGACTGCCTAATACAACCTAAGAAATTAATTGGCATTAAAAATAAACCTAAGTTTAGTAGATCTGGGTACTCAATGCTTAGCTTAGTTATAAGTATATAGCAGATAATAAAAGCAGGTTTATAAGCTTTATTTAATGTTAGTTTTCATAGTTATATAGTTAATATAAAAGGAGCTTAAACTAAAAATTCTATTGTAAATCACTTAATATATTTGAATTAGTATAGCAAGAAGTATTGAACTAGCTACCTCTCTATGAGTACAAAGATTACTTTTAAGAAAGCAAAGCTTTAGCTTAATAAAATATGCAAGGGTTTGCATTATTTCTATTGTAATAGTGTAAAATGAAAGATCTATGATAACTATGAAATGTATACCTCACTGTTTTTTGGTGGGTCATAATTATAAAGAAAATTAAGGACTTTAATTCAAAGAAGATTTAGTTTACTTAATTAAAAGGAAAGGCTTATTAAATTAAAAAAGGTTTAAAAACTAAATTCCTAAATAGTTTTAAGATAAAACTGAGATTATAAATTAAAGTTTAATTAACAAGTCTAACTCTATTAGCTTTTAAGTATCTATTTCTATCTTTAGTTCAATTCCAAATTTTTTATTTCAATCATTAATAAAACTAACTTCTTATAAATATGCTTATAGCTGCTCCTTATTAATTTTCATTGATTTTGAATTTATTCTTCTATATGAAATTTCTGGATATTGAAAGAGAAAAACAGTTGGTATTAGAAATTAATTAAGGAGAACTGAATGTTAAAAAAGCAGCTTTTAAATTTGGGCAGTTCGTATTGAACATTAAGAGTAATAATTAAGAATAGCTCAGCTATAGTTAATTGTTCATAGTCTAATATGAAATGCCTCAAATAATTCCCCTCTAAATATCATATTCCTATCTGTTAGCTACGCTATTCGTTTATATGTTGACTACTCTTAGCATATCCAAGTATTTAGTTTCTTTTATTAAGATAATTAGGATTAAAAGACTTCATACCAATAATTATTTGGCTATATATAAGATACTCAGTTAATCTATATTTACATTTTGCAACTATAGAGATATAATAAAATCACTAATAAATGAACTCAACTACGTTGTATGAAGAAATGATTATAGAGGCTATGATAAGTTATTTAAGACTTGGTAATTTATTATTTTAGATGTTGCTATATGGAAGCATTTCTAAAAAATTTACATCTGCTTATGCTCAATTTTATGAGACTAACTACGAGCTTACTTTTATAAATTTAATACTCTATTTCTCATTTAAAAGGTTAAATTATAAGTCTAGATACATTCATTTGGCTCTTAATATCTTATTTGTTTGTTGTTAGTACTCCAAAATTTAGGCGTATCAAAATGTATATATATGCTTCTGAAATACATATAGATATAAGAAAAGTGGAATTGGAAGAATTAAAGTAAAATCTTTTAAGTGTTTATCCTTAAGAAGAATCATACCACTCATCGAAAAATAATTCCTTATTTAATGCTTAATAAAAGATATAAAGTAATTATCTAGAAGTGAGGAACTTGTTAATGCTATAAACATATGTATGCTTATATATTAAGAACTTTTAATATCTATTGTGAAGCTATATATGAAATACGAACCCTTATATTAGTGAATTTTCTAAATATAAGTTTAAGATTTCATATCTTATTTGCTTTCATAAATTAAAAAATCTACACTTTCAATTTTTTTCTTAACGATGTCTTTTCTTTTAATCCAGTACTTAATTCTTATCTTGCTTACTTTAAATTCTTCTATACTCCTTCTTCATTTGATTATTTAGCTATAAGTAAATACATTCTTCACATATCTTTCTTACCAAGCAATGATTTAATAGTAATATTAACTCTCCCATCTACATATCTACATAGAATACAACTACTATTAATTATCAAACTATTGACATTCTAAAACTAGTATTATTATTTCATGGATAAAGCTAAATATACAACTTTCAGACTATTAATTTGTCTTTATAACTTAACTAAATTTACCTCACTAATACTTATATTTGATTATTACGTATTATAGAGTAAAAAAAGCTTCTTTTTCTTGGATTAAGTTTAAATTATTTTCCCTGGGTATCATAGAAACTATTTTCCTAATCTAAAGATAATTTACTGAAAATTTTAATAGACTTATAAACAATTTCCCAGATTTAAAAATAAGGAAATCTAGTTAGAACTTTAAAGATATTTATCATAACCTATTAATAATATGGCTATATTATATAGCTTTTAGAGTACTAAATAAAAAGTCTGTTATCTTTTAATGTAGGAGATAAGCAATTCATTTGCAGAGCAAATACTTATTCGTTATAAATTTTTTTAATTTTAACTAATTTATTCTCTTTATAATCCACTAATTGCACCATTTCCCCTTCTATCTAAGATTCTTAATTAGCTTTAAATCTTGAACTTAAGATAAGCACGCTTTATGAAATAAACTAGTAGTTATCTTTTATTAATTAGAACAGAAACATTTCCTTTAACAATGTTCTTCAAGATAGTTGCACTTGCTAGTGTTATTTGTACTCATATATCTTCAAATTAAATGAGGTTTATTAGCATTTTAGTTATTATCTTTAGCTTTCTATGTTGATATTGATTGAATACTAAGTAAATATAGCTCTTTATTTTAAAACTTAAACTAATAGCATTTTTACTATATGCATAAGAGTATTAAGGCTATGCTTATACTTTTTGAATTTTAGTCACTCGAAAATACACTTTTAGACCCATCTTATAGTGATAATAAGATTCCTTTTAACTCATCTTGTTTAGCTAACTTTCCCTGTCTTAGGAATAAAATTAGCATAAGAATATATTAGCAAAGACTTATGCAATAAATTAGAATTATAGCCTTTCTTTTATTTTTTAAATAAAAGGATAAAAGCAAAAATAGGTAAAAAGGAACTAATTTTGTTTCAAAGATGCGAAAAATCAGGTTAGAACTAAGCGAGAAACTATAAAAATCTTATTTGCTTTCTGATTGAAAAGGGATAAAAATTGAAATCGATTCATTAAATTCTAGTATTAGAATCGAGTTTTAAGCTTGCTAGAAAGGAAGTTTTGATGCATATTATTTTAAAGAAAATTCAAAATTTATTCGCAAAAGAGATTTTATGGCATTAATTATTGATTTCTATTTTTAGTATTTTCTTTCCAAAGGATTTAAATAAAACTTTGCTAGTGTGAAATAAATAAGTGATGATTGATAAGTAAATGCCATCGGGAAATATATAGTAGCATACGAAAAATTAGAGAGAATTTAAATAAAGCTCTGTAAAAGTTGAATAAGCTCAGTTTTAACTTTGGTATAAATGGAAAGCAAGCACACTATTTATCTTTCCCCTTTTTAAAATTTAATTTACCTTGAAGTAGAATAAGCAAAAAAAGACTAAGGAATATATTATAATTTTTACTTGAAAGTGCGGCTAATAAATTAAGAGTTTTATAAGGATTATTATAGAATAAATAATATCATTATTGTATGATAAAGATAATCTAGGTACGACTAAGTTACCCAAAAATACTTAAATCAATATAGATAATAGTTATATCAAAGACACTCTTAGATTATATTAATATAAATAAATATAGCTTTAGCTATAAAGCTTTTCTTTTGTCTAATAGCCTTAACAAAATTACGCAAAGACAATTAGACAAGTTCTACTTAAATTTTTAATAATCTCTTTAGAAAATAAGACATTTGATATAAGCAGTTAACTATTTCCATTGGATATGCTAAAGAATAAAACCATAAGCTTTAGATTAATAATAAATTATTTATATTTCTTTATTTTTTCTTAAATAGAAGAAAGAGTTTAAACTAAAGGATGCTATACTTTAAATTTAATAAAAATTACCCTAAGTAAGGTTCTTACATAATAAAGAAAATTGTATTACAAATAGTTTTTTAGTTAGGACATTTTAGTCTTAGTTTATTCCAACTTCTATTTGGTAATGGCTATAATTGAAGTCTCAGTATTATATATTTGAGAAATGTTTTCGAAAGTCAAATGATTTATGAGATATTTAAGCATTAATAATTATTATTGATTAAG
Organism: Loxodes magnus; assembly: GCA_946699065.1. Taxonomy (NCBI): domain Eukaryota; phylum Ciliophora; class Karyorelictea; order Loxodida; family Loxodidae; genus Loxodes; species Loxodes magnus. The sequence continues at coordinate 193,149 of CAMPDV010000244.1, forward strand.
CAGACATGGTCTAGGGGCATGACACCCGCGTTTTTATTGATAATGAACAAGCGGGAGGTCGTGGGTTCGATTCCCAGCTGTCTGTACTTTTGCCTATTACTATAGCTTTACTTTTAGGTTTTAAAGATTATTATTAACTTTACTATATAAACTAGTGAGAAAAATGGTATATTGAATTTAAAGTAATTAGTCTTTATCTAATATTTTTATATAAAAATCTCTTTTACCTTTTTGTCTTTACATAAATACGATTTTAACTAACCCTCTCTCGAACATTCATTGCTCAAATACATTTTTACAAGATTTCTCCAATTATATATAAGCTATTATAATTTGAGGGCTTTTATCTCTAAAATATATATACACTTTGGCTATTTAACTACATGCAAAGTAAGATTATCCAGTGATATACATAAAGTACCTTTATTTATTCCTTATAATTTCAGGGAGACAGATTTAAGTTTCAATTCCAGGATATTTAATAATTTTTTTCCCTGAGATTTCTTAACTAAAAGTTTCAAAAAAATTTAGTTTTATCAGGAATTAATTAAATAAGGAAGAGAGAAAGGAATAAATAATATCCATAACTAGACTATCTCTCATATACTTGCAGGTTGAAGATTTAGAACTAAACTCGTGCTTCACTAAAAGCTTTATGCTGCATATCACTCAAATCTGCTCATATTCCCTTTCATAGAGTATTAATAGACTCTGACATCCAACTTCTTAGCACAAAATAGTTGCTTTCATCTGCTAAATGGTTAACTATTATACTAAGAGATAACTTCGAGTCTTTATGTTTATAATCAAAGTATTTATTAGCTTATAAGCCATAAAATTTGCTTAGTATTATTGAATAAAACTGAATGGTAGATAAAGTTATGTGGTATTAATAAAACTAAGTCTGTTTATTTGAATATAATTATTAATAAATAGGGGTATGGTGTAGGTTGTTTATTGAGAGATATATAAGACAAATTTGTTAGACTTATTAAAATTTTTAATATATGCCAATCAGTAAAAAAGTCTATCTTTCTACTATAGTAAATGCATTAATAGATTTAAACCAACTTGCTATTTTTTCCATAATACCTTATATTTTAAATATCATCTAGCTTATGGTTTTAAAGCTGAGACTAAATAGGTAAATATTTAGTAAGGGTAATAAATTAAGTTTAGTAAGAATCACGGATGCTTAATGTGAATTCTCAAGCGATTGAAAAATATTGTGTCATGATAATAAGCCATTACTTTAAATAGGACCCTTCTATTTTAAACTTATTATCTGGGAATCTTTAGCAGAGAAATTAGAAAAAGTATTACTAAAAATAAGGATGAACGAACATGTTTACACTAGATTCGATGATAGGCATGATGATTTATAATAAATAAGGAAATTAGCTGAGTAAATAAATTTAACTTTTAATAAAATGTTTCTTAGAATTAAACCATTTTTCATCAACTGAACTTCTTTATTTCTTCCAATATATCCGTGCTTTTAGAAGGCTTAAACAAAACTTTATTCATTCCTGCATTCAAACATCTTTCAACATCTTATTGATATGCATAGGCTGTATATCCTATAATAGCACCTTTGTAGCCTAATTGTCTTATTTTTAAAGTAGCTTCTCATCCATCCAAGATAGGCATTTCGCAATCCATAATTATTGTCTGGAATGTTTTACAACAGTTATTTCTCATTCTTTGTCTTATAATATTAAAAGCTTCTTAGCCATTACAAGCTTGCTGAAAAGAATATTAATTAGTTTGCAAAATCTCAGAAAGTATCATTCTAATAATTTCGGAATCATCTACTATTAAGATTTTAGCACATTAACACTATTCATTTTTCTATTTCTGAAATATATTATTTTGATCGCTAAAGCTATCCAACCTGATTAAATCGAGCTAATTTGGATCTGAACATTATGATGAATGGATTGAAAGAAATTTTCTTTAATTTCTGTTATATTTTTTGGAAATGTTGACATTAATTTAATGCTACTTGAATGTCTATTCTTGCTATATTCTTTTGACGTTTTATGATTTTATTAAAAAGGAAAACTTGCTAAACTTGTTAATTTGAGACTTAAGCTGCATTTTTTGCTCGCCAAGCTGCAAAGCCAACTTCTGTGCTATTTACAAACTCATTCCACTTCCTTAAGGCCTGTCCAAGTTTATTTCACAGCTGTCAAATAATTACTCGAATAACACTTTTTGCTTCTAATGGCTGATTCCAGTACCAGAGTCTTTTACCCAAATTTTATATCTGGTAAACTAATCTTTTTCTTCATTTAAACTTTACTCTTTTTTTATCCCTAGAGCAATAAATCCTTTATTGGTATATTTAAGAGCGTTTGTTAATAGAATTTACAAAATAAACAGAAGCTTTTACCTATCCGAAGAAATAGATTAGGGCACATCTTCCTTTATAACCTATTACAACTAGATAGATTTACTTTGGATGTGAAATTTTATCATTTTAAAAGCTTCTTCAAACAGATCTTTTACTTTAATGATATCGTAGCTGATATACTAGCTTTCGTCTTATAGGAACTAAGTGAAAGAAAGAGTTGTATTAAGCAAGTTTTGAGCTTCTTGTTTTATCATTTCCATTTTTTAGCTACTTCACTTAATCACGTTATAGCAAGTTTATCTTCAATCTGGGATTGAATTTACTTATACTTCAGATAGGGACTTTTGAATTAAAGGATGCTTTTATATATTTGTAAATTAAATCGTAGAGCCTGCTTCTTTACTTAACTTTTACTCAAAAAAAGTATCTTCTTCAAATCACTGAAAAAACGTTAAATCTTTCTAATTTTAGTTACTTTTAGCACTCTTTTCAGTCTTCTCTTAAAACTATTCCAATCGACTCTATATTTACTATGCTAAGTAAGCTACAAAGGTAGTAGGGTGTCTTACATTATGATTAAACTCCCTTAATAGCAAAGTCTTATATTTATTCGATAAATTTTATCTTTAGATATTATAAGAGTCAGTTATATTGTTAATATTCAGGACTAGCGCATCCTCGCCCTACCATTAGATCCTCATGGTCATAACTTATAAAAGCAAGATTTAGTTCCTAGATTTCTAATCTCAAAACTGCTAGACTCTTACAGTCGCAGTCTATTTTTGATCTTTCTCTTTTGAACTTCTAAATATATCCAGAAATTTTCTCAAAGTAAGAGAGTTCTTTTCATCTAAAACAGCTCTATCAAGAAACTCGTAAAAGGAAGCAGTGTCGATTATTTTAGTGATAGAGTGATTGTGGAAAAATATCTGACTTTAGCTAAATACGATTTTCCCTGTAGGGCAGTTGTTTAATAAAAACTAACTTCTTTAGTTTTCGTTCTGGATCTCTTATTACGCTTTAAAGCATTCCATGGCAAAATTAGAAAAGCTTATGATGTTTTCATAGCAGAAAGATCAGGCTAGGAATAGCATTAAAATCACTTCAAACTTTAGCGTAAAGAAATACCCATTTCAAGCTGAGAGCACTAGGTTTAGTACTATTTAAACAGCTAGAAGAATCTTTAATAATCTTTACTTCCCTGGGAATAAAAAATTAAGCTTAGGGTAAATTTGAACGAAATAGAAGGAAATCCAAGTATCATTAACATCCTATGTCGCGATTAGAATGGATTTAAGGACAAAGTATACTGAAATTAAGATAATAAGGATCTTAGTTCCTTGTAAATGGTTCTTGAACTTTCTAAAAACCTCTAGTATGAAAATTCTCAACAGTGACATAAAAATTTATTCGCAGCTCTCTTGAAAGAATAAATTTTTCAAAAGAGAAAGATACAACAGAGGCATCAGCTGCCAGTATTCAAACTACTACTTCCCTTCATTAGTCTTTTACAGGAATTCAATAAACAGTCTTTCTTTATCTTTCTCCATTTATATTATATCTGATTTAAGTTATAAAGCTAGTTTAAATTCAGTTCTTAATTAACAAAAACTAGCTTAAAATTTATTAATAATCAACCAACCTGAATAATTTTCTAAAGATAGAGCATTATGTTCAGCAACATCTACTTATGCTCTATAATAGCGTTATATTAAGTCTAGATATTAATATACGAGATATACTTTAGAAATATGGATTAAGTTAGTTAGTTATTAAGTAAGCTAGTCAGTGTATTTTGTAGAAAGATCATATAATAATTCCCATTTCAATCTTCCAAAATAATCACTTTAAATATACTATCTAACTATAAATTAACGTATCTTAGCTTTGTCTTTCAATTACTTTCCCCTCTTTACTTATTCATTAGTTATTTACTAGCTTTATGAAGGTAAAACTAGAATTGGTTTTTAGATTTAAGATAAAGGCTATATTTGTGGGAGAATAGTAGAGATAAAATTGAGTTAGATAGATCAATTACTGATTTTCTTGCCTTTGTGTCTAAGAAAGATTAGGTTGAGTAACGATTTAGCTATATTGCCTTTTTTTATAGTTCTAATAATGAAAGAAAAGCAGAACTTTGTAAAGAGGTAATACTTAGTTAACTTCTATTGGATATATAAATGAAATCATACTAATGGCACTTGGCTTACTCAATATGCCAAAATCTATGTCAAGGGAATGCGATTTTCTAATCTAAACCTAAATACATAATTCACTTTTAAAAGTTGATTATTGATCAAGTTACTAGATTTTCGAATTAAACAGAGAGTTAAACCTTTAAATATCAATAAAGAAAATGCCTACGATAATCTAATCTTTTACTATCTATTGAATTGCTTTGTCTCTATAATCAATAAAGCTACTGTTGCTGCTTCCAAAATCAGATAAATTAAAGCATAAAATAACTTCCTTGAGGTTTAACTTAAATATGTACCTATCCTTAGGGTATTAAATATACCAAATCGCTTATATTTATTGCTTATAAATACTAAAATAGTTAAGAGATATAAAGATAATTCCTTTCTTAAATGCACCTATTTAAATCCACTAAGGTAACTAAACTCAATTAGAAGTAATTAATGCTTAGATTCCTTACTATATACTGATGTCTAAATATACAAGAAATTGTATAAACGACCTTTATAATTTGTCAACAGTTGCCTTTAAATTAGAATTTCTTAGATAGAGTAAGTTTAATATTAAACTAACTTAAAGGTAGCAAATCTATTTAATATGATAAAGCAAGTAATTCATATTTATGCTAATAAGCCTCATAAACAAAAAATCTCTTCATATAATACAATAAATGAGCTTTATTAGATAGGAGAGTTAATGAAGAATAAAGTAGCAAATAGGAAAATAAATATCTCACGTTCCTTTATTCTATATTAATATGCTTGCCTAATTAAATGATTTTGCATGCTCTATTGTCATTCCTATAATTAGTATCTTTCTCAATTTTATCTAAGAAATTACAGAAAAGTCCAACTCTGCTTGCTTGTAAAGAAGGGTGCATTTAGTGATATAGATTATTTATAATTAATTTTGGAAATTATGTCACAGTGATGTGTAAGAACTAGGCTAAATATAAAAACTATAATTTTTGAGAGACACTGACTACTTACATAATTGTTTGGTTACAGATTAAGGACCTTTTTACTATATATACGCTATCATTAAAAATAAGCTTTTTAAACTTGAAGATGGTAAGAAGGATATATGCTTCAGCTTATCTTAACTTTAAAGATAACTTCACGGATAATAAAGATTTAATAGTCTTGGCTTAAAAATTAAGAGTTGAATGATAATTTTCAAACTTCGCTTAAAATAGTTTAAATACCAACTAAATTAAAAAAGTAATTGAATATAATCAATGTTGTAAAATAATCAACCAATTTCTTTTCCTTAAGTCGTACTTTAGCATTTTATATTTATTTTTATTAAAATTGAATTGGTAAATCGCTTCTCTATGCATTAGAGGATGAAACCATATATTTAATCCTTGAACACAATATTCGTCTCCGTGAGTGTTTATTTCTTTTTGGTCATATATCAAGGTGTTCTAAAATTCCATCTAATTGTTGTATATTATACTTGCATGTATACTCCAATTATAGCTGGAAATCATTGATGATGGTCTGGGTAGCTTTATTTCAGATTGCCTTCAAGTGTTCACTGCTGGATTGTAAATTTGAATGATATCGAGCTTCAAATTTTAAGTTAAGCCACCGAAAACAAAAATCTCCTTATTGTTACTTGCAATTCCAAACGATTTTGTAGGTATTATTAACTCAGCCATTCTGCTCCATCCAAAATTATCGTTATAGAAAAAAAAGCATTCACAAAACTTGAGATTCTAGCTTTCAATAGAACTTCCACCTATTATAAACATCTTATCAGATAGGCTTTTGTTAAAAAAGCATCGATGCATTCCTCTTGGCTACTACATTTTAAACTTAAATTAATTTCTCTTGGTATCTTCACTTAGCCTGTCCTTAATATATACTAGTCTCTCATCTTCAAAACCTCCTGTAATAACTACTGAATGCTCGTTGATATTCTAAACGAAAGATAGGTTAGAATCTATTTACAATATCTCATTATACTTCTCAGCAGTTTTTTAAGTGTCTGTATTGAAAATGAGTGATAAATTTTAGTCAAACTTTACTATATGATAGTTAGTCACCTAAAAGATAAGATTTGGTCCTACCTCGTATTTTAAAATCATAAGAGGAATTTAGGAAAATAGCTTCCAAAGCTTTTTACTTCCTGGCTTTTTCTTAAGGAATATTAAATAAATCAAAAATTAATTCCTTATTTTCTCAAGTTTAGAACTGCTAAAACCCATTTTATTTCTCTATTTTAGAAAAAATAAAATTTGAAAGTCGAAACAACACTGATTTAAGTACTAATCTTGCTTCACTTTAAATAGGTTTGGTTAAATGTCTTTATAAGAAATAAGCGAGCATATTAACTATCAAGTTGCAGCTTTCCTTTGAATAGTGGATTTATTCTTTAATTTCATGTCTATACTTCAGTCTATCTTATAGGGTAAATTTACTATAAAGGCACTAAAAATAAGAACTTCAACTAAAGTTAGTAGCAAATATACCAGACTTATATCCTTATAGTAGCCAATGTATAATAAAGCTTTATCAGCTATATTTATGATACACTCCCATATCTCTTACATCTCTTTTACTTTATAAATAATCACTCTCATTTAAATTTACCTGATTAGAAGTTAAGCAGTTGAACCTTATAAACTCCTTTAATAGATTTGATAACCTCCATAGAAATATAGCATACTAATTTTCGTTAAGAAACCTCTATTTAAATCAATAACTAGAAAGTTTATTTTATACTAGAAGCATTAATTCATAGAAGTACTTTAAAGCTAATTTAATGCCTAGCTTATAATATATCCTTAAATGTTCCTTTTAATAACCTTTGAAATCACTTTAGATCCTAATTAGAAAATCCCTTAACGTCTAGAATATTTCTGCTATAATAGCTATATGATATATGATATTTAATTGAGGATGAAGATGAAAGAGTTTTGATTATCATGCTTTATAATTAGTCTTCTGTATCTTGACTCTTAATTCCTTACTTCTAGTTTATTTTAAATGAATTCTTAAGAATTAAAAATATATGAAGCATCAATTCCCTAAATGAAGCCTCATAATCATTTAAATCAATACTAAGAATCATTTATATAAAGGGATCTTAGAATCCTATTTTAAGTTAATTTTAATAAGTCTGAGCTAAATAAAAGATTTACGAGGTCATGTAAACTAAAGATCAAGACTAAGATAGATAGGTCACATCGTCTTATAGTAGCTATATAAGATACATAGTGTTTAGATAAGAGATCTAAAAGCAAGTAAAATCTAAAATGAGTGAATTATATTAATTAAAGATATTTAAGCAGGAAAATAAATACAAAGTTTAACAGATTCAAAAATGGAAGACTTATAAGTCTTAAGGTAGAAAGAGGCTGAAGCTGTGCAAGCTATTAATGACTTGGAATAGAATTTAAAGCTGGTTAGTAAGATTTTATACAGATCCTAAAATAAAGAAATTATTCCCTTATTTTGTTGAATATTGTTAGTGTAAATAAACTAAGGATTCAATTAAGTCTAAGCTACGCTGTAATGAAGAGACATTGGAAAAGTTAAAATAGTAAATAGAGGAGAAGAAAAAGGCTTAGGATTAATCTTGCTAAGTAGTCAAATAAAAGGAAAAGTTAAGTGAAGTAATTGAAATAGAGGATAATGACATAAAGGAAAAGCCAATCAAAAAGCTAAAGCTTTCATAGAATGATGTAGCTCATAATTTTCAAACGCAGTAAAATAAAAAATTGGTAGAAGTACAGAGTCCGTTATCATGTCAAAATTAAAATGATAATCATTAATAAAGCACTAATGATAAGAAAAAAAAGAACATTATAAATACTAATGATTAACCTTCAAAAAGAGTGGCTAGAAGAAAATAAAATTAGATTCTAGAATTATAAAATAATCAGCCTAAAAAAGACAAAATATCTAAAGATTAAACCCAAAAAGATTAGACTTAAAATAGCAAATTTTAGAAAAGATTAATACTGACTAATTAGATTTAAAACGCCAATGATTAGAAAGAAAAGATTGAGATAAAACAATCCTAAGATAGCTAGAATAAAGGTAAGCAACCTGAAAAAAATATAGTAATTCCTGATAACTAAATTTAAATTAATTTAAGCTAGATTCTGTTTCCTGAAGAAAACTTCTAAAAATAAAACAATGAAAGTAAAACTAAAGCTGAGAAATCAAATGTAAATAGATAAAATTCTAATAAAGAAAAAGCTAAATTGGATCAAAAAATTACACTCTAGAAGTAAAAATCAGTTGAAGATAACTAAAGTGAAAAGTGGCCTGATAATTAGCCAAAAATCATGGAAGCAATCAACAATCTATTAAAAAAATCCATCTCAGAAAGTGAAAAAGATATTACCAAATAAACTAAGAAAGAAATGGAAATAGCAATACCATAAATGAAAAGAAACAAAAGCTGAATTCAAACAAATTAAAATAATAAATCTTCAGATTCACTCAAATTACAGGAAGTCTAAAAGAAGCCAAACGAAGTAAAACTTATTGCCAAAAACGAGAAAGAACAAAAGAACTCTTCAGATATCGATTTAATTCTCAAGAAAGAGGAGAAGAAAAATGTATAAGTTATTCTCTAAAAAATGAAACAGTTAGATATTTTCTTTAAGAAGTTAGAAGAGAAAAATGACTGGCAGAGATGCAATCTAATGCAAATAGAAGAGAAAGAAGCGATTCAATACTTACAGAATGTTTATAAGCTTATTAAAGCGTTCATTAAACAGTATGACATTTCTCCTAGCTAATTCAGTTAAAAGCCTCGATTTGATATCTTTAGTTTTTATCAACTCTATAAATATGCAAAAATTTTCGAATCTGAGGGAATAAAAGAATTACTAAAAAAGTGTAAATAAAGCATAATAAGAATTTGTCAGATTTATAAAGATTACATACCTAAGAAAATCTAAGATGTCAGGAAATCGAGGAAGAAATATGAGTTTAATGTCTAATGGGTAGGATTTAAAGGAGAAGATACCTGGGAATTATAGGTAAGAATTAAAAAATAATATAGGAAAATCTACCAGAGCGACTTCATCCAATTTTAAATGAAAAAATAAAAAACAAATTCGAAAGCTCTTGAACATTTTAATTAATCCTCCATATTAAATCTTTAAGTAGTCTTCTTTCCATTTCTTGACAAGCAAACAACTATAAAACCATGAAAATTCCTCTATAATGAGTGCCTTTTAATCTTCTTTATACTCTGGCATTCAAACTTATATTTAATAAGTTTTTCCTTTACTCTTATAAGTATAAAGTTTAGAAATAAGTAAATTAATCTTTAAAGTCTTATATTAAATGAATAATTAAAGCAATCAATGAAGATAACTTTTAGCTATTTTATTTAGATTTTTAATTATTTTCAATCTCATCCAAAAACCAAAACTTTATAGGATAAACTAAATAAATAAAACTAATTAAAATATTGCTAATAAGTCTTAAAGCTTAAAGTTTAAGAATATAGTAATTAACAAAAATAAGTTTTAAAGCTAGTTAGCCTTAACAAATAATTTTAAAGCTTTATTCACTAAATTTATTTAAATAGAATTTAATTTAAGTACTTACACAAGGGTTCGACTTAAATTTTTTTTTATACATCTTTTATTTACTAATATAAGTATAAGATTGATAGCATTGTTAAACTTTAAAAATTATCTTAAAAACTTGAAAAATTAACTAGGAAATTAAGATTAAATAAAGTTTTAGCTCAGCTCTTTTGACTCTTCGATGCTATGCTAATGCTTTCCTTTATGAGTTTGGAAATTTTTAAAGTCTAAAGTTTCTTGCATCCTCATCATTTCTTGATTAAAAGATTTTTAATCTGGAATTAGAGTTTTCTCTAACTTTTGCTCTCTTTCCAAATCTTTAAAGTTTTCTTGTACTATTTTATTTTATTTTTTTAAAGTTTCAAGATCAAAATAAAGATCCAAGTTATCAACATCTTCAGAAATTTTCTCCAGCTTATCTTGAATATCTTCAATAGAAGGTCTTTTATTTGGATCAAATTAGAGCATCTATAGGACTAATTACTTTAATTAACCTTTAAAACCCTAATATATATTAGGAATCTCTTTCTTTTCAAAGCTTATTTGGATTTATTCGAGTTCTTTATGCTACCATGGTCTTTATGCAGAAAAAATTTCATTTAAAATGCAACCAAAAGCTCAAATATCAACTGCTGGTTTTATCTTACATTCTTGAAATTGCTCAGGCGCCATATAAAGCAATGTCCCTTCAGGATTTTTTATTCTTAATGAGCTCGAATTTCTTTCTTTTAACTTCGCCAAACCAAAATCAGCTACTTTAACTTAATAAAATTCGTCTAGTAGAATATTCTCCGGTTTCAAATCGCAGTGGATGATTTATATTTAGCTTGATTATAAGTATCTTATGGCTTTAGCTATTTAAAGGGCAATTTTAAACTTTTTTTAAATATCTAAATTAACTTGCTTATGTATTCCGTAAATAATATCTGCTAGAGAAAACTTCATTAGACTAGTAACAATAACTATTTAATTTTCTATGCAGATACCAAAAGGTTAAATGATATTCTCACATCTTATCTACTTTATTATTTTTATTTCTTCTATATACTTCAAGATTTAATCTTAGCTGGCGTTTTTTACTTTCATTATTTTGATTGCTACTTCTTATCCTTTTATTTTCCCTTAATAAACTCTTGAATATTAACCTTCTCCAATTTTCTTAAGTTTAGCTTTCTTTATTTCTTCATAAGAAAGATTTCAAATCCCTTATTCTTCTAATAGCTTTAGTTGCAGCTCCAAATAATTAGACTAGTTTCTTTCTAAATTTCACTATTATTAATTGTCTATTGACCTATTACATAGAGAGAATTCTTAATATTACTGTTATTGGTTTTATAATTTCTGCTTTTTCTTTTTATTTATACATTTGAAGAAATGATAAATTAAACATAATGCAATGAGGAGACCTAAAATTATTAAAAGAATCCAAATATTTCAGTTCGTTTTTTAACTTTCTTCGTTTATCTCTATGCAGTATAATCTTCCTTTTACTACTTGGCTTCCTTAGTTTTTTCCTACTATTAAAAGTAAAAATTTGTTATCTTTCCTCTTAATAACTATTTGGCTATCTAAAAATTGGTCGATTCCTTCTTAGTTATTCATTATAGATTCTTCAGAAGCTACTGATTTTAAAGTTTAGTTGATAACATCAATATAAATAATCCTATTTCTGTTCTGAAATATGAATAGGATTAATTTATCTTTAATGATATATACATATTGGTAGTCTAAGGATCTAAGCTTCTTATAAATAGCCAAATTTGTTTTTTAGCTTTCTTCAGTGTCTATTTTCTAGAAGTAAGCGCAAATTCCTATATCCCTTTTAAAGTACGTTACTAATTGCAAGTCTTCATTCCAAATTTCAAATTAGACAGAACTAGTATTGTCTGTTGGTATTTCAATTGTTCTAGTTTAGAAAAGTTCTTTTTTTAATATTAGCTGCTCATATTTCCAAGCTTGATCTTAAAATCAGGAGAAGAGATTTATGAGAACATTGTCTTTAAATTTAAGTATTGATGTCATATTAGAATCATGACTGATACTCTTTCACTTATTTATGCTTAAGCTTTAATCTAATAGAATCTCCTATAACTAGCTTGTTCCATTAGAGTATTCTATAATAAACGATATTGCGTATAATTTATTATAGCATCATACAGCTTGCAAATACTTAATTTGGAAAATGTTTTCTTATTTGAATATCATTTTATTAGTATCGTTGACTACGTATAAATATACTGCATGTCAATAATCCTGCTTCATACTTCAAATTAGTGCTATTTTTGAAGTATAGACTACATCAAAATCATATATCTATGCACTTTTATCTATTTAAGGTTAGAATGATTTCTAGGATTTATCCTAGCTTTACTTCTCATATCATTCAAATAAGAATTGGTTATTGACTAAGGAAACTGCCATGAAATCGTCATTATAAACTACTAATTTAGATTTTATAATATTACTAATTCCTTCGAAAAACGAATGATTATAGTCATACGGCTATATGATGTATTTTGGTTTATTTTTACTCGCAAGTAGAACTTTATCTATCTAATATCTCTCATCATAAGTTTCAGAAACCCTTTAACTTCCTTGAGTGAGATATTCTTCACTATCTAGAAGATCAGAACTCTTTATCTACTAAACTACAACAAAAAAGCAAATCATTACCAGAGTTAGACGCTTCATCTTTATAGGTATTTGAGTTAATTAAATTCTAGATCTCTTTAATCATTTTAATAATGGTAGAATAACTAATACCATCTTATGCTTATCCTATAATCGTAAAAATCTATTTAGCAATTAAGAATTGCAGAGCTCATATATACCTAATAATAAAAATAGAGCTTTCCTTGTTTTTTTGTTCTTCTTGATATATAATAATCTTAAAGAGTATCAGCTAGAAATCAAAGAAACTTAGGTAAGTTTAGTAGATAAAGAATTAACTAAATAAGCCTTTAAGAAGGAAAGAATATAAATGGAGAGATAATAGAGCTTCTTAACTATTATATGCATAAACTATTCTATAAGATCATTAATTATAGCCAGCATATGATTATAGGCATTACATTATTAATTAAACAGATCTAATTTAAAGTTTGGAAAAGTTTCCCCTTTAAAATATACTTGAGATTTTAATATTATAATTATTAGTTAAAACTGAGCTTTTGATTTCAATTTGAAGAGTATAATTTAAAATTTTAGCATCTAAAAATTAAAAAAATGCTTATAATAAGTTCAATCTTTAAAAAGAGCTTATCCAATCTTTTTTGGTAAAAAAGCATAAGCTGAATGATTTAATTTAGTAATTAAGACTTTCTAAACAATTTTATGCAGTAAGTGCTTAAATAATTATAAATATATCTATTTATAAAAGAACCTAATAATAACTTAAATAGGTATAAGATAATAGGCTTGATAAAATGAAAGCTTAATAAATTATTAAAATAGATGACTGCTAATCTAAGTCTCTCCATAATCAGTTTTATATACTTATAAAAATTGAAGGATAATTTAGTGGTTTTGTAGCTATTAAGATGCCTTAATTCAGATCTAAAAAAGTTAAAATAATTATTTTCAATGTACATTAATTTTAAGTCTAATTGCTAGTTCTTATGATAACTCTATAAACTTCTCGTCTCTTATTCTAATAAAAAAGAATTGCGAATTTATTTCTTATTCTACTTGGATCATAAAATAGATTCTTTTAAAAAAAGACTATTGATAGCAACTAAAATTCTAAAGAAACAGTGATAAAAATTCTAACACTTTTAGTCAAGTTTTTTAAATCCTTTGCTTAAATATATTTAATAACAAAATTTGTATTTTCTTTATTGCATTCGATTATTCAGAGAATATAATAAAAAATGTATCTCTTATTTTATTAGTCATAATAAATATCAAATCTCTATATGCGAACTTTTTTTAAGTCAAATGTTTAGAAAATGTATCTAAAGAAATTAATAAGAGACTTAAAAGATTATAATAAACATATAGCATAAATAAAAGTACAGACAGCTGGGAATCGAACCCACGACCTCCCGCATGTTCACTTTAAATTTAAAAACACGGGTGTCATGCCACTAGACCATGTCTGCTTTATTTTAATGTTTACTATTGCTTAAATAGCAATTATTCTTAACTAGCAAAAAGACTTAATATATCCACTTACTTTAACCTCATTTATCTAAAATAAATGATAATGTTAATTTAAGTTAGATATAAAGTTAAATCTCATTGACAAAATAAATAATCTACATAATCTATAAGGAAAAGATATCATACATTAGACTTAAATAACAACTATAAAAAGCAGTTCCTTCTATCACCATCTAATCTAATGATTTTTAATTTAAATTAAATAAATTATGAAAATGCTTAATCCTAATACTTTCAATTATTTAAAATGTTTATGTTAAAATAAATAAGATTAACCAAGTTTTAGTTTTAGATAAGAGTGAGATAATAGTAATGATATTATATCTTATAATAAATTTAAATTGCTTTCAAAAAATAATTTAAGATAAACTATTAATTTTATAAGGTTTTTGTATTTTCTTTGTACGCACAATAAGAAACTTAAAAATAAATAAAAGAAAGCGAATATATTTTATAATGAAGCTTTTGCAATAAAATAAAATTTAACTGAATCAAATTTATTTACTATTGAAAATTAAATAGATTTGATCAAATCCTTCCAAATTTAAAAAGGATAATCATTATTAACACTGCATAAAAATGAAAAAAGATGAAGCATTAGCCAAATTAAATACTTAACATAATAGAATTTATAATATTTATCTTCTTAGAATTTGAATTTTTTAGGTATAGTAAAGTTTAAATAATATTTTTTAATTATAAACATAAATTTCAATTAGGCTTCATATGATAAATGCAGTTAAATAAAACTTTATTTTGTATAATTTTTATTTTAAAGTACAATTTTAATCATCAAGTATTTTTCCCTAGTAACATAAGGACTTTTAGTTGAAAAATAGATTTATGAATCTCTATTAAGTAGAAGAAGTTAAAAAAAGCTTAATTATTAATACATTTGTAATAATTTTTTTGGTAACTAAGAATAATTGCTATTTAAGCAATAGTAAACATTAAAATAAAGCAGACATGGTCTAGTGGCATGACACCCGCAATCTTTTAAAATTTGAACATGCGGGAGGTCGTGGGTTCGATTCCCAGCTGTCTGTACTTTTCTATTTTACTAAAATGACATAAAAATAATAAAATAAAAATGAAATAAATAAAAGCTAATTTTATTATATTATTAAGATTTAAAGCATCATATGGAAATCATCTTATAAATACTTTCTATTTTAACTATAATATTTAGTTATTTATAGTATTTATTATATTCAAGAATATGCTATTTTTATTTTACTTTTATTTTACAATTAAAAATTTTATAGTTCATATAATCAAATTTATAATTTCTTTAATAAAATAAAATAATTATAATAATAGAAATAATGGATAAATTAAATTTAGCAATTATCGAGGATTTTTACCTTTTCATACTGGAAACCAGATTGCTCCGGTATTAAAATAAAGTTATAAAAATCTATACTCCTCTCTCCTCCCATTGCTCTTGTTATTTCCAATTCTATCTTTATTTCTAATAAAATTTTCTCTTATAGATGTATCCTAATTCATTTAAGTATAGTCTTTCTCTGATTTGTCTCTATTACATTTGATTTTTCTTTTTCTGCTGTCCTTGTAATCTTCTTTGTTTATTCCAATACTGCATCTTGAATTTTTGGAATTTCTTGCAGCTTTTTCACAAGTGTTATGTCGAATTGCAGTATTTGCATTTCTTCGCTACTTTTTTTTGTTTAATCTTAGTTTTCCTGTTGGTCTCTTCGATCCTCATTGAATCTTCCCTTTGTTCGTCTAGCTTCCTTTCTAATTTTTCCAGTCTATTACTCAGATCAATTTGTTTCTGAAGCTTATTTTAGGATTATTTATTCCGGTCTTAAGATATATTTCAGAAAGCGCTTAGTTAGCTTTCTTAGGACATAAGTCTGGATTCTATTCCTTTGGCTAAACTGAGTTGTTCCATCAGCTTCCCATTATCCTTTCTCAGTTTCCTTACCTCTTCCTAGAGGTTTAGCATAACTTTGATGAGCTACTCCATGCTCATCTGGCTAAAAGGATTAAATTCTGAACTTTCTTTTAAAGAGCAGTCTTCATCTGCTTCCTTGTTTTTTCCTCTTGATGTAGTACTTATTACTTGAGTCGCTTTCTAGGATTTCTTTTGTCATATCCTGCTTGAATTCCAGGTTTTTAAGCTAAGAAAAAGATGATTGGCCAAGATTGAATTCAGGTTTTCTCTCCAACTTTTTGGAGGTGTTGTAGAAACCTCTTTTGAATCCCTCCATATTTTATTTTACTATATAAAAAATAATTAAATTTTTTTTTAAATATCTTCTCATATAAGTCGTAGAATTATCGAAAATGTGGAAATAGAATTAATCTAATGTTCTTTCTTTAATAATAAACATAACATTTAGTATAATTTTCTAGAAAAAAAGTTAAAATTAATGGTAAAATACTTATACAGTTCGTATATATTACGTGTGATGTCCATTTTGTTGTGAAGCATTTTATTTAAATTTAAATCTCTTGTGTTCTCTCTAACAGTATGAAAGTTGAACTGACGAGCCTTTTAATTACCGACTTAATAACTATCTCTTATTTGGACCTTATTCAAAAAGACTGAAGCATTTGACTCAAGATTTTAGAATAATTTTTAATAAGAAGATTCCCCATTTGGAGAAGCTGTCATGACTCATCGGACCTCTAGAATTTGAACAATAAACATGAGAACATTTTCTTAATATTAAATATTAATATTGAAAGAGCTGCACGCCAACGAGGTGCTACGCGCTCTATAATAATTTGATTTATTTATTAAGTATTTATATATCTTTAAGTTATTAAAGAAGTCTTATATTATGTAAAAACTTAATGTTTGTTATTTCTATCAAAGTCAATAAAGTATCTCATTATTTAAAAGATTTATTTGGTTCTTTAATTAAATAAATATTCTAATATTTTAGAGATTATATAAAGAATGAATTAATGACATAGTTTATTTAAATTAAAACCATTGGCTTATTATTAATCTACAATTCAGCTTCTTATATGTACATACATTTGTATATTAGTCTATTTAACTATAATCATTCTTTTCTTGCTTTTCATCTTATAAAGCTGAATTTATTAATTAGGAATTGAAATAAAATAAATTTTAAGCTTGATTAATTTTTTCTAATAAATGAAGCATAGCTAGTTATAATAAAGCATTTGCTAACCTAAATATAATTATATAATAAATAAGAAAAATTTATAGTTAAAAGTCTCTTCTAAAAGGATTAATCTCAACCAACGATAAGCAAACTATACTTAAAGAACTTAAGAATATGCAAGAAGAAAATTTTAGACTTTTAAGACTTGTAAAAGAACTCGAAGGAAAAATTGCATACCTGATTTCTAGCACTAAAGGATAAAAAATGAAAATAAATATTCAGCAAATAAGAGAATAGAACAGTTAGAAACTAAATTTAATTAATTCGCAGATTTTAAGGAAAATTTATTAATTTCAATTATGATGATGAACAACTCTATTGATGTAGAGCAAAAACTTATAATAAATTATATTCCCTATCGGAACATAATGTTATACTGGTATGCAAGCGGCCAGGACATATAGCGCAAAATGGATACAAATTTAAATGAAAAGAAAAGAGAATTGTAGAGGATTAATGGGAAAATTTAGTCAGGACTTATTGTAATTAGGTGGAAAAATTTACAGGAAAAAATACCCCAAGCAAACAAAGAAACTACCTATATATTAAGCAATTAATGTCTTCAATAAAAAATAACTGGGATTTACTTATAGGAAGAATTCAAGCAAAGTAAACTGAAAATAATCTAGACTCATGATGCTGGGGATACCAGCAAATTTTAAGGGCATACTTGTTTTAAGCACTGAACTTTTTAATGAAGTAATCCTATTAATGGTGGTATCATGTCAATCAATTATATTTATTAGTTTATCGTAACGAACACTAGAGTTATATTTCAGATGAGTCAAAATCTTTAAGCATTAATAAGTTAGTAATTTTAAGTAATAGTTCTTAAGTTTGATTGATATATGTCTTATTATTTTAAATAATATTATATAAAATGGAACCTAAGAAATATTCCTCTCTTGGCTTATTTATTAAAAAAATAAGAAGAATATTATAGCCTATCAGAATAAGTGCAGCAGTAAGCTTAAGAAAAATATATCAGGAAATTTACATATAATTAATACAGCAACAAATGACTAACATACATACTAATTAAAATAGCAAAGATAAAGGATAGAAAAAATAGAAAGCATAATATAAAAATTGATTGAATAACTAGATTTATAATTCCCATCCATAGAAGAAAATGTAATAAATTTAATCTTAAATATATTAATTAAATTGGAATAAATTGACAAACAAATCAATGAAGTTCCTCAAATATTTTAATTCTAATTTTCCAATTTTAATTTCAAATAAAATAACTTTAAGAAAAGTAAGAATAATAGCAAGCAGTAATTTAAAAAGCATAAGATAAATAATAAACATTCTAATTTAAATTGAATCTGAATAATAATAAAATGTAAATAAGATGAATTTCCATAGTAGACTCTATGCTATATTTGCTAGTGGAACTATTGCTGAAAAAGAGACTAAAAGAAAATAATAATAATAATATATAAATTTAAGTTTTCCATTATGAGGTATTTCAACTCCATCCGGAAGATAGCAGTTCATGCTCCCTGCTGTTAAATAAAAATGTTTGTGATCTCCAATTTTAGCAAGATTGGAAACTCGGATTTTTCCAGGTTTTCCTTTCTCTCGATTCCTGTTATTGTCTTATCGCATATTTATTGATTTTATAAATTTCTCCACTCAGACTGCAATACATTCGGTTTAATCTTGCTTCTTCTTCATTTTTTCTTTATTTTTCTTGAATCCAATAGTTCATTTTTTTCTGCTAGAATTTCTAATATTTCCGATATAAATGCCATAAGCTTCTTCAACAGAAGCATTTTTTCTTAATCTTTATTTATCTTTATTTTCTTTAAGGCTTTTTGATAATTTCTTCTTCTTCAATCAGCAATGGGTCACTTTTATGTTCTCTTATCTCCATCTAAAATTCTAATTTTTCTATCTTTTTTTAATTTTTTCTAATCTATTTTTCCAATTTCTGTCCGCTCCTATTTCCAGCTTTAAGATTGCTTTTTTGATCTTATGAAATGCTTCGGAAATCATTTAAATATCTTTCCTGGTATATGAGTCTTGAATCGAGTTCCTTTTCTTATATAAAATCCCTTCTAATTTTTATTTTCCTGGAGGTTTAGCCCCTCTTTAACTAGCTGTTCATAGCTAATTATTTTTCAGTGGGGAATTCTGCGATTTCTTGATGCGTCACGTTCCCAGCCCACTTTCTAGACTTCTTCTCTGATGTTGGAGTCTCTACTTGGTGAAGGGTTTTTTTAATCTTTTTCCTGATATATGGGAAGTTAAGTTTACTAAGAAGATTTTTTTAAGAGACAACGTGGATGTAAGAATTTACGCTTCATGCTTCCTCTCCTATTCTTAGAGGTGGTATAGAAGTCTTTTCTGAAGCCCTCCACCATCTTTTAGGCTAAAAGAAAATTGAAATGATTATCGTGAAATAAATATTAGACGAACTTTTCTGTTTTCGACTAACAAGAACAGGATTAATATATAGAAAGTAATTTTATAACTAAATAATATAAGAATAGAATAACAAATTAAGTAGAAATCAGAAGGAAAAATTAATTTGGGAAAGAAAAGGATGACAGACCAACGAAGTTCTTCGACATCCTTTAGTTTGGGAGAGAGTGGGATCAAATGGAAATTAGCTGTGATGTTCTTTTCTAAAATTATAAACTTAATTTATCCTTTATTTTTATCCTTTTTAAACAATTTTCTATAATGTTAAAATAAAATAGCATATCCTTGAAAAAATAAATACCAGAAATGAATAAAGAAATATTATAGTTAATAATATAGTAAAATTAGCTTTTATTTATTTCATTTTTATTTTATTATTTTTATGTCATTTTAGTAAAATAGAAAAGTACAGACAGCTGGGAATCGAACCCACGACCTCCCGCATGTTCAGTTCATAAAAATTGCGGGTGTCATGCCACTAGACCATGTCTGCTTTATTTTAATGTTTACTATTGCTTAAATAACAATTATTCTTAATTACCAAAAAATTTATTACAAATGTATTAATAATTAAGCTTTTTTTAACTTCTTCTACTTAATAATGATTCATAAATCTATTCTTGAAAAACTAAGCGTCATATAAATTAAGGATTATTTTTATTTTTATTATACTAAACTGACTTTTTGTATTTATGCTGAAGGTTAGTAATTTATAACTTATAAGACATTTCTATTATGATATGTATATTATTCTTTAAAGTTAATACCTTAAGAATAATAAGCTTATGCTAAGATTTTATTGAGTTTTCGGTCGCTAGCAAAGCATGATGGCAGAAAATATTAGTGTCAATTTTATTAAGCTTCAAACGTATAATTGTAACTAAAAAATTCTTAATAGATATTTAATAAAATTACCCATTTTTAAGTGTCTCTAACAAGCAATAAAGGCAGCTAAGAGTCAAGTTGTTGAATTTATAAAAAATATTCATAAAGGTAAAAGGTTTAGCAGTAATTTTAGTAATATATCAATCTTGAAGCTAACTAGATTATTAAATCTTAATTATCAAGCTAATATAAGAAATTTAGGATAATAGTAACTTTAGCAACTAAGATCACTAAAACTTTGTAGTAGGTTTGATTGTAAGTATATATTCATAATTAGCCTATCAAAATAATTATTTCAAGTAAGAAGTTAAAAATACTCTTAGTATATCTTTAAATAAAGTTCTTGCAATTCATCTTAAGAAAGTAAGGATGAATGATACTTGGAAAATATAAAATCTTTAATAGAATGCTTCATAACTTAAATCACTACTATAATAATAAAATAGTCAAGCATTAGCAATATCTGAATGATTATCTTTCTTATTAACTTAGCACAACTTTTTTATAATAAATAACTTAGATTAAAGTTATTTAGATGCTGTAAATATAAACTAATAGCATTTAGATTATAAAATTAACATCATTTATATGAGGCTATAAATCTTAATTTATATGGTAATTTAGAAGAAAAGCATAGCAAAATGTATATAAGAGCTAATAAAGGTAGCTATATGGTACAAGAAAAGTAGATTGACTAATATATACTTGTGCATTTGATTTATTTGTTTATGTATTACAATTATGACTATCATATTGAATATATTTTATGTGATAGCCAAATAAACTTTCTTACATAATAATGATATACTTTCAGAATGCTAACTAGCAGCTGTTTATTAGTATAAAAGTTTACTGTTGAAAACTGTTGTTCAAATATGAATTTTGATGAAACTGATATGCAGCCTATTATAATCCATTGCCAGATTCAATAATTAAAATACAACTTAAAGGAATAACCTTATCCTAATCGTGCTTCATAAATACCGAAATAAAACTTTTTTTAAAGGAATACTATCCTTTCTTCGATCTTTTGAGTTATGATATTCGATGGAATGAAATGCAAAATGAAGTTGATAGTTCAATTTCTTATGAAGTAAGCAGAAATCAACTAAGGCTTTTGACTAGTATTAAATCTAGTTAGTAAAAGTAAGAAACATTAATAGAAAACTGACTAATCTTTGTCATTAGGTACAAAGTTTGAAATCCTTTTCCTTATTTAAATCTGACTGGCAAAATAATGTGGCCAAGATATGAAACCACTAAGATATCAGATTATTGAGTTGAAGAAGTAAGGATAAAGTTTCAAAATTCCAACTCTAGGTTCTTTAATATAGGATTTAGCTCTATTTATCCACATTCTTTTCCTTTTTCCAAAACATATGGAAGATTTTAGGGATGGGCAGTTGATTATAACTAATCGCTTTTCTGGTATATAAACGGTTCAAATTAAACTGAGAAGAAATAATTTAGATAATTTATAAAGAATATAATCTTTGGACCATTAACTTAACTTTAGGCATAATTTCCATAATTAAAATTAAAGGCCTACTAAATATCAGATTATACTTTAGTAGAATTCTTAGATAAAATGCCTCCAAAAATAAGAAATTATCTAAAGAAGTTGGAGTCATTGTATGGGACAAGATCCTCATGCTGCCATAGTTTCTAAAAAATCAGTTTTACTAGATAAAAAACATAAAGTAGATATCAGCATTAGCTCTTCACTTTTATTGTTTAGAGAAAGTATACTGTGTAGAAGAAATATATCTGAAAGGATATGATGTTGCTTTATCTAATATAGATAGCAGGAAAGACTTATATTTTTAATTATAATATTTGTTGTTTATATCTCATTGTTTAAATCTTTTTGCTCTACAAAATTAAATTAAGCGTATACTATATTTCATCCAATTAATTGATAGACAAACAATTATAATTTATCTAGCTTAGCAACTCAATTACACTCATCTTACAAAAGAGGCTAGAATTATTATCTTGGTTCAATTACAATTTGATTTAGCAAGCACAGTTAATAAAAATACTAATATCTCTTTTTTAATTGTAACTGTAATGTTTAAGGATACATTTATTTAACCTTTAAAGACTATTTACCATTCTAGCAAATCTTTTAGTTAAATATTACTTAACCATCATTTACCACTTAAATAGCTATAGAGTACATTAAAGCTAATTATTATAAATTAAGTCTTTTGTAAGCAGCAGAGAAAGCCAGTCCTTCAATTCTTCATTTTCTATCTTTTTTAAACTATCGATTATTAAGCTCAGCTTTTACAAAAACCATAAAGAAAGAAAAGAGACTAGGACTCCTTTTTCTCTATATACTGCTAATCAATTAAAGTACAAAAAAAAAGTATAAAAAATGAAAACTTTGAATAAAAATCTTTTTCTTAAACTGCTATAAAAGGAGGAATAATTTAAATAGAAACTGATGACTAGGAATTGGATAGACTATTTACTATGAAGCGAGCAAAAAATTGCCAAACTAATGAGAAGAACGTCAATACCTTATGATATTAATAAGATGGCTACTTACTATGATTATAACTTAAAAAATAATTAAATTAATAGCAGTCATATTGATTTTAGTAAGCATATCAAATATAAAATATAACAAAAGTTATATAAACTGCAACAGAAAGATTTAATAGAATTATCCTATTTAAAGTTTTCGAATGTTCATATTTAATATTCTTCAACTAGAAAATTACTTTATTATAGCAGACAAGATTTAAAAGCTGCTTTATTGTGGTAGTTTATCAGATTCTTTTTAGTACACTAAGTCTCATAAGTATGAGACTTTTTTATGAAATAGCGAATATCCTCAATTTTTAAATTAAGTTTTGCTAATTTCATTTATTAATTATAAAGCAAAACCTAAAATACAAAGTATTAGTTAGACCAAATTCTGTCTCAATAGGTTCACATTTCAAATAAGAAAATAATGGACTTTAACAGCACACAAATATAATAAACTTAGCATGCTTATTTAAGAAGTGTAGAAAAGAGAAATTATCTAAAACATTTTCTTAATGTAAGAAGTATAAAATACAGCGTAGCATATAATAAAGTGATTACAATTTAATAAAGAGCGAAAAAATTCGGAAGCAATATAATTTATTAAAAGTATTAGTTATTTAAAATTAAAAAGATGGTGAGAGCTGAGATTGACCTTCTGAATCATACTTTCTGGTTTTATGGCTAGGAACAAGTTCCTTTCCTGTCGCTGAGAAAGTCCCTGTCAAAGTCAACCTTTGCAAGGGAAGACCTTCCTTTTGATTATCCACTCCTGGTAGGGGCTTGAAGGCTGGCTGCCCATAGCGATGGAGCTCCCTGGCAGCTGCTTTTCGAAAGCAACAGGATATCCCCGTTATTCCATGAAGGGAGTGTTGGGGTCGTTAAACTGCAAGAAGTTGTAGTCCAAAACTCTTTAAGTTGAAATTAATTAATTAGTTATTTAAAATTATAATGAAAGTATTAAAATTGCCTAATTATGCAATAATTGAACAATTATCAAACTTATTGGCTTAAAATAGAAAAATGTTAATATTTACAGACTTGAAATTTGATTATTTTAAGCAAAATAAACATTAACTTAGTAATTTTATATTTATACATATAAATTTCATAATATTAATATGATAAAGTATGTAAGCTAAATTTTACTTTGTATACTTTAAATATTCATTAACATTTTAGATATAAAGTATAGCTTTTCTGTTAATAAAATTCAGTTTTAGAATAATAGATTTATGAATCATTATTAAGTAGAAGAAGTTAAAGAAAACTTAATTATTAATACATTTACAGTAGAGATAGTTTAACTATTTAAGCAATAGTAAATATTAAAATAAAGCAGACATGGTCTAGTGGCATGACACCCGCAATTTTTATAAACTGAACATGCGGGAGGTCGTGGGTTCGATTCCCAGCTGTCTGTACTTTTCTATTTTGTTAAAATAAAAAAGTAATAAAATAAGAAAAATAACTAAAATTTAATTTTATAATGTGGTTTATTAAGTTCACTTTACTATATTTTAGAAATATATATAAAATGGCTTCTAAGAAATAACAGAACTTTGAACAAAACATTTAAACAGGAAAATTCTCTAAAAAATAAAAAAGCGAAATAATTACAATGAGTGAAAATGAGAAATATGATTGGTATGACGAACATTAACCACTTGGAAATCCAGAATTAAAAAAACTTCCGACACAAACTCAAATAGAAATATTATCTAATTCGTTAAAAGAATTTATGTTCAAAAATAGATACCTCACTGATAAAGTAGAAAAATTAGAAAAACTAATAACGTCTTTACTTGAGAAACAATATTAATAATCATAAGAAATAGAAAACAAACTGGAACAAAGAATTCTTTAAATTTAATAATAAATTCAGGTAACGCCATTTTCGTTTTAACAGAATTAATCAGATCCTATGGAAATAGAAAATGAAGCCTCAGATTAAAATAAACAGTAATTGTTTATTTAAAATAACTAGTAAATTTAAATTAATAAGAGTTAAGGAATAATAGTTTAAAAGAAGAATAAAATGCTACGTGTGCAATAAATAACACCAATGAAAATACTACTACTAACTAAGCGAAATTTAAAGAAAGAATAAATAAGATATTTTTAGAAAACTATTTAGGATATATCTAACATAAAGCGGAAAAAATTATAGAAAAAAATTCTTTAATTCAAATCTTAATCCTTGGATAAATAATTAGGAACGCTAAGTGCAAGACCAAAACTATACTTTAACTTTTAATAAAGAAGTGATTTTATTAGTAAAGCAGTTTTTATTAAATTGTTTAAAAATATAAATAATTGCTTATTTTTTTATTTTTAAGATAAATTTAAGAGCTTTTCTTTAGATTGCTAAATTATTACTATAGGTTTATCTTAATTTAATACCTGAATATGTGACCTAATAAAATCAAATTCACAAATAATTTCTGTAGTTAGTTTATTCTTTGCTTGTAAAAAGTTAAATTAGCTTTATCCTGACTCCTACTAAATCTCATATAACTCAATAAAATAAGAAGTAAAATTTCATAGTGTCTGTAATGAAAAGTCTGTAAAGATTGATGTATGAAATTAATATAGTGTTAATAGTTTTATATGCAAATATAAATGTAATATATATGTTTTTTATTTATTATCTATTCAGATCAAATGGAACTAAGAAACTATTCCTCTCAAATCTCCTAACTATCTAATATTTTGCTGAGTTTTAAAATAGACTGAAAAAACTATAAGATACATTGTAACATTTAATCATTAATCATTAAAATTACTGTTCGCCTTCCGACTTAATTGAAGTTTTAAATGTATAAAATCTTCGTTCCTGCATGTTCTGTTTTTGAATTGCACTTTTTCCTTGACTTTTCTCTTTTATATAATATGAATTGAGAATTTTTTTTCCAGATTTTTTTCATTTCCCGATGTGAAGAATTTTGTCATTCGTTACTTCAGTTACTATTAGTTAACATTTCTTCAGTTATTCATTCTTACTTTTTTCTATTGGGGACATTTCTGTTATAAATGTCAAGTGCTGTTTCAAATGAAACATCTTTTTCTTGCTCTAGGAAATGTCTTTTCTGGTTTCTCTATTTCCATTGGAATTCCTTATGAAAACTTCTACATGTTTTCTTCTATTAATTTGAGTCTTGAATCTAATTTTACTCAGTTTTTCTCGTCTTGCTCTTGCATTATTCAATTATCATTCTCTAAACTTGCAATTTGTTCATTAACTCCGACTTTAGCTCTTCGGACTACCCCATAGACTTCTCCATAATCTTCATGATTTATCAAATCATGACTTATTACAAGCATCTCTTCCTTCTGGTAGTTTAATTCCTCTTTGAGATTTTTATGTTTCTAATTAGTTGATAAATTAGATTTTTCATCTACTAAAAGTCGTTTTGTTCTATTTCAGTATTGTTTATATCAAAGATAATAGGATATATATTGAATTATCGTACTTTAATTTCTTAGTTTATTTTTTTCGTTATTATTTTAATCAAATTCAGTTGAGTGGTCTCTTTTTTCAGCTTTCAATGGAGGTGTTGATAGCTGTGTTAACTTTTCTGTTTTTAATTTTTATCTCAACTCTTACTTGTCCTTTGATGGGAGAGATCAGCTTTATTTTAATTTGTAGGAGTTAGTATTTTTTATAAGTTCTTCTAATCTATTAGATAGTTCTGGTTATTTTATTAAGAAGAGCATTAAGTTGAAATAGACGTGGTGAGATTATTGCTTCTGGTTTTCTCTCCTATTCTGAGGAAGTGTAAAAAAACCTTCTTGAAGCCAGTTATTTTATATTATATCAATATATCTTCATAAACTTTTAAATAAATAGAATAAATAAGATATCCTATTTACTTATTTGGATTTGATTAGTGAAATAATGAAGTTTACACTTTTGGAGGAATCAATACTTAAGAAGGGAAAATAGATTCTATTCAAATTTTTAGTGCTTAAAGTAATAAATGGATCTTAAGTTCTTAAACAGTTACTTAAAAAGCATAAAGTTAAGCTATTTATATTCCTTAGCTTCATTCATTTCTTATATACGCAAATGGAAGTTAGCAGAATACTTAACTACAGCATTTGAGGAAATAATTACTTAGAATGTGAAAATGGGTACGATTATACTAAGCCAACGAGATACGGAAAGTTCGTTTTTGAATATCATATTGATGCTAAACTATTAAACTATGATGTAAGAAAAGGAGAATGGAAGCGTATAAAATGTTTTTAATAAACTTAAATAAAATGACATTACAATTATTTATACTCCAACTAATAAAAAATATAGCGATTATAATTCAATTTCTATGATATTTTTCTCTTATTATTATATAAAATAAATAAACTTAATCTTTATCTAACTTAAATCATTAAAGACTTAATCTAGTTAATTTAGTTAAAATTTGAATATTAAAGATCACTATTATATTTAAATTTAATCCTGCTAAAGAAATGAGAGTTTTGTATATTAAAACTCTAAAATTAATAAATTAAATATCTCAAATTTATAAAATTATTAAAGGAATAATAAATAATTACAGTTTATAATTAAGAAGAAGCTAAGAATAAAATAGTAACTATAGTATAAAACTTATTTTCAATTTAATTATCTAAGTGCTTAATAACTATATTAGATTAAAATATAGTTATTACTAAATAAAACTTATTATTATACTTAGTTAGTAGATTATTATAATAGCTATTTTCAATATTTTAGTAGCATGTAATTATACTAAACTTAAATCAAATTTTAGTTTTATTAGTTATTATCAATTTAGAAATAAAGCAGCTATTATTAAATAAAGTTAGTTTTAGCTTTATAATGCAAGATAAAAGTTTCAGACATTAATAGTTTAAATTAAACAAATCAATTATAAAATAAATTGCTTTCTAGCAATTAAATAACTTAGTCAGTCTAAACTTAAAGAAATGCAAATGATATATTAAATTTATTTAATTTAGTAGCCTAAAAGGCTTTAATAATACGCAAATATATATAAAATAATAAATTATTTATATAAGATGATATATAAAATTAATAATAGTTTGAGATAATCAAGAAGTAAATAGTATCTATATAAATAAATATAAAGAGTCTACTAATACAATATAATTAAGAATAACTAAATAATTTTAAATTCTTAATTATTAAACAGACAGTTAAAAAGCATTCATAATTTTAAACTTTTAATATAATATTTATTATATATTCAAATATCCAAAATTCATTTAAAAAATATATTCTTAAAAGGATTCATCTTAGCCAAACTACGATCAGTAAGCAATACTTTAACATCTTTAAATTATGCAATAAGAAAGGTTTAAACTTTTAAGAAAACAATAAGAGCTCGAAAGAAAAATTTAAAACTTAATGATTAATACAAATGTACAAAAATTGGAAATAAGTAGGCAGCGAATATCAGAATCGATTAATTAGAAACGAAATCCAACCTATTGCAGAGTTGATGGAAAGCATTTTCATCTAAAAGATATCGATTAATGATCCCATGGATGTGGACCAACAGCCTACGATAAATTATATTCCATATCGGAAAATAATTTGATACTGATATTGAAAGAGGCCAGAACATAAAGGGCGAAATTGTTTCCAATTTAGACTAAAAAAAGAGAATCATAGAAAATTAATGGGAAAATATATTCAGACTTTATTGCAATTAAGAAAGCAAACTTTAAAGGAAAAAAATACTCTAACTAAACAAAGAAGTTCCATCTATCTAATATGTTGTTTAATGAATTCAATAAGAAACGAATGGGAATCGTCCTATCGGAAACTATAAGACACAACAAACTAAAAATCATCAAAACATATGATAGATATGAACCAAGCAAATTTGAAGTTAATGCTTTTATTCAACATTAAACTTTAATTCGTGATGAATCAAATATAGGTGGAATAACGTTAATTAATTATAATAGCAATAATTATATGATATAGCTTATTTCTTTTAAAATAAATAAATTTAATAATATTTAAAATTTAATAATTACAATTATTAGCTTTAATTAAGTTAAATAAAATATAAATATCTTAGTAAAAACTAAGAAAAATATATTCTTAAACATTTTTTATTTTAGAAAATTAAAAATTATATTCTATTTACAGTAAAATTTTCTTATTTTGCGTATATTTAATATTATTATTATTTTAACTAAATGTAAAATTAAAGTTTGCATATCCTGGGTTTTCAACCAAGTTTCTGCTGACAATTTTTTTCCCGTGGTTGTTTTCCATGACCTTTTTTTTAAAGTGGACGGCTACCACGAAGGATTTTCTTAGTTCCTTGTTCGTAGTTTCTATTTATATATTCCTTACTCAGTAATCCAAAGTTGTTTAAGTTTCTTCAGGTTCTTTATTCTTCATTGTACTTGAGTTATCTTCATTTCTTACAATGTCTTGTAAATGATACCAAGATTAGCAGTACCAACAATTCTTATATCGTTTTTCTAATTTCTATTTTTAAAAAACTTTTTTCTCCGCATCTCAATTCTTTTGTTTATGTTTGTATCATTTTTTTCTTAATTTTACTTTTCTTAATGTTGTATTTTGTGCTAATCTTCTTCTATGATCATTCTTTGTGATTAATTGAAGTTAGTTTACGACATTTCATAAAGTTAATTTTCTGTTACTACTGAGTTTTTAATCAGTTAACTTTTGAGAATTAGCAGTTCGTTATTTTAATCTTCTATGTAATTCATTAGCTCCCGGATTTTTTCTCCTTGATTAAAGAATATCTCTTCATATTTTGCAATTTTTTCGATTTCGCTTTGGAGTAAATTTTTATTTTTGGTTTCAGGGTTTTGTTGTTCATTCGGACCAACCATTACTTTTCCCTCTGAAGACGAGCTAGATTCTCTATCCTGTCTTTGCTTTTTATGTCCTCGTTCGTCACCTGTTTTCTTGTTTTTCTTTGTTATTTCTTAGATAGACGAATGTTCTTCTCCATTTAATTTTGCATATATTTAATTAAAAATGAAATAATAAGGAAAATGATCTATTGTAAATTTTGAAGCTAAATAATCTGTTAAAGGTTTAACTATTTATTATAAAGCACTTAGAAGCAATTGAATTAAGTCAGTTTTACTTTATCTTAAACTAAATCAGTTTAGAGAATAAGACTCTAATATAGTGTTTTTATTGTAAAAATGTTGTAAATTAAATTTACCATATTAGAGATATTTAAGCAAAAGCTTATAATTATACTAGATTAAATTTAAAACAGAATGTAATATCATATAGGTTAGCAGATATATAAAATAAAGCATTAAACTAAAATTCTTCTAGGAATGTCTTTACAGAAATTAACTCATTCCTATGAAGAACAGATACATTGATTAAGTATAAACTGTTTAAAGTACATTCCCTTAGGTTTCTTATACTGAGTGGATGTAAAGTATACAATTATTAAGAAGATGAAATTAAAATATAATTACTAATGAATTTTTTATATAAATTAGATCTATTATCCCTTGTAATTATATATAAATCTATGAACTTTTATTCATTCAAAGCAAATTAGTAAATTTATTATAAGTTCAATTGATTGTATCTAATCATTTTGATTTTTAATTAAATATAAAATATCTTTCTAAAATTATACTTAGATTTAGAGTAATTATTCAGTTATACATTATAATTATGAAAATTCTTAGCTATTATACAATAGTGCAAATAAAACTAAATTATAAATCTACTTTTGCTGTTTAATCTCATTATATGTAATTTTATTGCTCTCTTAATTTAAATATAATCAAAAAATGCAATAGTTGCATCATTATTACTTATATTCAAAGAATTTTACCTTCATTTCATTTTAGTACTTAAGACTTTTTTAATTGATTATTTCTTTTTATTTACCCATTTAAATTTAATTAAATATGCCTTATAAAACTTAATGATTCTATGCTATTAGTAGCTTAAATAAAATATGGAGATATAATATTTTAAGAAGATTATAGATTTAGTATATTGATTTTATTTAATTTTTATTTATATTTTGTAATTTACAAAGAGAATTAAATTCAGGATAGATATATAAAGAAGCCTATATTTATAATTTTTAAATTAGCTTATAAAAATTAATTGAGTCACTTAAAAGTTCTTTGCACACTTCCATTCTCCTGTTCTCATTTCAAATTCAAATAACTTGTTATCAATATGATGTTGATATATGGAATTCTAGAATTGAGTAGATTTTGTATAATCGTAGCGATTATAGCTTCCTAAATAATTTTTTCCATACATAGTAACTGCTTTAAAATCAAATATTTAAGTTTATAATTCATTTCCATTTGCGTAAATAAGAAATAAATGTCGTTAAGGAAGATAGATTGCTGAACTGTATAATGATTTTACAATCTTTATTGAACTACTGATCCATTCGTTATTTTGACTGCTGTATATTTGAATCTAGTCGGAATCTTAAAAATGAAAATTTAATCCCCCGAAAAGATAAACATCATTATTACATTGATCACATCCAAATATATGCAAAGGATTGCTTGATTATTTAATACTTTTGAAAGTTTTAGAGTTTAAATTAAAAACTTCACATTCATTTTAATCTACTTAGTACTATTGAAGAAAATGAACTCCTGATATTATATATATCAAATTCTTTTTATTAAAGCATGTTCTATGCCAAAATCTTTGATGTAGCATGTTATAATCACTAATTTGTTTATTCTATTGAAAAGTAAACCTTTCTCTTCTTTGATTATTTCCTCCTGATAAAACTAAGCCTTAGTTATAGATCTACTCAACATATGAGTATCAGTAATCACTGCGACTTATGCCTAGTTACTATTTTTATATAGTGTCTTTAGTTATAGAATAAGTTATCTAAACTTTAGAAGAAGCACGAATAGTAGAAATATTTTAGAACTGGAATTAATTTTTGAGATTGGAAGATATTTCATACTTCATTACTCCAAAACCAAATTTCGCAAATATCCTACTTCCACTCCAGTTTTAGCTATCTCTGATAATTTTTCTTAAAAACATTATTTTCGAAAGACTAGTAATTTCCTATTTCTTCATTTATAGAATTTCTATAAATTTCTAAATTTAAAGTATATGGAAAACTTAATTTAACTAAGTTTACTTTGTAATTATAAAAATACTAATATTAACTGAGTATTTTATACTTCTAAGATGCAGATAAACTTAAAATGGTTAAACTAGATAGATCATATTTGGTTTTTTCCATGGAAAATCAAAATCTTTATGTGTGTATAATATATGGCATTATATAGCTTCAGAACTGGAATTATAGTTTCTAAAAGTTTATTAATAATTTAAGTTATATTTAGTTTTTATATTAGCTTTCTACTCACTATTTAAATAAAATGGAAAATTCTTGCAAAAAGTCTCTTTTAATCAGGAGCCATTTCAGTCAGACTAAAATTAGCAAACTATACTTAAAGAACTCTAAAATATGAAGAAGATAATTATAAATTTTTAAGATGAGCACAAGAGCTTGAAGGAAAAATTGAAAACCTGATTTTTAATGACTAAGAATAAAAAATTTACAAAATATATTGAAGAAATGTGAGAATCGAGTAATTAGAAACAAAGATCAGTAATTTGCAGAGTTGACGGAAAATGAAATTCTTTTAAATAAATCAAAGAACGATCCTATAAGTGTAGAATTTAAAGATTAACCGCTAATTTTTTATTATAGGAGAATAAAATACTGATATTGCAAGAGAATTGGCCATACAGTAAAATAATGCTGATATTTTAAACGAAAATAATAATAAAAAATTTAAAATTATGGCAATCATTCAGTAATTTATATTGCACTCCATATTAAGATTATACAGATAAAAGTGAAATTTTAAGAGACATAGCATTAGTACAACTTAGAAAAAACTAAAAAAAGATAGGTAGTTAACTTGACCGAGTTAATATTTCAATTATAAAAAAGGGTTAAATCAGCACAAAAAGATATAAATTTCAGAAAAGTGTTCCAAAAGAAGACTTAAATTAAAGATTTATCAAAACAATTAAGCTTTAATGTGTGATAAACCTATTAAAGATGGAATCACTATAATTAATTATTATAATTATATAAGCTTATTAAATTTAAAGAGTTTTTTGGTTTAATAATTTTATTATTTTCACTTAAGCTATTTAAATATAATAAATTACATATTATACTCTTATAATTATGATCTATATTTAGATAGTTTAAGTATATGCTTATAATATAAGATAAACTGTAATAGTTTCTAATATAATCGCGCAATATTTTATTTAAAATTGATATATTATTTTCATAGTTAGGTTAAATTCCTAAAATGTTTTATTCTTTAGATTATTGCAATGAAATGCCTCTTTGAGAATCGAATCTTAAAAAATAATTAGAGAACAAGAGAGATTAAATTATGATTAGACCAAATGCTATTTTAAAATCATTCTTATGTTTATTTAATTAATCGAAGCAATAAGGACAATCAAGACTTGAAAGACTCTTTTGATTTAAAATTTTAATTTCAACCTAAGATTTTTGTTCTCTTTATAGAGTATAACTATTTTTCATTTAGCTAACTTAAAAGAATAAATTAATAATTTTAAAATAAAATGATTAATTTAAGATCAAATCTGTAAATAATCACTTAGAAAGTAGTTAGTCATTTCATAAGCAACATAAAGAAAAGTTTAATTTATATCATAAACTTCTACTTTTGAAATATTGTAGGGTTTTATAATTAATATTAGCTGAGAAAATAAAAAAAGAGTAATTCTTAATAAATATAGTAACGATTCAACTTGCTAGTTCTTTTACAATCCTTTATTTGATATGATGAAATAAAAAATAAATAGATTTTAAAAAAATAAAAAAGAATAAAAGAGAAAAATTAAATACTAAAGGCATATTTAAAAATTATTTAATTTTAATGCAGAATAAATATAAAATAAAATTTAAAAATATTACTTATATAACTTGGAAAATGATAAGACTCAAATGAAAATATTGTATAAAATATAAAAGTATTCATTTAACATTAATAATAAAGTTAAAATATTAAAAAGCAAAACAATTGAAATCTAAAAGAAAAATATAGGGTAAGAATAAAAAATATATTTAAAAGGATTAATTTCAAGATATTACATATAAAATCGCACCTAAGAAATAACAGAATTCACCAACAAAGTCTAATAACACTTAGCAGGATGTAACCAATGATCTCTACCTTCTTTAGATTGAGAACTAAGAATTAGTAAATGTTATTAAAGATCTTTATCAATGAACTAATGAATTATTAAACTCTATGGAAATTCTAAAATCGGAAAAATTCAATACTACGATAGGAAATTAGTTCTAAACCCGTACTTGCAACAAACTAGGGTAGAATTTTACAGACAGAACAAATATTAAGAGAAATTTAAAACTCGAAAATATGTAAACAAGAACAATCCTAAATAAAAATGACCAATGAAAATAGAATAACAACCTGTATTAAAATTTATATCCTATAGAAAAATAATGATATGCTGAAATTGTATACGTTGGAAATAAAGTAAAAAATTGTTGGCAATTTAGAGATTAATATAAAATAAATGGCATGATATATTTATAATATATCTGCACAAGTGAAGGCTTATTAGAAAGAAATGGGAATTGACCTATCGGAAACTCTCAGAAAAAGCAAATAAAAAATCCTCAGGACTTATGATAAACAAAATCCAAGCAAAATAAAAGTTTCTTTTATTTAACATTAAACTCTTGATTTGTGATTAGCCAAATAAAGGTGAAATACGTAAATTAATTATTATATTATTATGAAGAAAAATTCAAGAATTATTTAGAAAATGTAAATTGACAAAAAAAGTTGATTATAGATTTATATTAAAATATATAATCTTAAGAAATAAAAAAATTAAAAGGATGAAAATAAAATTAAGAATTCATAAAAGCTAATTGATTCTAATGTGTATTAAAAATATAAAATTAATAAAAATAAGATGAATAAATAAAATTATAATTAATAGTTATAAAAATTAAGAAACTTTTATTAACATAAGATAAAATCTATTATTTTCATATACTTATATGATTTATTTTAATTCATAAAAAATATTAATAAATAGAATTTAAACTAATTAATTTAAAAAAATTTGATTTTTATTGGGAATTTTATAAAGAGAATATATGTAAAATTGTTCAATTTAATAAAATATTTTATAGAATATCTACATAATATCGATAAGCAAAGGGATGTCAAAATTTTATAAATTATTTATTTTTTTTACTAAAAAATTGAACAAATTCTTAATAATAAATTAAAGAAAATAAATAATATAATAATTATTATAAATTAATGTGGACTAATTATTATAAGATTATGATTAAAGAGTTCAGTGCTTATAAAAAGTATGCACCTCAAACTAACTTGGATCTTAACTATATAAACTTTTTATTATTTTAAGATTTCTTTTATTGATTTATTTGTTTTATAATTAATTATCTTCTTTTAGGCTATACAATTTGCTACAATGTTTATATCATAGGGAAATATGTTTAGAATTATAATAAATAGCTTTCGATAGTTTAACGTTAATTATGAGATAATATTTGCTTAACTCTTTTTAATTTTTAAGTTCTTTAATTAAAAACATTTATCCTTTTTATTATTCTAGCTATAAATCTTTTAAAAGAACTACTTCATCAAACACGATAATATCATTGAATAGAATAAGTTCTCGAAAGATAAAATAGACTGTATATTATTACTCATAGTTGAATGCCATAGCTTATCAGTTTAAAAAAGGAACAAAGAAAATATGAAATTTGAGGGTTATAAGATATTTAATCTCTTAAGTGTAATTTATTTCAGCAGATTGAAATGAGTTTGTTTAGTCCATCTGAAGATTTTAATTTATTTCTATACCTATAAGACTGATTTAAATAAATTTAACTATATTCAAAAGTATATGATTCAATATCTTTAAAAATATCTAGCAATTAAATGTACAAGTAATATAGCATTCCTTATAACTTTTATTATAAAATTATAGAATTTATTTTTGAGACTTTTTTCTTTTTATTAAGAAACTAATAAACTCTTATAAATCTTCTAATTAATTTCAACTAAAAAAGATTTTAAGATCAAACAAATTGATGATTTAGTTGACATAATTGAATAATTACTAAGCAATGGCTAATATTATTATTAAAGCAGACATGGTCTAGTGGCATGACACCCGTGTTTTTAAATTTAAAGTGAACATGCGGGAGGTCGTGGGTTCGATTCCCAGCTGTCTGTACTTTTACTTATAAAGAAACTTTAAGTTTATTATGATTGCTATTATATTTAATAGACAAATTAGTTAAAAATATTATTTTAGATTTAAATTATAATCTTTTTTCTTAATCTATTTTAGTTTGAGTTCCTTTTAATGAATTACACTTTTGTTTTTAATCAAATAAATAAAAATGATTATAGAGCGCGTAGCACCTCATAGCTCAGCTCTTTCAATATTAATATTAAGAAAATGTTCTCATGTTTCTTGCTAAAATTCTAGAGGTCCGATGAGTCATGTCAGATTCTCCAAATGGGGAATCTTCTTATTAAAAATTATTCTAAAATCTTGAGTCAAATGCTTCAGTCTTCTTGAATGAGGTCCAAATAAGAATTAGTTATTAAGTCGGTAATTAGAAGGCCCGTCATTCAAACTTTCATACTGCTAGAGAGAACCCTCGGGGTAAGTTAGGTATGTCTCAACGGAGCCTATCCACCCTTCCCCGTGGTGGCATCTAGTGCGAGATTACTCGCAATGCAGTATACACTGCACCAGATTACCTACTAGTTTGGCTGACGCGGCTGACATCCATTTTATTATATAAATAATAAATTGAGAGAATAACTACTTTAGCTATTCTTGAATTAAGGAGATAATCTTGTAAGTATTGAATCTAAAAAGGTTAAAATTGCATTCTCAGAGTGTATCTGATTTATCCTCTTATTAAGTGACTATAAGTTTTGGTTTAAGGATAATTTAATTAAATCTAAAATGGAAGTATATTTATTACCAAAACTATTTTATAGCTATCTTACTTTATTTCTTGCTTAAAGTAACCGAATCTATGTCTTCTTAATAATGACCTTTTAGTTATCCTCTCTTAGCATTATTATTTAGATTCCATTATCGTAAGTAAGCTTCTCTGATCATATTAACTTTTGAAGTAGCTAAGTCTAAGGCTTTATTTTAACTAATTTACTTTTATAAAGGAGAAACTCTATTCTTAATTGCCTTAGGAAGGTTTATATTAGCTTATAGCTTTAAAGCTAACTATAAACTACTTGAATTATATGAGTTTTAGGTCTTCTTGCTTGAAGGATAGATAGCCTTAGAATCTCTTAACATCAGTCCTTTAAATAAAAAGTTTAAACTTGATTTAAAAATACTAAGGACATTCCTTTGCATTTGATCCTAAATCTATTTGAGTTAGTAAATAATTTGAATTAGTTTAATGGGCTTATGAGGTATAAGAGCAAAAGAGAAGCGCATTAAGTTTCATATTAGAATCATTTTAGATTTATTTAAAGGGAAAATATTAAGTTAATATAAAGAGAAATGCATTAACAAAGAGTACTCATTATTTATTAATAATCATTAACCTTTTCTAAAAATAAACCAACACTTTATAGAGCTAGAAACTAAAGTGCCATCTATTTAGTAAGATACCAAAGCAATCAGAGATAACACTAAAATATTACGAACGTTAAGCAGATAGCAATTTTGGACAAATTATTAATTAATAAACCAAAATAAAAACACTAAACATAAGCTAGCTAATACTAATCATTTGCTGTGTTAAAATCAAAAACAAATCAGATTTTAAGAAAAGGGACTTTGGTACTAGTTTAAATACATTGATACTCAAATATATTTAACTAAGGCTTACTTTTAAAAATGTAGATATAAGATAATATCAATGACAGCAACTTAATTTATTAATACAACATATACCTTAAAACCTGTTTATTAGCAATATTAAATATAAGCAAGTTCTATTTTGAAAAATAAAAACTTAGAAGTTAACTATAATTAGACTATAAGACATAATATAAAACTAAAGCTCTAAGTTTATATAATAAATATTCATTATTAAATTAAACTTTATTATCAAATCTAAACAATTGGAACTTTAAATTCATAATACTAAAACTTTAAATCTTTGCTAGCATTTTAATTCTCACAAAAGTTGCTTTTAACTGAAGATGTCTTAGTGTATTTAGAAAAATATTATCATGCTACCTTCAGGATAAAATTCATATTTTATAATATTTCACTTTATCTAAAGGAAAAAAGAAAAGAACGTTTTAAGATAGTTTTTATGAAATTAATTTGTAAGCTTTGATTTTATTAATTTCATGAAGTAGAATGTTATAGTAAAGGTATGAGTACTTAATTGAAAATTTAAAGTCAAATTATTTAGGAGATATTTAAGCAATACCTAATATTATTATTAAAGCAGACATGGTCTAGTGGCATGACACCCGCAATTTTAGAAATAAAGAACATGCGGGAGGTCGTGGGTTCGATTCCCAACTGTCTGTACTTTTACTTATAAAGAAACTTTAAGTTTATTATGATTACTATTATCTTTAATAGACAAACTAGTTAAAGAAATGTAATATTCGTATCAAAGTTCTATATCCTTTACTAAAAATTTTTATTTATTAAACTTAATTTTAGTTAGTTCTAGATTTAAGATTTACCTTAATCTTCCTATTATAAGCTTAACTATTATCCACATTAACTATTTTCTTTACGTAAAAAAAAACGTATGCGTGTTATAGGTTAAAAAGGCTAGTTTTTCTGAATTTAGTAAAGTATGTTTGAAAAAGTAGATATGAAGCTAAAAATAATTTAAGATAGCTAAATCAAAAAAAAGTAACTAGCTTTAATAATAAAAGTATAAGTAGCTTAAAATTATTAATAATTCATATATATATATGCTTAAAAGCTTTATTTGAATAGACTAAAATAGTAAATTTATGAGAATAATAAATCTAAAATTAGAATCACTAAAAGCTTTATTTTAGTCTGAAAGATTATTGTAGTTTTGATAAATTTATTCAAGGTTATAGAGTTAGGAAAAAAGAAACCTGTATAAAAAATGTTGGTTTGAGTTTATATTGTAAGAGCTTTGCTTATATAAAGGAAGATGGAAAGATAAAAATTGAAGAGAATAATTAGTAATAAGTGGAATTACTCAGAGTATTATAGTTATACCATGTAATTAATGATTTCTAGTAAAGTTTAAATTCTATAAAGTACCAAAATGAAATTTTTAGAGGCCCTATTTAACTTAACTACTATAAGTTAAAATTTTACGAGAGGGATATTACAGAAAAAGGTATACATTAATCATAAATGATTTAGAAATTTCACTTCATTATGTACTTTCTAAGAGAAAAAAATTAATTTTCAAAGACTCTTCTAAAATTATATTGCTAAAGAAAGTTTTGAAAATATATATTCTTGAACTTTATTTTAATAACATTCGCATTAGTTTTTTATTATAAGATACAAAAGATGCTGCTTAGGGAAGCAACTTAAATCTTGATTATAAAAAGAGAAGCTCTGTAATACTTACCAAATATAAGCAATGATATAATAAGCTTATAAAAGTAGAATATTTAGGACTAAATAAGAAGAAGAGTAATAAACATGCTTCTTAAGTTCTACCTAAATGAATAAAAGTCTTAGTATAGTTTATAATAAAATGCTTCCATAAAACTCAGATTGTTATTTAATACCTTTGTTTGGCTTATATTAGCTATAAGGTTATTAATGCTTAAGATAATTTAAATTAAGGTAAGTTATATAACTAAATGTCTACTTATTCTCAAAAGTAGCATTGAATGCATT
The DNA here is from genome assembly GCA_946699065.1 of Loxodes magnus. Taxonomy (NCBI): domain Eukaryota; phylum Ciliophora; class Karyorelictea; order Loxodida; family Loxodidae; genus Loxodes; species Loxodes magnus. Next base: position 233,366 of record CAMPDV010000244.1, read on the forward strand.
AAAGCTCCTTCTGGTAATTTTAATTTAAATCTTAATGGTTTAAGAGAGCTCGCTTATTTACCTAAAATAAAGCATGATTGTCTCTTAGCTTAAGTTAATTTAGAGAATAGTGATGAATTAATAATACGAGAACAAAGCTTAAATTTATTTGACTTGATTGATATTTACTTTAATCAAAGCTTTCCATCACCCACACTTTAAATTTTTTAACATCTTCTACCTTTTCTAATTTCCATCTACCTAGTAAAAATAATCTTATAAATCAACTGGCAACATTATATAGTAAATAGCTTCTAAACGATATTTACTTAATATAAGCATCTGAAGATCAGAATTGAATAGAAACTAAAATAGTTAGATTTTTAAATTTCATATTGAAAGAAAATAAAAATGTAACCTAAGATTTGACTAATAAAATAGTTAGCTTTTAAAATTAGGGTCAAACAATTAGAACATACTTTTGTACGTTTTCCTTTTCGCAATCCTCTTCCTAAATTATATTCTTAGCACTAGCTCTAAACTCCATTAGTGGCTTTTGCTTTTTGACTATTTTCTTTTACCCAACATAACCCGCATTGCTATTCCTTAATTTCTCTTAATTTATAATGTTCTCATCAATTTCTTAAAGCGACTGGAAGTAGTTAAGGAACTCCAGCTGCTATATTAATTATCCTAATGATGGGAAAAGTAAAACCTGTTTTACTTTCGTAGTCTTTGGCAACTATTTTTAGTTTATATATTTATGAAGCCGAGATTCAAAAGGTACTTCCGAAAAGGAATCCTTTAATTCACTTTTAAGCTAAGGCTGAGGCTACTAATTATGATTTGAATCAGAGGTATTTTCATCTTCCCGGGAATTATTCATTTATTATGTTAGGACTAAAAAGCCAATTTAATAACACCAAATATGGCGATCAGGTTTTATTTACAAGTTTTAAACATAGTTACAATTGAAAATTGTTCAGTAAATAAATAACGACAGATTTGAAATTTATTTATCAGTACTTTGTAGAAATGGATATAACCCTTTTTGTTATTCTTTCCCTTTAATTTTAAATAAAATAGCATCTGAGATACACCTTAGTCCTTGCTTTCTCTTATTATTCTAAATCCTATGCTTTTTTATCTCTATATATAGCACTTATTAAACAAGCCTGACTAGAATTATATCTTTGTATAATCTAATTAGCTATCTACTTCTACTTTATCTTAGACTTATTAGTTTAACGTATTAATATAGGTGTTTTGCTATTATTCTATATGCTTATGGATCCCTGATAATTCAAATGCTCTTAAATTAAGAGGAAAGTTAACTTAGTATATTTCGCTGCTATTATATACATTTAAGGTAGCTTCTTGCTAGAATTAAAAGCTTTATCAATCTGATTTAATCAAAAGGATGCTAAAAGTCTAATATTCCTTTATACTAAAGGAAGTTAGATGAAGGTTAATGAAAAGACTATGAGATACGGAACTATTTAAGTGTTTAGAAGAGACTTGACTGTTTTAGACAGCAAGCGCTTTGAAATTAATTTAACTTAAATACAAAAATGCTTTATAAACTTTCTGAAGCTGATTTTTTATTTAAACTAAGAGAATTGTAATAAAGAATATAGAGTAGATAAAGTTATGCTTCTAAAGACTTATTTGATGATATCTTTTTGATTTATTAAATAGAGAAGACATTTGTAATGCAATGAATGGATTTATTATAAAAATCATTTCATAGTTAACTTATAAATATAAATATTACCCGCTAGCTCGTTGCAGTAATCCTTCGTTGCTATTTCAAAGTTGAAAACTTCACTGAGACGTTAACGAAATTTATCCTCCTTGTCAGTGTACCTTTCTTTTTGGGATACTCATATTGTGGTATACTAGTTAGAAAAGGCTAAGATTGTTTTGATGAAATCTTCTTAATACAGGTAGTCTCCGTAAACTATATCCGAAGCTGCTATCAAGTCGAAAGTATCAAAATATTTACTCTTTATGAGTTGTATTTATTCTTAGTTTCCCCATTCTAACTTTTCAATAAATATTGAATCTGCACCATTGGATTGTATATTTAGAGAAGTTGTTCCTTAGAGAAGCCTCTCATCTTTATCAGTAAGTACTACATCAAACCCTAAGAAACTTATTACAATGGAAAGAAGACCAAGACCAGCTCCGAGCTCTAAAGCTTTCAAATTTTGACCAGGACTTCATTATACGATTTTGCTCATTTCTTAAGATTCTAAATAAGAGGCGAGGATAAGACCTGCATTCCATTGAGAAGCTCCAGTTCCTACTCCAGATTCAAAATTCTAGTGGATAATCACGTCTCTATTTATAGTATCGAAGTGAAAGGTCTTGTCCTTCCAAGACATTTCTTAAGGTATAATAGGAGTGTATATTGCCAGTGTATTACACTAGTTCATATATTAAAATTATATAAATTTAAAGTCAAAAATGCTAATAAATTATATATATCCACAATTATCATCCAACTCAATCTAGACTTATCCCTTTTGAATGAAATAAAGATGAAAAATATCCATATAAAATTGAATCTTCACTGTATACTCCAATAATATCATTACCCATCAAATTTTCCAGTTAACTCTACCAATATTTCTGCTTGTATCTCTAACCTCCAAGAACGCTTTATAATGCTTCATAAAATAGACCAATAATAAATAAAGCTAATTTTTATTTCCTTTACCTTTAAAAATGAATAGCAATCTAGAAAGAATAAGAAGAGTAAGCAGCTTAAATAAATAAAATAGTGATACTTATAATTAATTATTCATAGCAGACTAAGCATAAATAGTTAGTCTATGTTTATCTCCAGTTAGCATGCTTGCTACTTATAGAATTTAAAGCTTTACTATTTATTAGCAACCTTTCTGAGGTTTGTGATAAAGAATAAGTCAACAAATCTCAATTTTAACTAGTATTTCATAACTCAATCTTTAAATCTCCTCTTTGCCTTTTTTAGCTTTGAATCTTGAGTAAGAAGAGTGAAAGAGTAAGTTTTACTATCTTTAGCACTCAGTGTTATTATAAATAAGCTATTTGATTATATAATTATAAGATATTAAAGCTTTAATAGGATAAATTTTTAATACCTACCTGGTTAAAACGAAACTTCAGTATATAGAGATATCTTATTGAGAGATATGCTTAAAATAAATGAAGTATCAACTTTCACTCTTAGACTTAAATAAAATAAAATACTTCTAGTAACACTTAAAAAGCCTTACCCTTAGATCTAACCTTATTTACAGTAAAAGATAACCTTTCTTAATTATAAGTATACTATGTCTTAAAGCTACTTTAGTACTTCAAATCAGGACTACTTAAATTGAAATTGAAGATAGCTATTTAGTTTTTAGATAACTTGACTTGAATTAATAAACTTAGTCTAGCTTATTAAGTAGCTTTCTCACTTATAACTAATGACTAGTTTAGAATTTCTAGTTTTATTAGCATTTCAAACAAGATAGAAATAAGGTTATTTGGAGTAAATTTTAAGGGTTAGAAATTAATTAAAATTAGAGTTATTATAAAGTTAAGGGTTTATTACAACTCTTGGTATAAGTAACTCAATAACCTTTTTGCTTCATTTCTAATCAATATTTACTCTCTAAAGAATCAAGAAAAGAGTGTAGTTTCAATACTAATTATATACATAATGTAGTGTACTATGATTCAAAGACTCTTGACAGGAAGCGAGTTATGCACACTATTAAATATTTAAGCTTGCTTGAAATATGAATTCATACTCATTAAATTTAGAAAAGCTAACATTTCTAGAGTTTAAACTCAATTTACTAAAGCAATATAACCTTTTAATCAATAATCAATAATCAATATTCAAGGTACCATATATAATAATATCTTAATTGGTTTCTTTCTACAATCTTAATATCTTTTAGATAGAAAGATAGATATAAAGCTTTTAGAAGAGATAGCATTGAGTTTAGTTATAGATATAGTGATAATTATTAAGCTAGAAATTAATTGATAAGCAGGTTAGTTATTAACCTCTTTATTTGTTTTCGAATCTTTCTTAGTGTTAATAGACTTTAGCTTACATTAGTACTATTAACTATAGCAATTCTTAAGGATAATAGAGAGATATTACCATCTTGCTCCTTTTTTTCTTAGCTAGTACTTTTATTTAAGTGCTCTCTCTAATCTTAGATTATTTGATACTTTTAAACTTGCTCGTTTTCCAAGTTACAGAAAAACTCTAGGCAAAAAGTTTGAGATCAGGGTAAAAAGAGTTGCTGAGAGGAATTAGGCTAAAAGGAGCGAAGTAGAAGCTTAAAAGAGTTGAGGAGGTGGTTTGATAGGTAAAGTGAAAGAAACAACATAGTTAAGTAAATTAATTAATAACGATTTCCGTTACTAATTTTGTAGGTAGAGCGTAAATGTGAAGAAATGAATTGAAATAAAGTAATTTTTTAATTGAAGAAGCCATCTTTGATTTTGAATTCTTTTATATCAAATCGATAACATGCTATTTAAGCAAATTCGTTAAAAGATTTTATAAAAAATATGGGTGATAAGGCTTGCGGATGTCTTATGAGCTCCTTGCTTTGTTTAGCAATTTCTCTTGCTTTGATAGCATTCACAATTCCAGGATGGTTCATCTGGGCAGATTTTAGACCATTCAAAACTTAGAAGCATCTTTACTTCTACGATTACTTCTCATTACTAGATCTCATTACATAAAACGAGGATATGATTGAGGACTCAATAGATAATTCAGTTGCTGACTTTTCTAAGGGAGATATTGTAACCAGTCTCAGTTGGTGGGCTACAAATTCTGAAAACTTATTGGATGACAATGACTAAACCTATTTCTTAGATTTATACCAATTCAGAGAGGAATTCTGTTTTTGTGTTGGATGTGATGTTATTAGAAATTATGATGAATGGTATGATGATTTCTGCCTTGTAATGACTTAGTGGGTAGCTGGAAGTGTTGTGGTAAGTTCTTTTAATATAATAGACTGCTATTTTAACTTGCCTCTTCTTGTGCTTCGGATGTGTCGCTATGTTCATGCCTGTAATACACGTTAAAAAAAGTGGACAAAACTTCCCTCTTAAAAATATAATAAAAAACGGTCTCTTCATGCACTGCGCTCTTCTTTGGATGACTTTAGCCTTCATTGTTTACACAACTGTATTGTACACAGTTGAACATAATTTGGATATGGAAGAAATTACCACTATTGCAGGAGGTGCAGTATACGAAGGCGCTTTCAGTGTTACATGGGTTGCTTGGCTATTCTACTGTATTGGCTACAGAAATCATTTTGGATCGAAACACCAAGGAGAAGGTATTCTCACAGAAGCAGCAGTAAACTGAAAAAATTGAAAAATATACTCTTAATAACTCTATTTAATTATTTATTTAAACAAATTTAATTACAGTAGGATTGCCTCAAATCCCATTTTATATTATCTAGCTTAGTATAACTTAACCTATATAAGTTCATAGCAAGCACCATTTGTTAAATTTAATGTTGCTATTATTTTATTATGCTTCGGAAAAGGAATTATTATGTACTCATTTCTTTGATGAGAGAGGTATATTTAAATTGTAAAGTTCTCGGATTAACTGTTTTTATTAAGGCCTTTTGTACAACTCACTTCTAAAATCGACTCTGTACAAAGGCTTAAATATCCTCTAAGTCAGATTTAAAAAGGTTAGTAGTTAATAGTCTCCTATTTCAGATAGTTATCACTATTGGCTTAATATGGTATTAAATAGCCTATTATCTATGATATTTGATTACTATAGCTAATAAAGTTCAGTTACTATTAGTTAGCTATTTAAGTTAAATCAAGATAGTTGATTTTGATTATTTATAAAGATGCTATTTGACTAAAGAAAGAAGGCTACTTATCTAATAGTAGTTTGGTCTATAAGAATCAGAATTATTGCAAGACCATATTTTAATAGTTATAAGCATCTTCTTAAAAAAGCTATAATTCTAGGGATTAGAAGTTATAATAAGGAGTAAGTGCTTCTATTATATAAAGAAGCCTTAGAAGGAAAATAGTCAATTAAATTCTACCCTTTCTTTAGTTGTTTGTTCTTAGTTAATTCGCATGAAAAATGGAATAGTTGTAGCTTATTGAAGAGCATTAATTGAAGTAGTAAAAATAGGAAATTAATAGTTGAGAGATAGCGAGTTGGATATATATCCAGCTAGGTTAAAATAAAGGTTAAAGATCCTATTAGGCTAATTTTCAGGAGAAGATAGGTTAATTTTAAGCTGCTAACATTAGAAGCTAAAAGAATAATCTTTGTCTAGTATATAGCTAAGGCAATCTAACTTTTCATCAAAGTTCTCCAAATAATAATTCTTAAGTTCCAGCATCTAGCAACATTTAATAAGATCATAAGAGAGTATCATCTCTATTAAAATCAGCAGAACAAGAATAGTAGCTTCAGCATTCATAGCTTTTAACAGCATAGTCAGATACTTTTTCTATGTATATTCGTTAAAAAAGTTTCAAGCAGGTAGTTCTAAGATTTAAATTAATACCGAAGTAAAGCATGAAATTTCTATTGAATATATTAATGAAATTATTACCTGATGATTAATTCTTACACTAGAATTGTATAAATAATATCTACCTTTAAAGCTAATTTTAAAATAGAACAAGGATATTTATTTTAAGATATTAAGCAGTTTAAATATAATTGACCCTTATAAAATGGAATAAGATCCTTGAAATTTTAAAGAAAGTGAAGATAATCCTTGAATTTCGAGTAAGAAGCAAGATAACCATCAGGCCTCTGTTAAAGGGAAAGAGAATTATGCTGAGTATTAGGAAATAGAAAAAAAATGGGGGGAGAGTTTAAATGTTCAGCTTAATAGTAAAAAGCTAGATACTGAGAACCCTTGAGGTTAGACTGGTGGTGAAAAAAAATAAGTGAATATCATAAATGAAAACAAACCTGCATTAGATAAAGAACCAAAGTAGTAAGTGGAACAAAAACCATTAAATGAAAGTAAAAATAAGTAGCATGAAGAATAAGTTGATCCTTGAGGCGATCTTAGTAACGGGGAAGTTAAATTAGATAACGAAAAATAAAATCAACTTTGCTTCAATCTTAATTCTAAATTCGGATTACCTATTTAGCAACCTTCAAGCTAGGATATTAAATAAGATATTAAATAAAAGTAAGAGCAGCCTGATAGTTAGATTGAATAGCAAAATCCCTGAATGAAATAGAATGAAAGCTAGAAATAAAAACCTGTTCAGCTTCAAAGTTAAAACAGCTATTAAATTAAAAGATTCCAAAAGCAAAAAGAAGACAACTAAAGTAAGGTAGAAGTATTTGATCCTTGGATTGCAAGTTCTTCATCAAAAACCTAGTAAAACGAGAATAAATAGACTGAAATTAAAGAAAAAGAAACGTAGCCTAAGATTAAAGTGAGTGAACTTATCACTATTGAGCAAAGTAATAAGCAATGGTCAACAACTTTAATGGAGAATTTCAAAGTTTATAAATGTGATATTGAAAATTGTCCAAGAGCTGATAATTATAGCGATCCTTGCTTTAACTATCATAATATATCGGATAGAAGAAGACAGATCATCTATAAAAATAATGCATACAATTATTATCCTGATCAGTGCTAAAAATGGCCAAAATGTACAAATGAAAAGTGTTGGAAGGCGCATACAAAAGTCGAAATATGGTACCATCCACTCATCTATAAAGTAGACCTCTGTATGACTTTCTAAAACACAAAAGAATGCAAATTAGACAAATTTTGCTACCGCGCTCATAATTAATAAGAAAGGAGACAAATAAATTACAGTGACAGAAATAAATGAAACCAACTTAAAGAAGAGTAGAAGCAATATAACTATGAAAAAGTAAGTTAAAAGAAGTAAACTAATTAAAAGGGAAACGAGAATTCTTCTTATCAAAAAGGGTAAGAATGATAATCTCAAAATAACAATCAGAGATAGAATTATTAATCTTTCTCTAACAACTAAAATAAGTAATAGCAATACCGTTAGTAGAATCAACAATACTATAACTAAAACTAGCCCTAAAATAATGTAGAAGATCCCTGGGCTTAAAATTAGAGTTTTGAAGAATTCTAGTAAACAAATTAGGAAAATGCATAATCTTACCAGAGAGATGGATGCTTAATTAACAATATATTTAACTCTCCCTAGGTAAATTAAGTTCCTTAGAATTTTGATTTAAATAACCTTCAAAGAGAAGAATAGATAAATAAACTAGACAATATGATTTAAATATATAAGTAATTATAGCTATGTTGCATTTGCAAGTAGAGGTTGTACAATTCTTATCTCGATCCCTGCTTCCATAGGATTTGCGAAAAATGTTGTGAAATATTTTACGAAGGAAAAAGCATAAGATGTACAAAGCCGAACTGTAATGCATTAATAAATAACATATGGAAGGTTCAAAAGAATCTTAGCAGTAGGAAATGAAGCTTAAAAACTAAACAAAAACACTAATAAATAATTTTAAAAGCAATAAATGAAAATCTCCATAAGCATAAGCTAAATACTTTTATAAATACTTCTTTCTTATTTCAGCTATTATCATGCCACCTGCAAAATGCTTCTATTAATTTTTAGATTAAAGCATCAAGATCGTAAAATTAATTTTAAGAAAAAAGTAAAAAAATACTGCTTGAGAACATTTCTTTAATATGAATTCTCAAATTAATTATAAGCATATTTGAATATGATACTCTTAATAACTTTTAAATCAAATAAGAGATACTCAAATTCATACTCTTTAATTAGAAGGATTTACTTTTTTTAATGTATGAACCTTAGGAGAAACAATATAATTAAGATTGAAGTGGTAAATTTATTATTGAATAAAAGAAGATATATAGCCTTATTGATAAATTAAAAGAATTTGTAATATAATTTTAGCTTAAGCAGCATCGGACTTAAGATGCATGTTTTCTAATAGTAGGAAACATTTCGACTTTTTCTTTTATTTTTAATCAAAAAATTTTCCCTACTTTCGTCTATAAAAAATAGATTTATAGATTGATATGAGAATGAAAATTATTAAAAGGTTGTAAGATGTAATTATAGAAACATTTTTTCAAACAAATTTAAACAAAAGCTTTAGTTGTTTTCATCGCAAAACGAAATAAGTTATTTATTATATTTTACCTTAAGATTAACTAAGTGTTTGAGTTACAAAATTATCAGATTAAATAAATATCTTTCAAGAATGCGAATCCCTCTATAAAAAGGCTTTCTGAAGCAGCTGTCTTTCTTGAATTTTACTCGCCTTATTTTAAATCTTTTTTTCCATCTCCATAAAATTTTTTTCAAGCAAATTCTATTACTCAGCCGTATCTTCCACTTAATTCTTGCAATCTTTGGTTTTTTAGGTTTCTAAAAATAGCAAATTAGCGTCTGCTCTACTCCTCATATGACTTTTCTTTCTCTCTTGAATTAAATTCTGCACTTTAGATTAGAAAATTCCTTATTAATCTCTCTTTTCAAAACTTTAAAAGTGACTAGCACTTACTTATACGGCTATCAAAAACAGATAACAAACTAACACTATTTTCATTTTTCAAGCTTTAATTTTCAACCTTATAAATACTTTTTTCCGAAAAACCCCTATAAACGATATCCGAATAGAACATATTATCATATAAGGCAACTCATTGTCATCCTAATGCAACTAAAAACCCACAAAAAAAACGAACATTTCTGGGAAAACGCGCATCACAAAAGAGTTAGAGATCATAATCATATTAAACTACCCCGTTTTTAGCAAAATGATAAAAACCAAAATTTTCGTTTTTTCTTGCAGCTTTAAAAGACAATCATAGACAGAGCGGTAAACTATAAATTAAAGATCTAATTTAAGTTTGAGTTTTTAGTGGTAAATTATTTAAAAACGCTAATTTAAACTAAAAAACTAAGAGACATATAAATTATAAGATTTTCGTATGATAATAGATAAAGAATAAAAGCCAGAATCGTTAGAAAGGAGTTACTATAAAAAGGAGAAAGAGCAAGAATCAAAGATTTGCTCTAGACTAGTTTTAATTTTATCCCTTATTTACAAGAAGATTTATTAGGAAATATTATAAACATTAATAGCTAAAATCTTTAGTAAATCTTTTGGTTAAGAAGGTTTCTAGAAGATCTAAATGTTCTTTCTATTTAAATTTTTTAAATAAAGAAGCTGCAAAGGATCTTTCGCTCAAAAGAGCTACTTAAGACAAAAAACGAAGCTAAAAAATAATTTCAATAGCTTTTTAAAAAATGGATATCTACCTTTAATAAACTATAATGCCTATATGCCTATAGTGTTTGTTTAAACCTTATATTATTACAATTTATATAATCCTTTAAGATTACATCAAGTATACAGTATCATTCTATTCCTAAAATTAAAGTTTAATAAAGCTTGAATTAATTAAAAATGTAACTATTTTATTGCCACTAATCTTAAACTTATACTCTCATTTAAGCTTTTAAAATTGTTTGATATCTATTTTTTTAAGCTTAGCTTAATAAATACAAATGTAGATTTTTTGAAATTGCTTAGTTAAATACTCTCATTTTTATAGGTATAGAGAAAAGCGCGCCTTGTATTATATTTCCTTATACCGATACATTGAATGATCCTTATATGATCTATATCTGTTTATTATATAGCAGCTATCCTCTACCTTTTCACTTAAGTTATTAACTTTACACCCCTTAACACTAAAACCTTTCCTTTTTCTTTCTAATTTAAATACAAAATGATTTCCGATTCCAACAGCAAAATTCTCTAACTTTAAAAAGAATAAAAAAGTAAGCTTCACAAAGAACCACTAAAGTATCTCAAGCACTAAAAGAAACGAAAATAGCAAGAGTTATATTCTATAATAAAGTAATTAACTTAGAATAAAACTAGACAGTTCATTAATATAAGTTAATAAATTAAATGGCTAACTATCACTAGAGCTAAGGATCTTATTGCAATTGTAATAGATAATTCTTTAATAATGATAAGTACTATTTTTTGACAGGATGTGGACATAATATGTGTGAGTAGTGCGCTGAAAATTTGAAATGCAATGGCTAATACTGGTGCCATTGTGGGAAGAGTACTAATTCTAATGGTAATATAGTAAAATTCGTCTAGATCAATCAGTATTAGAACTTTGATATGTGTTAGAGTCATAAGAATCAAGCTTTCTAGGTATGCTTAACGTGTAATGAATATATATGCTAGATCTGTATTAGCTAAAAATGTAGCTAGCATCAAATAGGAAATCCTGCAGCATTACTATAAACCTATTAAAATAAAATCTAATCTATCTTATTAAACCAAAATTTAGAAACCAAAAACTAACAAATCTTAACTCTTTTGAATACTTGGCAAAACTGCAGCACTAAAGTATTAATGGAGTAATAGCAGTGTAATGAATACTTGACTAAGTAAATCGAATCAATTAAAGAGATTGTTCAAGTTTTCTATTAAAACTATATTATTAAGGTAAATGCCTTTGCTTAAAATGCGTCAGTTTAGATATAAAGTTATATAAGGTTTCTTAATTAAAATAAGTCTAAATTAGAAGAACTTAAATAACAAAGTCTTTTTATTTAGAATGAGAATAACCTCTAAAAGCTTCTTAACTTTGTAAAGAAATGAAACGAAATCCAACTTTAGATTAATGAGCCAAATTAGTATGCTATCTAGTATAAAGTAGACTAATCATCTATACACCAAATTAAGTAAATCATAGAAAGTAACTAGAGTATTATTTTACTGGATGAGCCAGCTTAGAACTAAAACATCAACATAGGGTTAAATTATAACCCTAATCCTTAAGTCAATCAATATTCAAATTTAAACTAAAGTCCATATTAACCTATCTAGTAGTTCTATTAACCACTCAATTAGAATAAGTTTGGCAACTAATAATAAAATTAAAATGCTTTAGTCTAAAATCCTTAAAACTAGCACACAATTAATAATAATAACTAAATGCAGCAAAATTAAACTCCTAAAAACAATGCCTAATGGCTTTCTTCTAACCCTCCAATATAAAACACAATCTAAAATTAACAGTCAAATTTATAGCAATAAGGGCTAAAGTATGGAAATTAAGCAGCATTTACTCTGGCTAATTATTAATCAAATGTTCAAAAAGATTAAAATTTTAGCAAAACTTTACATTAATAACAATTTTTGAACTGTTTAAATTAGGAGTTATATTAATAAAAGCAATAGCGTCTTTAAAATACTAATTAGTAAGCTCAAATTTATATTACGCCAGAACTGAAACAAAAGCACAATCTGACTGAATAATAGGTATAACATGCAAATGAGTTGGTTTAGCTAATTTTACTCTATTAATAGAACGAACCTATAGATGTTGAAGAAGCTATTCTGTAATCGAAGTTATACAAAGATGTGATTGTAGCTTAACGAAACTACAAAGAAAAGATAAATAAGAAAAAAAGTGAAATGATGTAGGGATAGCAATCTTGATGAACCTTTAAAGCAATTTTAATTGTCTTGTTTGTTTTAAGTATTAAATATAGAATCTTTTGTTTAATTTAATATAGCTGAGCTAAGTATTTCTAGAGAACTGAGTTTTTCAATTATTTTGCTAGATCTCTGCAATATAGAAACTAGCATAACCTAATACATGCTTCTTGGAATAGGAAAATTAATATTAAATATTTGAATCTTAAGGATTCATAGCTTTATTATAGATTATAATTTGACTGACTGAATAACTCTCTAAAGTTAAATAGAATCTATAATCATTACTCAATAAAATCCGAAATGAAGAGTCATAAATTTGACTTACTTTATTTATATCCTATAATTTTTTAAAAGGTGCCTTTTATACATTTGCATTTAGCTTTATCTTTTAAATTTTTTATTTAAATTTAAACTTAAATTTACATCAATTTTTCTATATTTGGCTAGAATTTATCAATTAGGACTTACCTATTTTTCATTGCAAATATGAATGAAATAATTTAAGAAATTCTTTGTCTTTAAATGACTTTAATGCTATTCATAAATATACTTTTGAAACTATATCAGTAGAAGAATGTAGAAAAATTAGAGGAAACATAGAAATGTAATATGAGAATGAAGCACTATAAGCAGACTCATGATGGAACAGCTTATAGAGTATTAATTCCAGCAGTTAAACTCCAAGAACTTTATTTCAATACCTTAATTAATTTATTTGAAGGAAGAAGTTGTGCTTTATTTTAGAACTAATGAAGGTAATAATTTTCTAAATAAATAGTTTCTATATAAGCATATCAACAAAAATCTATCATATACTCCAGCATTAAAAACAGGTTGATATTCTAATCATATTATAAACATAAATGAAGTAGTAACCTTTCCTTTTTATTGTTATTAAGTATATATATCATCTTTCATCTTAGCTAATTTGCCCATAAGATTATCACTCTAAAATGAAAGATAAAATCTATTAATAAATAATAAATAAATGCAACCATTTGTGAAAAATAAGCAGTTATGAAAGATAGAATTTAGTCCCTCTATGAAAATATCATTATTAGAAAATCAATTCTTAGGTTAGGTATTCAAAACTTAAACTGTAAAAGATAAATTAAGGATATTAAATTATCTAGCATAGACTTTTAGATATGAGTATTAAAGGGCTTAAATAATCATTCTCAGTCTTTAATATATTTAAGAAATGTATAAAGAGTCTATTGATTGGTAAAAATATAAGCTTAAATACAAAATAGAAACAAAATTTCTATTATTAAGGTTTTTATATCTTTAAAATGAAGCTTAAATAAACATACACAGAGCTATAGAGAATGATTACTTCTGACTGAAGATTTTCTTTGATTTTGTTTTAGAATACTTTCAATAGAATCTATGAAAGATTCTTAATAAAATAAGCAGATAAAAACTATGATAGAGCAAAGAAATGCTGTCTAACTATAATATCTTACATCATCAGCTAGTTTCTTTAAAAGTGAAATTAAATTACAACGAAAGATAAAAATATCCGAGCGAAATAAAACTTCATTGATAATTTAATCAATTGCTTCTTATATAGAAATGTGAGAGTGATCACTTTGGCAAGCTAGATGAATGCATAAAATTGGTAAAATTGAGAGAAGGAAAGGATTATATAATTTAGGTTGGCTATAATTAAGATAATCTTCGTTCAAATTTAAATCTCCTTATCTTTATTTGATTTAAATTAACTATAAAAAAGAATCGATTTCAAAACTAAGATACTTTGCATCATTCACTTATTAATTTTAATTTCCTTTAATAAGCTAATTATTCAAAGATATCCCAGTAAGTCCGCAAATTTTCAAAAGTCGATACAACAAAATTTTAAATTCCTTTAGTTTGCTTTCTCTAAAATCTAAAACTGAGCATTTCTTAATCCAAATAAAAGTTAAAAATAGCGTATATATTAAGCATAGAATAAACAGCTATATTTATTTTAATTACAAACAGTTCAAAGTCTTTTTAATACTTCATCACTATAGTTATGTAAATCTATTTGATAAAGTACTAGATATATTAACTATTGATATAATATTTAAACGTAAGATTGAAATTAGAAGAAAGGAAATTATAAATCTATCAATATTACTTCAGAACTAATAAGTTTAACTTAAGTTAGAAGACATGTTTTCGAAATGCTAAACTAATTAGATCTGAGAGTAAAAATCTTGAAATTTAGTTAGTAAATTAAGAAAAAATCTTATAGATGTTGATTATCAAGTCTATGCTATTTTAATAGTCTCTAAATGATTTGAATTATTGAGTTAAGTTTGCTTTATGAATTGAGTGTGAATTAAAATCAGTTATATACTAGAAATCTTTCATTTATATACACAAAATTTTATTTATTTCCAAATCCTTTTTAACTAAAAATTAAAATCATCTCTTTTTCCTTTTCGTCTAATTTTTAGAACAATTGGGACATATCCACCTTTTTTTGCTGTTCATAATATTATCGATTTCCTCTTTTTCAATGTTCAAGCATTCAGGGTGGAATCATTCTGAACATGCACCTTCACATTGAAACATTAACTTTCCCTCTTCATAGGTTGACTAACATATACAGTAAACAAGCTTTTACATACCTTTTTCTTTATTTATCTCCTTCTATTAATGTTATAAATCATCGTGATCTGCGAAAATTTCCTTATTAACTTGTTTATGTTCAAGTCATCTTTACTATGGAGAAAAAAACTCAGGATTTCTAGCGTTTAGATAAAAAGTTCCTTATTAAATAGGTAACTCTCTAGGGGTTTTTCTTTTGGGAGATGGATAATCTTCTACAATACAGAACTCTTTTACTTCTTTCTCATAAGGTCAATTTTCAAAAATTTCATTTAATTTATCTTAAAGCTCCATTTGGTTTCGGATAATTTAAATTTAACCTAAATTATTTTTAGAGAAATTCAAATGTTTAAACTGCTATTTAAACAAACTTAATTTTAAAGCTGTTTTATCTGTAATTAAATGAGACATAAGACCTTTAATATTCTCACCGTTAGAAATCATTAAATGTCTTAAGCTATATAAGGTTGAAATCAACATGCTGCTTTTATTAAAACTTAGTATAAGAAATGCTTTTCTTTAAGGAGAGCAAACTGAAAAAGCTTGGTGATACTTCTGATAATTCCTAAATTAGAGGGAATAAAAATAACTGAGTAGTGAAAGGAACTCTATCGGTCCCTTAAGCAAACCAATCAATTAAGAAGTTAATTTTATATTTACATCTTAGTTATATAAGCTTGACTAAAGGATAAGTTCCAATCAACTTTATATTTATTTCATTAAGAATACCAGCTAGCAAATCTATAGGAAGACTATTAAGAATTAGAAATTTATTTTAATTTCATTATAAATGAAATAACACTTAGATGTTGAAAAATCAGTGAGATGTTCTAATTATAAAATAAGCATCTATCATATAGCTTTTATACTATATAACCTTATTTATCTTTATTGTAATAGAATATTCATATGATAGCTTTAAAAATTAATAAAACTACTAGATAAGATAATTGAAGACAGGATTAATAAGCATGTGCATATTATTTTAGCTTGTTTGCTAGAATAATATGAAGGATCTTCTCAAATTTAATAAGTTTTATCAACTTATATATCTATATATCCATAATTTATCTCCACAGCTCATAAAATAAAATCTGAATACGAGTAGGCTAAAATTAACTATCTTGGGTGTTCATTAAGGAAGTGCTAGGATTGTACTTCCAACAACTAGTTATAAGTTTAAAGAGTGTTTCCTAATTTCAAGATTAGGTTTATCATATGAAGGATATTTTTAAGCACTTGTCTTATTTTAATTTTATCAAAGCAAATTTAAAATACTTAAAAAGATTGCCTTATAAATAAGTTTATAATTCCTATGATTTAAAGATAATTAAATAGGAAATAATTTTAAAAGCTCTATGATCTTAAGATATGATATGATATGAAATGAATAACTGGAGGATAGATTTATAGTGAAAAAAGATCTAATGAAAGATTGTTTGGCTATGAAGTACAAAGAAATTTGTTTTTAAGTAAATAAATAGAAATATCTTCATTGCGAGCTTTTTTGGATTTTTTTCTTCACTCTTCTAAAAAAAAAATTCATTTTTTTTGGTGAAAATTTAAGTTTAAAAAAACTTTAAAAAAAGATGAAATTTCATAAATTCTATAAAATTGAGCTGCTGTAATAGCTTTATTTATATGCAATATTACAAGAAGAAAATGGGATACTGCTAAAAAAACTAAAGCTAAGCTTATATAATCACAGATATAAAACTATACTAGGCAACTAAGATAAATCTAGTTATTAGTTTTATCCATTAAAGCTAAATAAGGAGATCATCAACTTTATAATTCATAAAAATGCTCAAATAAATAAATTTTAATTTAACTGAACAAATATAAAGAAAACTTAAAAAAGAGGGTATAGACAGACAAATTTAATTATAGCTCTATAACTTTCCTTTATTTTTTATTCTTTAAAGAAATGTAAAATAAAACTTCTTAACTTAAAGTTTAGATTCATTAAGATTTCTTTTATGTGCTATATCAAAACATTGAGATTGAAATGAGATATTTAATAGATACATATCAGTTTAATAGCTAAGTAAAAAGCTAATATAAATAGAAATATTTTTAGCTTGAAGGTATAAAGTTTATTAGTTAATGGTTTATTTAATTTCCTTTTAAGCTCATAAACTTTTTTTTTCTTGGCTTACAGTTCTTTGTAAATGAAATCGGAAGTTGATTAAAACTGGATTTGAAACTCTCTCTACAATTTATCTAAATGCAATTATTTGGATACATTTCATAAGTCCATTCCTCAACTTATTTACTCTAAATTTCTACCTGAAAACTGATAATAACTAGATATCTTACTTCAAGATAAGAACTAAAAATATGATCTCTAGACTTAGATTGTCTGATTCACTTATGTTCCCAACATATAAATCTCCCTCTTTCTGAAGAAAACAGATATTAGGAAAGATATGTCTTCGAAATATCTCCCTAATCAGACTTCTATTATAACTATTAAATATAAAATGCCTTAAATAACTAAAGGCTAATTTAACGATTATTTTTAATTAATTAGAGCAAAAAAATGATTTTAAGTTAACATTACAGTCCTAAATATACCAATAGAAAGTTAATCTTTATTTAATTATCTCTCAAATAAGTTCGCACCTTCTTTGATTGCTCTAAAAGAAAGAAAGAAACTACTTAGCAGTAATGTATTTAACACTGGCAATATCATAATGAAATTATTTCCTGGAAAGTGTAAAATGCTGTAAGCTTTAGTTGAAGAAAGGATAGTAGTTTTGAATAGCTAAGTATAGATGTAAGTTGAGTGAAATAATTTAAAGTTATAACGTAAAATTTAATAGACAATTGAAATATAAATGCGTTTAAGTATATCCTAATCATTTTTGAAGGATTATGCATAATTTTTACAATGCATATTTATATCTTAACTTATCTTTCTAACTATGGTCTATTTCTTCGTCGTTAAATAAAGGACGATTGATCATACAGTTTAAAATTTACCTGGCTTAATTTATCAGTTTGCTAGGTGACTTTATATTGATATAGTAAATAAATTAAGAAACTGGTAAGCTACTTGCAGCTAAGCAAATCTATCTAATGAATTTAAAAGTCAGATGCTTGAAACTACCTAAGTGACTATTTAAGAAATACTATATCTGCTGGATTATGGAGATTAAAGGATTTTAACTAAATAAGCAAAACAAAATCTAAAAGCTTTCATCAGAGGGATTGCTGGAAGTTTAGTTAAGATCATTATGGAAACTGGCAGCAATTTATCTCCTTGCAAGATATGTAACCACCGCAAAAAACTATTCTCTAGAAGCTCAAATTTTCATTTAAACATTTTATTTTCTTCTTAGTTATTAAAATCAAATATGATACAATCAAATATGCCTCAAAAACAATAAAAAAAGAATGAGAAGATTAATTTATCCTAATTTTAGAGATTTTTCTAAATAAAATAGAAAAACCAGAAAATGAGAGAAACATATTAGATTACTGCTAGTTAGAACATTTTATAGAGCGTTACAAAAGCTTACGATTTATCGATATAAAAAGCTTGTCTGTAAATTTAAGCATTGCTTGACAACTTTATACCAAGTTTGAAGAAAGAAAAAAAAGACTTTTCATATAGAAAAAATACTAGGAATTATAAAATTTTTGATAAATACGCAGATCTGTAAAGATTAGAGTTAGATATATATTTTCTAAGAGATATCTTGTTTTCGAGAGAAAAGTTTTAGTAAACATATATCATTTAAAAGCTTTTTCTACATCTTTAAATTTCCTTAAAATAGATGAAAGTTATATAAAAGCTACCTGATATAAGTATTATGCATACCTTTATCAGGTCTATAGATAATTAATTATAAAATTAGCTAGAAAGCTTTAACGCAAAACATACCAAAACAATTAAAATCTTGGTAAGAAGAATAAATATTTTCTTAAAATTTTGGCTGAAAATAGCGAAATGATTCGTTTAGCAGAGCTAAAGTCTTTGCAAATTTGAAAATACAAATATAATAAAACCAAGTAAGCTATAAGTAGCTAAATAAAGTAGGTTTATTTTAAAAATTAACAGGAAGAATAATTTTGATTGAATCCAAAGGAGATTATCGATGGTAAAAATAAATAAATGTGATATGTTTAAAGATAGAGTTTGATATGTGATAAGAGAAAATAAATATAATTTAATTACATTTTAAAGTAAAGCTTTATACAAAAAAATTATTAATGTAAGCTTCTTAATTTTCATTATAACTAAAGGTTATAAAATTTTAACCTTTTATTAAAAGCGGTTGTCTTTATGGTGAGAACTTGACCATATACTGATTGAATTAAATTATAAAATGCTAATTAATATGCCATTATCATATTAAAGTTGCTTCTATAACGAAGGCAATACTAGCAAGGTATATATAGGATTTAATATAAGTCCAAAAATTGATAAATATAGATAGAACATCAATAAGCAACCTAAAGTCCACAATATTCATATAATTAGTTTCTTTTTATAAATAATTAGTTTGATATCTCACTTTTAGCATTACTAGCTAACTAGGTTCATTTGTAACTTACTCTATTTAATTTCTTTAAGAAAGCATAAATTGTTTATGATAAAGTGAGTGTATAATTATAGTGGGTAATTTTAGTTTATTATGATAATTGAATTGATATCTAATTATTAGCCTTATTAAGATAATAAAGATAGTAAAATGAATATAAAGCCAATAATAAAAATGAGATATACTTTTGTCTAAATAGCTAAGATTAAATGAATATAAGTCTATGAGATAAAATAGCTTCAATAAGTCTCATCTTAATCAAAAAAATATGCAACTATTGTCCAGAGCTTTTGATGAAATGCAATGATCAATTTAGAATAAGCTGTGGTGTAAATTTAATTAACCCCAGTTAGATTTATCAATATAATTATCGATAGCTAGACTTCAATTATTTAATTTTAAGATATAAACAGCAAGGGAATTAAGCGCAATATTTAATCGTATATAAATAACCTTAAAACTCTTTCAGGCTAATACTAGCTACCTAATATATATATGACTTTAATAATCATCTAAGCAATTTAAAATTAAACTTAAATCAAATTTATTTTCTAAGAAATGAAATGCTATAAAGGTTAAGTGATAATATTCCTAGTTAACTAATTTTTTAATTTAGATTCTAAGAAAATAATTAAGATACAAAATTAACAGCTTTTTGGAGAATAGATAATAATAATCATTGGATAAAATTTAATAAGTTACAGAAAGGAAAAAATATAAGAAGGAAATATACTCTAAATACAACTTTTCCAGATTAATGTAATAACTATACAATCATTTTTATAACTAAAGTATATTTGCCAAATTTAAATTTTTTATGCAAAATAAATAAAAAAGTAGCTAAAACTCAGAAGATTTAAAAAAATAAGTGTAATGTTAATAGTTAAAGCTATAAAGATATTTTTACTATTACTTATTTCATAATTTCCACTACATTTCTTAATAATTCTTTTGGCTATGAACATTTTATTAATTTTTTTTCTTTCTTTGATAAATCTGAGTAAAAAGCCTAATATTTTTACTCCTAAAATAAATAAATATTTGCATTTTCAGGAGTTAATGATTAAGAAAAAGGATCCAGAATATTAAACAGAAGATGTACCTGGTATTTTCTTATTATGCTTTATGATTTTTCTTTTGTAAACCAATTTTTTATTTCTAAGTTATATAATTATTCCTATTCCTCCTATAAGAGACTGATAAATTTTATGCTTTGCTAGCATTAAAACTTAAATGAGGAAAGTAAGCTGAAATTTTTTTAATTAGCTTGAAGATTATTAAGGGCTTAAAGAGATATCAGCTTCTCTATTTTGTTTTAGTCTCTAAAAAGAAGAAATTTTAAAGTCTAAAAGGATTATAAAATGTATTTGGAAGCTACTAATTATATATATCATTAAGTTAATTGGTATGATACCTTAAGTGCTTAAAAATAACTTAGATACTAAGTTATTTTCCTTAAGCACTCATGAGGATGTATTAAAAATAGTAATCTCAATGTATTATTTTTCTAGGGTTTGATATCAAAAAAATTTGATAAATATCCGATTTTATAGCAAGCAACAATATTCCCAAGCACTATGAAAGATTGAATAGGCTAAGTTTAATTAAATAGTTTTGTCAATTAGAGAATTAAAGCTAAGCTTTTAAAATCGTTATGAAAACTATTTAAGTTCCATATTTATTAAAAATTATAAAAAAGTCCTGGCTTGATATAAAATCAAACTTTGAAGACTTCTCTTCTTGTTTTATATCAGATGAAGGGGAGAAAAGGAGTAAATAATAATAGAGAATTTTAGTTAGGTAGAAAAAAGCAGAACTGACGATTGAAATTACTGGGTTAATTACTATCAACAAGATAATTTCAGCTGTTGTAGTGTGATATTATCTAGATGGATAGGAAATGTTAGTAACCCTTTTGCGCTATCAAATTCGAATGCGAATCAGATATTTTAAAGATAGAATAGCATAGTGAATCAAGTTCTAACTAATACTTTGGATTGAACTATGAAGTTTTCAATCCTAGTAGTGATTGTACAGTTACTGGACGTAGAAAGAATGCATCATAAATAGCAATGGATTCTTGAAAGAGAACTTAATGATTATTTGCCAAATATTAACTATCAAGCTACGAGAAAATATAACTTGTGTCTGTAAAGGTTTTCATAAGTTTAGAACTTGATTCTATGTTTTAAGATTATTTTTTTAATCCAAATATAATTAAAAGTTTTAAAAATGCTTATAAAAGCGTCAAGACATTTATTCAAGATACAAAGGAAAAGGATTTAGGATATGAAAGAACTAAAATAAACAATTAAGCAAATACTTTCTAAGATTTAATATCCTAATTATAAATAAGTAAAACAATATATAACATTTTCTGAAAGCTCTTTGAGTATTAATTTTATTTTTGGTCCTAGTTTTAAATGTATTTTATCTAAATTAAATATTATTTATTTGGTCAACAGCAAGCTTATTTATAAAGATTTCTACATATATACCAAAGATAACTTTTCTTAAAATTATTACTCTTAGGTCTTTTAATTTATTTCGAAATTTCTTTTAGTTCTCTACTTTTTTTATGACTCTAAGCTTATTTTATTTTTCCCAAATATAGATGCCTTAATTTATGTGCTTATCTATTTTAATATTTTTATGTTTCTAGCTATTATTTAACCAGTGCGACAACACAATACCAAGTTACTTACTTAAATAATTTAAAAATATTAAAAATTTTAACTTTTATAATTTTCTCTCATTAATAAACCTCTTCTTTATACACTTTATGCACATCATATTTTAGAATTTTTAGAGAACAAATCTACTTGGTATTAAAATTTAATTTTGGGCTCCTTTTCATTTTGAATTTTTGAGCTTCTTATTTTTATTTTTTAACATTTTGCTCGATCTAATGCAAAAGCTCTTTCTAGTCGCTATCAAGTTACTAAATTTCTATTCTTAAATCCTTATAAACTTTTAGCATTTACCTGCTTTTATTAACTAGTTCATATTACATATCTATGAATTAATATTCCATCCATAATTATTATTTTCCCATATCCCAAACTATATTAAATGTTTTCATATCTTAATTTAATCTACTCTTAAAAATAGAAAATCTATAGGCAAAATTACCTAATTTTTACCAAGAAAGGAATTTCAAAGGATTTAGTTTAATATTACCTTCGCTTCTCAAATATTTGCTGTCTAGCTTATATCAAGAATTTAAATATCTAAGTTAAATATTTAATTTGTAAGATTTGGAATCCTTATTTTGAGATTATTCCTACATCCTTAAAACTTTAATTAACTTCCTTTAAACTAAAATCTCTCTTTTTCTCTTTTTAGAGATAACTTTATTTTTGCCTTCATGAAAATGTCCCTATAACTAGAGAATTCTAACGATTATGGTGTTGATTTTTTAGGCCGAATCTTCTAATCTAACAATGGAGTTGACTTATCTTCACAAGGCTTATATTTAATGCTTTTGGTGCTTTTATTGGATTGATATCTGATTTTAATAATCATATGGATAAATTGCCTTAGATAATACAAATTTAGGTTAGGCTTGAATTTAATACATAGAAAGCGAAAAACTGGGCAGGGTAAAAAAGTTAGATTATTTCTATAGCTTCGAGAATAAAAATATACAGTTAATAAAAGGACTCATAAACTAGCATTTATGAGTATGTGAAAACATCAGCAATCTTCAGGAAATAATTTTAAATATATATTAATATTAGATTGCAGGAAACTTAGTATCAGAATCATTTAAATATTAGCTAGATTAAAAGTTTAGTCTATCGATTATATAAAATTAGGAGGAAAAGATTTGGTTTTGTTAGCAAATACTAAGTCAAATATAAATTTGGTTAATTTTGAATTTTATTAACTAAGGATTTATATCTAAATATTATGAAGCTTAGTAGAAGCAAAATAAGGCTAAGCGTAAAAAAGCTTACAGAGGAAATTAAAAAAAATGTTAAAAGCCAGTTTAAAAAGTGTCAGATATAGAAGTATCCACTTTAGTTAATTTAGAACTTTAATCATTTTAAGAGTAAAAAACAACTAGAATACTTATAATTTAAATTATCTCTAATATCAAAAATCGAATTAAATAGAAGATTGTTAGAGGTCATAATAAAGTTAGTTTCTTTCAATCTTGTCTAAATATATGATTATAATTAATTATTTTTGCTAAAAAGTATATAAATATCATAGATGAGAGTATTAAAAATTTTAATTTTCCTCATTTTTATATAAATTATTACCAGATATCTAAAAAATTAGCAAGAATTAGGTCTTATTTTAGTTCTTAATTCTAAATTTTTAATTATGTGCTTTAAGAATTTTCGTACTTTAGACTTTGTTCTTGGTGAGTTTATTGAAAGTTTTAATTCTGAGATATAAAACATAATCAAAATAGATTTTTCCTTCAATAAGAATATTTCATGCATAATTCTATTTTAACTAGTTGTTGGGCAAGAAGTATCATAAATCATTTGAATAGTTATTATTTTAATTAAGAAGGTATCATCTTTATAGCTATTTGATGCAAGTAATTTAATTGCCTAAAAGGAAGTTAAGAGCATGATTAGTTTTTAAACGAGCATTTTGTCCTAAAATTTGGAAAGCTAACTAATATAGAATATTATTCATTTTAGTTTATCAAGTGAGTGTTATTATATTTTCCAATTTGATTGATATCTCAACATTCTGCACTCTCATTTACTTAGAAATAAAAAGCGAACTAGAGTCTTATAATTGGCAATATATATACATTAAAGTAATTATATAGGAGCATTTCCTTTTAATTTATTTTCAACCCTTTATCTCTTTTTTGACTTATTAGTTTATCTATATGTGATCTTATTTACTCTTGCTCAATTTAATTTAGTCTAATTAAAATTTTTATTAGACTTATTAATGTTAACCTTCATTTGCTTATATGTTTGTACTCAAGAAAAGATGTTGAAAGAGCCTAATCTTACATTGAATTAATTTTGGCTTATTACCACTGCTCTATCATTTAGGCATTTTCTTAATTTTCTTCTGTCAAAAGTTTTATTCCTTCCTATGAATAAATTTTAGATAGATTAAAGATAAAAAATAGAGCTAAACTTAAATAATTAATATAAACGTCTATTGTACACCTTAATAAGCTTTTTCGGTATATGAATCTAAATATTTCTCAGATTAGGCAATTGAAATACAACCTTGATACATTATCTTAAATAGTCGGTTCTTAAATATTATAGCATATACTTTCATGCTTTTAATTCAACATTTAGTCTCGAATAATTTTTCAACCATCTGCCAATCCACTTAGCTAGCCTTAAATTTCTTCAAACTGTCTGTTTAAATAACTTACTTTACTCTTTTTTACTTAAAAGAAAGTTGTGACTTAGACGTCAATTATAAAGGTATCCCTCTTTTAAAAGAAAACAGATCTTTCACAAGGATAAAGTCTGAAGGTTCAAAATACTTCAGTTATGAATTATAATAAATGCTTAAAAATTTCCTTAAATAGCTTTAGTTTAAACCTAACGATTGTTTTATGTAAAAATGGATTCACCATAGCATTTAAATCCTATTTATCAGCTTTCAATTCATTTATTCAACAACTATAAACGTATGCAGAAAAACCACTGCAGAAATAAGCACTAACTCTTGCTTATTTGCAAAGTAATAAAAAATTTAAAATTTTGATTTGAATGAAAAGAGCATTAAGAAGTGATAGAACATAAGATGCTTTGAAATAAATTTTGAAAATAAAAAATTAATAGGGAAAAGCATGATGAAGTATATATCTAAAGACTGTAGCCAATTGTCAATAATGTTTATGAGTTTAATAGTAATAATAGATATAAAAGTTTCAATATTTTTAAAATGGAGCATAATTACGTAGCACATCGAATGTAATATGCAAGTTATGCTTAAATAAAATTTTTATTTTCTTTAAATCTAAATCGAGCTTCTTATTCAATTGCATCTTGCAAAGAAAATTGAATATATTCTTCTTTAATTTTTTCCTTTGAGGAATTTATTGAACTTTCGTTTTTCAACTTGAACGGTTCTAATCTTCTCTTTAAGAAAGACTTTGACTAATTAATCTCCTTTAGGAAGTTAAGTCCTTGAGAAATTTTATTAAATATAGATCTAGTCATATAAAATTAGTCTCTTCTAATCTTTTCCAAAAGTAACTGATTATTAGAAATTCCTATAATAAATCTCTATACTAAAGCTAATTAAAAATTTGTTAAAATCCAGCAAAATCTTAGTCACATATGTATTATACTTGATTAGATACCAATGAAGCATGTTTCTAAGTTAGATCAATCATTCCTAAAAACCCATTTTTACTATTATCTAATTAAATGTAATATCTCTAAACTTAGAATTAGCAAGCGAAAATTAGTCTAAGATCTTTTATTTGAACAGACTTAATTTAGATATAAGTGTATGCTATATATTATTTATACCTATTTTCCTATATTTTAATTTACTTTGTAGGTTATTAGATATATTAAAAATAATAATCAATAAACATAGTGAGATTTATTGAAATGATAGTATTAAAATATATAGACAAAAATAGACTGTATAGTACATTTAAGATGAGAGTTATTATGGTTTCTTACTTAGTAGAGTTGAGATCTGGTTAGTCTTTCAGAATAATAATTAAGATTTATAGAGAAAGCTATTTAAACTTGCTTATGGAGTTGATTTCCTTCTTTGGTTTCTGTGCTTGTGGTTATTATAATATCGTATATTTGTTTAGTTATCATTAAAATATCTTCATCGTGAGATAAAATGATAAACAGATCAAGCGCATGCTATTTCTATATCTACGTTTATTAGTAAATAAGTAAAACTTGTATTGACTATGTTAATTCTATTTCTAAGCTTATGAGATTGGATAAAATTAAAGAGTTTATTAAGGTTATATAAACGAATTTGCTTGTTATGATGTAAGAATAAGCAGTACAAGTTATAAAATGTCTAGTGCTTGAATAGCCTTTTAATTATTAGTTCGTAACCTTAAAGTTTATATTAGGCCTTTACAAACAAAATTCTATCTGCAAGTTCTCCATTTTTGAATTTAAAACTTATGTGACTAAATAATTAATAAAGCATATGCATATAGCAATGTGATAATAGCTTTCTATAATTAAAAATCATAAAAATGAGCAAAAGTTAAATTAGTAAAATAAATAAGCATCATAAATGTGCTAACTTAAGATAACAGGGGAAAAAAGCTAAAATGTAATGATTTGTAAATTAGCAATGAGATTAAATAGAAATTAGCTTCATGAAATAGTTGATTTAATCTGAATTAGATAATAAAAGTTTTATTCTTGAATGTATAAAATCTCAATTTTTATATCTAAAACATTAAATGCTTGCTTTAAATTTAATTAACTTATTAAATTTAATGAATATCAAACTTTTAGTTCTTTAATAGTGTATGAAGGATAAAATTATTTAAAGTTTCAAATATTTGGGAAAATAAATTGGGACTTGATAGAAAATATAAAAAATAAATGGAATAAAAAATGTATCAGAATGTAAGAAAAGCAGGATCAAAGAAAAATTATCTGCTTAGAATCTCAAATTTATAATATATTCTAAAATAGAAAAGTAATTAGCATTATATAACCTATAATGATTTTCTTAACTTATTTCAAGAATCTTCTTTTATTAGATGAGGGCTTTTTTAGAAATTTTTAATTTTAGTAAATGATCTAATTAAGTTCCGATTATTTGGTTTTTGATTTGTAAATTACATTCTTCTGATGTTTTATTTATAATAAAAATTATTAAATCTTTTTGATAAAATTTAAATGAGGCAAATTCTTTAAATTTGCTTTATCTATCTATTCTTATTTTTATCTTGTAAGGATATTAAAAGATTTAAAATAAATATTTTTTAAGATGAATCTAAGATTGTTCTAATTATTAAGATTTTTAAATCATCTATCTAACTTTTAAATTTATTTGTTTTCTAATGATTTATACAAATACAAATTTAAATTTTTTGCGTTCTTGGAGAAGGTATTTCGACCTTTTTTCTGCTAGCCTCTAGACTTTTCTAGAGGTTAAAGATAAAAGTCTGAAAATCTCTACAACTCTTCTTCTTACCATGCGTGTTGTCCTTGAATTCTTCTTTCACTTAGATATTAGATTTTTTTTCTTGTAAATTTTCCCAATTTGTTGCAATATCTTTCTCTTGATAGTTTTAGTTGTTTTTGTATCTTCTTTTTAACTACTTCTACTTGTTTCAATATTCTTACTTGAAATTGAGAAATTTCTAGCGCCTTTTCTACGGATCTTTTAGAGTTACAATAATAGCATCTTTTTTCTTATCGTTTAGGTTGAAATCTTGAGTTATTTTCACCTTCAATTATCATTAAATAATTCCTTTATTATTTCAGTTCCATTTTACGCTGCAATTTGTATTTTTTTCTTCTATTTTTTCTAACTTTTTGATAATTCTTTCTTCTATTGCAAGTTTTGAGATTAACTGCTCTAGTCTTGTGAAATGTTTCAAAATGTGTTAAAGTCTATTTTTTAGGTCATAAATCTTGATTCTATTTCCTCTGTAAGTTCAAGTTTTTCAATTAATTAGTTATTTTCTTTCTTCAAATTTTTGACCTCTTCCAGGAGATATAACCCCATTTTCATCAGCTAATCATAATTCATTTACTATTATATGGTGAAATTAGAGATTTCCGAGTGCATTATATTTTAAGCCTATTCCCAGGTTTTTCTTCAGATATGGATAGTCATCCTAATGAGTGATTGTTTGGTACTTTTTTTCTGGTCCTTTCCTTTTTAGGATGAGTTCACTGTAAATATTAAAAAAGATGGCGGAATGGAACAAAAGCTTTCTCGACTAAAAGGCTTCTCGTAGCTCCTTAGATCATCTTTCCAGCTCCAACAAAGACAAAAAAGAAATAATATTGTAAAATCTCGGAAGAAAAATAATTTCCTTCCAAGATTTCAAAAAAAGTTAAACCTTCGAACAACTTATGAACTTTGATAAAAAGTCTCTTGTTTAAATCATTTTTGATTACATTGATAAGGTAGAGAACTTTGAACATTACGTCATGAATTTACAATAAGACTTATAAAATCATGTCGAGGACGAGAGACCGTGTAATGAATTTGTGACCAAAGAGGACATTAACAACAGATATTAAAGGAATAGAATGCGATATAGTAAGAATTGATGATCAAATGGGAACAGATTTCTTAAAGTATGAAAACACATTTTAATAAATAACGGACATAAAAAAGAGACTAGGAAAATTAGAGGAATAAGACCTAAAAAGAAATAATGATTCAATAGTAAGAATAACCTATGACGACAGAAAATTTTTTCAAGAAAAATGTTATATATGCGGCAGTTTATTCCACTTATGAAAAAAATGTAGGAGGAATTGGTAAATAAGAAAAAATATTTGGAAAAAACTTAAAATTTTTATCCTTCCTCGGATGGTTAGCTTTGAAGAAAAAAGATAACTCCAAGACCATTCGGAAAGCTCGGAAGTGAACTTGGGTGGAGACACCGGCGAGTCCTAGACGCTGTAAAAGGTAATGCAGGAGGTTATGGACCTATTAAGGAAACATTCCATTATCCATAAAATTTTTAATTTAATTTAATCCTTTTTAGGATGTCATTTACTCCTTCTTTTTTGGAGCCGCAGAGAATCCTAGCTTGAATCCTGAATCTTTTTTCTTCTATTTCTAAAGATTTTAAATTAAGCAATATGTAGATTTTTTTAAGCTTATTATAATCTTCTTTTTGCTATCATTTTTTATTCGTTTACACCTTCAACATCAATAATATTATTTACAATTTTTTAAATATTCCATAATTTTTTTTCTTTTACATATCTATGGAGATTTTTCATAGCTTCTCAAAATAATCAATCCGAAATTTTATCTTTAGATAACTTAAGCTTGTAATTCTATTTATTCTTAGATTATCTACTAATTTATTTAATTTTTTCATTATTACAGATTTAGGCATTAAAAGCTTCTATCGAAAGTCTTAAATTTCATTATTTTTATTTCCTTTTTATTTTTTCCAAAATTAAGCAAAAAATTTAGTTTTCCCCTTTAGATGCAAACATTTTTCTCTAGTTGCTCGAAAAAGAAATAAAGCTATACTATTTCATCTAATGATATTTCTAAAATTTATTATGCTAGGAAATTCCTTAATGCCAATTTCTACCATGAATATATGCTCTTTGAATAATAGATTCCTGCTTGTCAATGATTATCTATGACTAATCTGTTAACTAAGAATTGTATGTTCACATGAGGTATTTTTCTATACATTAAAAATTAATATCAACTTACTTGTAAATTTTAAGATTTAGTTGCTTAAAAGTTAAAGTTAGAATGTTTATTATGCAAAACTCTAAAATGCTTCTAAATTTAAGCAAATATAGAAATAATAAACTATTATTGTAATAAAAAATTGATATCAAAGTATTTGGCTTTGTTTAAGTGAAGAAAAAACATTTCCATTTTAAAATTATACCGAAAATATTAGAGTATGCCTTGATTATCGTTTCAGACTTTTTATTGTAAGCATTATGATCTTCATAAAGATAGTGTATATGAAAATAACAAAATTAATAATTTAATTAAAAATTAATATAACTATACTTTTATGCAGATAAAAAAGGCTTATATCAAAAACATTTGAAAGTAGCGAAGCAGACTTATATAATTAGATAAAAAAGTTGCTATTTGTAAAACCTATTAGTTGTAAATCTATAAAAGCAAATAGTTGCCTGCAATTTTTCATCTTGATACAAATAAATTTTTAACATTCTTAAGTGAATGAAGTTATAATGCTTTAATTATAAAATTTGCATACATATACTCTTTAGAAATACTTTCA
The DNA here is from genome assembly GCA_946699065.1 of Loxodes magnus. Taxonomy (NCBI): domain Eukaryota; phylum Ciliophora; class Karyorelictea; order Loxodida; family Loxodidae; genus Loxodes; species Loxodes magnus. The sequence goes on from CAMPDV010000244.1 coordinate 263,955, forward strand.
ATTAATTTACAACTAAGAGTGTAAGCTAGATTAATAATAGGAATAAATATCTGAATATATTTTAAACCCATCATAACCTATTTATAAATTAAAATATCAATACCAATCTATTTTATAGAATGAATATATATCATTTAAATATCTCTTAGTTCCTGTCTGTTTGGATAGCTACAGTCGAAATTTATAATTTAAATGAAGAAAATCATTTACTAAAGCTTGATTTGAAATTGAAAAGTTTAAAATACTTAAATAAAATCTTATTTGCTTATGATAATTTTAATGCTTAAATCTTTATAGTTTTCAAAAGATGCCGCAAACATGCCATTTTCTACAGATATTCTTTGTGTTTTTTTCTTGAGATAATAACTACTAAGTTTACTAAATTTCATTATTTTGGGCTTATATTAACTATTTCAACTTTTTTTCAGCATTCATTCATCTTAATTTTTCTTGATTTAATTCTTCTTTGAGCCTTTAAAATTCTTCGCATTTTGATATAAGTAATTTTGCTGAAATATAAGGATCGTTCCTATCGAAATCTTTCAAAATTTTCTAATTAATATCTGGCATATAATTGCGTAGCTCCTCTGAAATTTGCAGTTCTTATAGTAAATCATCAAATCCATCATTTTCCTCTCCATGCTTATACACAATAATTCGATCAGATAGAATTATATTCGTAAGTTTTCTAATAGAAGGTAAGAGTTATTCTTGACACTTTCAGAGAGTTGACTCTCTTTCTTATTAAGAAATTTTATCAATTTATGTTATGCAAATCTTCACATGTTTATAGACTCCATTTCCGAATAATTGTCCTAACCATCTCAACGTAGATTGAATATCTTAAGAAAGTCGATTTCTAGAAGCTGGAAAGCAATACAGAATTATATTTATTCCTAACTTAAGCTCCTAAAGGACTTCACATATTTTCTGAATTATTTCAATATCTTCTAAACTGGAATCCATAAAACCAGGTGTATCAACAAACTGAAAAATAGGCGTACTAGCCCTTCTTTTAAATTTACCATATTTGATTATACAATCTTGAGTTTAGCTTGTATAAAGATCACCTTCTTGAAAGATTTTTTCACTCTCTTTATGAGTTCCAAGAGCTAAGCTATTAAGAACAGTGCTTTTACCAGATCCAGTTGGGCCAAGAGCGATTATGGAATATTGGAATTTTTAGATTATTGTAGTTTTACTAGTGGAGACCATTCTTATTATAATTTTAAATAAAAAAACCCCATTTAAATCAGATCTTTATAACATATTTCTTAATTAATAAGAAATAGAATTATATTTTAAAGTACTCAACTTTGATAATTTCAAATATTAGCTAAGGAAATTTCTAGTAGACTTTTATTATTTAGAAGTAGATTATAAAATAAACAATAGCTAGTTTAATACTTAGATATGAATCAAATCGCTTCAACAAGGCTTTTCTTCATCAACAGAAAGAAGAGAAAACATTAAAATAGTCAATTACCATGTCTTAGCTTTTACTATCCATATATCTTAAGACCTAAAAATTTACCAGAAATCTGGAAGCTTAATAAATATAGAAATAACATCCTTGATAAAATACTTTCTATTAAGAATAAATTAAAGATCGGGTGACGATAATTAAAATACTAACATGCATATAAATCTATTAAATCCTTTTAATATCTAATGAAAACTTAGTTATTTACAAATATAGTAGATAGAAAATTTTAATAAGTAGAATATATGATTTATGTTATAACTTTAAAGATACTTTTATATTATAAACTTACTATTTAACTTCAACTTTTATTTTTTAATAAAAATGAGTTGCTAAAACTAAAATCCAAACCTAGAACCTTCTTACACTATCCTTGTGATGGGCTAAACTGGATCTGGTAAAAGCACTGTTCTTAATAGCTTAGCTCTTGGAACTCATTAAGAGAGTGAAAAAATCTTTCAAGAAGGTGATCTTTATACAAGCTAAACTCAAAACTGTTAAAAAAAGATCATTTCTTTTAAAAGAAGAGAAAATGCTCCTATTTTCAAATTTATAGATATCCCTGGATTTATGGATTCAAACAAGTAAGATATCCAAAATATTATCCATATTTGTAAAGTTATTTAAGAAATTGGTCAAGGAATAAATATGATTCTGTTTTGCTTTCCACTTACTAGAATCAGACTTTCTAAAGACATTCAAAACTCTTTGAAATAATTAGGAATTATTTTTGGATAAGAAGTTTATAAGATCGTGAAAATTTGTATTACCTAGATTGATAAATTAAGCGAAAATGAAAGGCAAAGAGCTTTAAATAAGTGTGAAGAAAAACTAATAGCAACTATAAAAGAGTTAATGGAAATAGAAATTTCTAATAAGATGATAGTATATAAGCATGGAGAGTAAGAGGATGGACTTGATGTGATATTAGAAGAAATATAGAAATAAGAAGCTTATAAATTCTAAATAAATGAAATAGTAAGTTAAATAGATTAGAATAACTTAGAAGAATCAATAGAGAAGTTGGAATAAAATAGCAGCTTTTAAGAAATTTATAATTAAATAAGAAAAGAAAGAGAAAAGAAAGAAGAAGTAGAAAGATTATTTGAAGAGAAGAAATTATAAATGTAAATCTAAGAGGAAAATAAATAAAAAAATGAGCAACTTTCATCTGAAGACAGATTTATTTAATAACCTTTACAAACATCAAGTCAGGAAGACGTTTTATTTTAAAATTAAAATTAAAATTACCTTTAGAAAAAGAATTATTCGGAAAAGAAAAATGAATCTTAAAAACCTGAAAATGAGAAAAGCGGGAGATGTTTGATCCTTTAAAACTTAAAATAATCTATATTTTGATCAATATTTTTATTTAATGTTTTTAACTGAGTATTTCTTAATTTAATTTTCTTAAAAATTTTTAAAGTTTAACCAAACAGAGACTTTAAATTTCATATAAAATAATAAAAGCTATATCTATTTTCAAGTCTAATGAAACATCATGATGAGATTATCTATAAAATATGCTATATATAACTTTTGAGGAATAATATCTGAGAAGAAGGGATTAAAAGAATAAATAGAAGAATGAAGCTAATCTTAAATATATCTTATGAGTTTAGTTATTAGCTCTTCAACTCTCTTTTTCTTATTATTTAAAAAAGATTTTATCTAATTTCTTACTTGAGCAGGCTTAAAAAAAATTTAAGTGTATATTATTATCATTTCTACTAAATTTTTTATATTTAATTCCTTTGTAATATAACTGAATGAATTTAGAAAGGAATAATCAATAAATTTAGAATTATTTTATAAAAAATGCTTGTATAAAAACAAATAGAAAAAAGAGTCAAAATGTATACCACATTAGTTCATATAAATCGTGATGTTGAAGACTCATAATAAATTAACTTGAGATTACTATGAAATCTTTACCAGTTTCTAAAACTTTTTGCTTAGAAAACTACATTTTTATACCTTTTATAATAACAAGCTTTTTATGAAAAATTTATTTTGACGACTCTGTTTCCAAAAAATAGTAAAAAATAAAAATAGAAAAGGGGTTTATTAAAATAGGTATAATGCTAGCACGTAATGCTTTTTCTTGATGATCCCAAGTAAATATCAAGTTTCAAGTAGCTTGTTTAAAAGGTGTAACTCAACCTTAAAATTTCTACATATTATACATCTAATTATTTTTATATAAACTTAAGGATAACTTTTCGAAAATATTACTAAGGCAATTATAAATTATTCCTCTAGAAGTTATATTAACCATAAGAAAATTGGATATCCAATATAACGCAATTGATGAATATAGATTTAAAGATGAATCAGATAAACATCAAATAAGTAAAAAAGACTAAGCTAGATGCTTTGGTTCAACTATAAAAGCTTCTAAATTATGACTGCTCGTTAATAAATAATTTATAAAGGAAAAAATGAAATAATTTACCAATCTCTTCTATAATTAGAAAAAGTAGGTAGATGAAAATGAAAGCCTGTGATATAGTAATCTTAAGTGATTGATTGGACTTGAGTTTATAGAAATTAATGCTAGACTAATTATAAATGATCAAATATTCTTTGCTTATGGTTTTAATAAAAAACAATAGCTAAACAGAGATTAATAACAATCTTCATATCATTAATAGTTAGAATTGCGTAATTTATGTTTTTAATATAAAACACTTTTTAGATAAATGTTTCTACTAAAATAAAAGAAAAAAAGGATTTTTTAAACTCTTAGTCAATTAAATGGAAAGATAAAAAGTAATAAACATTTAAGAAAAGCTAATGGGATGAAAAAACTAGAATCATGATAGAAATTATAAAACTAAATTTTCTTAATAGTGCTAAAATTAAAGAAAAACATTAATCTTAGAAAGTAACAAAATTAAAATCAGAAAATCATAGAAATCATAAATAATAAAAAGTATCTATCTTCGATTTTTAATCTTTCAAAAAATGAAATAACACTTATTCAATAAATATATTAAAAAGATCCAATTAAATCAATCATAATACATACAAAAATTCTTACAAATTATAAGCTTCAAACCTCTTAATCGTTTTAATTACTAAAGTTTGCTAATATTATACTTAGTTTATTAGCAATAAATTTAATTTGGAAGCTATTTTTTATAATTTTATCATAAAATGTTAAAAAATTTTAATTGGACCAAGATGATAATTTTTATAAGAATAGACTATTTCTAGATGAATATGATTTAAATAAAATGCTAAATGTTTATTAAGATATTGATTTTAGTTAAATACATTTATTTAATCATAGAGTTTAGAGTTTTTCAGTCTAATATAAGTGAAATATAGTCATTAATTGTTATAAATTGAACTAAAAGAAGTCTCTAAAACATTTTTTTAGTTTTAAATTTTGAAAATGAAACCCACTTTTCACTTAGTTATTCTATTTATGGTGAAGACATTGATGATATAGGATTATTTTAGTGTAAATTTATACACCAAATTATATTTAATTTTTAGTTAAGATTTCATAAGCTTAAATTTCTTTACCATCTCATCATAGAATTAGCTCCAAGCTATGGTGCTTGAAGCTATAGGTATAAAACTGGGGTAATCTAAGCTATTTTAAATATTTTACTGTTTTAAAAAAGCAATTTAGATTTAATAAAGTTAACTAAAGATTCATTCTTTAGCCTTTTTTAACTAGAAAGAAACATAGCTTAGCAGCAATTTTTGCTTATGTAGTATTAAGCAATACTTTTGTATATCCATACAAAGAAAATTTATCCGAATCTAAAGATATTACATATATAGTAAATAAAATTAGGTTTAAATCGTATTTTGATATTTTAAGTATATAGCATAATTAAAAGGAAAATAAGCAACATAAAATAAAGACACAATAGAAAGGAAATATCATACTTAAATTTATAACTTTTCTGAAGGTATAATCATAACTATTATTTTTAATGGATGAAATTTGAATTATTTTTCTAAGTCAATTATAGTAAAAAATATAACGTTCTTATATCTAATTTGATTGAGGATACTTGTATATATTTCTTGCTAATTTTGACTTCATAAATCAATCTCTCAAGGTGGGTAATAAAATTGCTATTATTTGAATTTTCAAGTTTTTTAATTTGAAAAAAAACGAAAAATTTGATGAAAGATCTATGGAAAAATTTATCCTTTTTATTTTAAATTATTTGGGTTATATAATATAAAATGGCTGGCTTCAAGAAGGGATTTTTTATGTTTTTTTACCACCTCCTCAAAATAGGAGAGAAAACTAGAAGTACATATTCTCACCATGTCTTCTTCAACTTAACGCTCTTCTTAATAAAAATAACCAGAATTATCTAGTAGATTAGAAGAACTTATAAAATATACTAACTCCTACAAATTAAAATAAAGCGGATCTCTCCCATCAAAGGATAAGGAATAACTGAGATAAAAATTCAGAAAAGAAAAGTTAACACAACTCTCAACACCTTCATTGAAAACTGAAAAAAGAGACCACTTAACTGAATCGATAAAAATAATAGCAAAAATATAAAAAATGGACGAAGAAGGTAAAGTACGATAATTCAATATAGAACCTATTATCTTTGATCTAGACAATATGGAAATAGAACAAACGGACTCTTAGTAGATGAAACAGTTGATTATCAACATTTAGAAATATAAAAAGCTCGAAGAGGAATTAAATACGCAGAAGGAAGAGATGCTTATAATAAGTCAGGATTAGATAAATTATAAAGATGAAGATGGAGTCCATATGGTAGAGCGAAAAACTAAAGTCGGAGTTTATGAGCAAATTGCAAGTTTAAAGAATGATATTTGAGTAATGCAAAACTAAAACGAGAAAAACAGAGTGAAATTAGATTCAAGACTCAAATTAATAGAAGAAAACTATAGAAACCTTCTTAAGGAACTCCAATGGAAATAGGAAAATAAAAAAAACATTTCCTAGAGCAAGAAAAAGATGATACAATTGCAACAACATTTGACATTTATGGCGGAAATGTTCCCAATAGAAAAAAAAAGAATTAATATCTGGAGAAATATTAATTAATAGCAACTGAAGTAACGAGCGACGTAATTCTTCTCATTAAGAAATGGGAAAACTTGGAAAAAATAAATTCTAAACTCAGATTATATAAAAGAAATAAGTAAAGGAAAAAGGTCAATACAAGTAACGAACAGGCAGAAATGGAGATTTTATACATTTAAAACTTCAATTAAGCCGGAAGGCGAACAGTTATTCTAATGATTAATGTCTAAATTATTTGGGTTTATATTTTTTAAGTGTTTGTTGGATATAAATAGATATAAATTTTTGCTTTAGTTTCATGTTTAATATTCACTTTCTTTCCTATCAATTTGCATATATTTTTAGAGGTTAGAAAAGTTTATTTGTCTTTATTCATTGTTTTTAATTTTTAGTTAGTTCTTTTGCTATATACTCCTCCTTTTTCAGTATTTTTTGAGTTTTTAAAAATTGTTTTAATTAATTATAATTTATACTTCTTATAGTTCCTCTTTACTTTTCACCAGTAAAAATCCTTTAAGCTTTACTGTTTCTTATTATAATAAATAAATAGGGAGGAGCAATTTTTCAACTGAAACTGACTTAAACTCTGGTACCAGGAAGAACCAGCCAAGATAAGAGAAGAAAAGAGAAGACAAGATCGAAGAGGCATCAAGTAACATTAATGACGAAAGATTCTAGATACTAAGGTCTCTTAGGGTAGCATTCCGATCGCGGCCCTATAGAAGACAAAACTCACAAGGAAATGCTAGCAACGTGAAAAACTTTAGCAAGAAATTCTTTTAATTTTAACAATCTTTATTAAAGAACTGCACATAATTGAGGTATTACGCGCTCTATAATTTCATTTATTTATTTGTCTTAACTGCACAAATAATTTATGAAAACAATAGTTTTTTTGTTTTGTTCTAGTGCTTCTCTTATTTACAAAATAGTTAAATCAACTATCTCATAATTTATTTACATAACCTGTTTTATAGACTTTTGCTAAAAGAATGAAATCGCATTTTAAAAATCTACTTTCCTACTAACTTTTAAATTCCTAAGATTAAGAAGCAAAATCATATTTTCTGTTCTACGGAGCATAAAAAATTCTTTTTACATTCTTCTATCATTTTTAATATTAAATTACTTAGAAACGCAAAAATATTTAAAAACAGTCCAATCTTTCTAAGGTAATTTTAATTTGCTGCAATATTTTTACATCTTCAAAAAACAAATTTCAATTTTAAATAGTAAGACATATTTAAAAGAAGACTTAGATATAATAATTACAAATATAATAATAGACAGAAATCTACAAAATTCCATATTTTAATTTCTTAATTTAAATAAATTAATTCCATTGCTATAATCCTATTTTGTAGAAAAAGATACTAATATTTTTATTTAGTGTCTAGATAAAAAAGTTTTATAATTAAGTTAAATGAAAAAAAAATTTCATAAGCTAGAATATTTTATTGATGAGAATACACTTAATGTTTTTTAGGTTTAGTAATGACTAATATTCTATTTGATATGGAAATAGAATAACTTTAGTCAATCTATTTTATTGTGCTTCAACTATAAAATTTTCATAATTTAATCATTCTCATTTATGTCTTTTTTACTATTTAAGAATGCTCTTTGACAATTTTTTAATCTAACTTAATAACAGAAAATATTATTTTTCAATAGTTGGGATTTTAGGAATATCTAAAAACAGAATGAAATAGAGAAAGATTGATATCAGTTATATATAGAAAACTTATATTATATAAATGGAAAGCTAATCTAGTAATTAACTGTGAGAGGAAATATAGAAATAAATTGAGTTCTAGAAGATTGAAATCAACTAATCAGTTCCTTAAAAATAGTAAGGCTTTATAAGATTTGTTTTTGCTTCTGATACTCATTAAGCGAAAGGATGAGAGAATAATATACCCTCAGGAGATGTATTAATTCACTGTGGAGATTTTACGATGACGGGAAATATAGAAGAGACTAAAGATTTTGTGTAAAAGCTTGAAGAGTTTCCTCATGCCTTTAAAATAGTTATCGCAGGAAATCATGAATTTAATTTTTATATCAATAAATTTACCTCATAAAGAAAGTTAATAGAAGAGCGTATTCCATTTTTGAACAAAAATAAGCAAAAAACTGCAAAGGAGATTATCACATCAAATGGAAGTATCATTTATCTTGAAAATACTGCGGTCTCTGTTCTAGGATATAACATTTATGGTAGTCCATTTATTCCTAATACGAATGATTGCATTTTTTAAAAGAAGAATGTAAGCGAAACCTAAATATGGGATTTTGTTCCAGATAATACAGAAATTCTTATAACTCATGGACCGCCTTTAGGATTTGGAGATCTTACAGAAAAAGGTAAACATATTGGCTGCATTCATTTATTAAATACTATTAGAAAAAGAATCAAACCAAAAATTCACGCTTTTGGACATATACATAACGATTATGGTATGTGGCAAGACGAAAATACGATTTATGTTAATGCTGCAATTTGCGATAATAATTAAAATGCAACAAGAAAAGCAATTGTACTCGATCTTCCTTCTAAATAGACTTTAAATATATAAAATAAGATTATTTTTATCTGAACTTTATCACTTAAATTGTATAAAGCATTTTTAAGGAGTATTTTCATCTTAAAAAATAATAAAAAATGCTAATTATAATAATACAATTAATTTAAATTAATATAATTATAAATTTTATTTAATGAGGATGTATTTAAATATATATTTAATATTTATCTAATCACCAAATTTAAATATTATATTATATTTATATATATTTATTAAGTAGATTTGTATCCATTTTTTTATTTATAAGAAGATTAAATATATTAATTGTTTTTTTTTCAAATAAATTAATATAAATTATTTGTCATTTAATTTTATTATATTTAAATATGATATATATTTAGTCTGCTTATAATTACCTTTCATATACTTGAAAAGATGATGGGAGCTGAGAATGATCTTCGTGACTAAATTTTCTGGTTTTATGGCTAGAAACGAGTTCCTTTCCTGTCGCTGAGAAAGTCCCTGGTCAGAGTCATTTTCAAGGGAACGCTGTCTTTAGATTATCCGCTCTTGGTAGGAGCTTGAAGCCTGGCTGCTTATAGTGATGGAGCTTCCTAGCAGATGTGTCTGGAGCGCAACAGGACATCCTCGTTATTCCATAAAAAGAGAGCATCGGGTCGTGCAATCGGAAAAGAGTTTCCTGTCCAAAAACTTTTTTAGTTGAAATTAGTAAATTAATAATTACCCTTCACATCTACTATCTTCTTACTTTATATTTTATAACATCTATACTACCTTCTGCCAAGAAATGAATTAAAGGGAATCTAAAAGACTTTTTCGCATGCCAGTAGATTATATTCATAGAAAAAGATAAATTTAGATAAGTTAATTTCTTTTTAATACCTTTCTACTTTTAATTTAATATAAAGAAACTGGAAAAATAATTTTTATTTTATTTTAAAATGATTATTTATATTAACTAATATTATACTGAAAAGGTGCTATTAAATATGTGTTTTAATTTTTCTTTTTCGAAATGATTTAAAAAAGTTATGCTAAATAGATTATTTATTTAATTTGTAAAATATTAAAAAAAACTTTAAATTAATAAAGATATTATAGTTTATTATTTATATTTAACCTTAAATTTTATTCTTAAGTGAAATTTTGAAAACAGTAGAAAAAGATTCCTCTTGCTTTTTGTAATTTTTCGTTTAAATTATGAACAAATATAATTCATCTTTTCATCTGACTTGCATCCATCATTTACTATCTTGTTTAAATTCGAAAATATTATAAGATAATGTTTATTATTATAATTACTAAGCAACTTGTTTTTGTCTCAAAACAAATTAAAATTTTTAATTTTCTATATTGTCTAAATAAATTTAAATTTAACTATTAACAATAATATAAATTATAGTGTCTTTACTATATTTTCATATAGGTAATAAAACTGGTTATTTACATCTTTTCCATCAGTCTTATTTTACTTTTTGCTCATGTTCTTTCTCTTCTACTGCTTCAATTTTATCCAGATTACTTTACCATTGTAGTAATTCCTAGATACACTTTAGAATTCCAATTCTTCTTCTCAGAAATTTTTTTTTAGTTATTCAAAGTTCTTTTTATTCCTTTATATAAAATGATTAATAATAGCAAATTTAATATCTTAGCTGATTATTTATTATTAATTTAATTTAATTAAAGGATTTAAAATATTAAAAAATGCTTAATCTCTCATAAAAAAACTGAGATTATACAACATGTAGAATCAAGATGGCGAGCAGCTCTTTAATTATAGTTTTTTAAATTAAAAAAATTGCATTACAATCTTTCCCGTACTAGCATCCTTTGAAAATTTTTATCTTCTGTAGGATCAGTTCCATAGTGCATCCCTAAGATGCCTTAATTTCTGGCATCGTTCAACATACCCTTACTGATGTCTCAATCTTGTCTCTCTTGGCTCCAGCCAAAGATTCCTGTTCCAGTCTTCGAACAAGGTACATTCTTGTACCAGAGTTTCCATCAATTATATTTGAAGGATTACTTCTATCTAAAATAAATGATTAGAGTGCGTAGCACTCTCGTTGGTGTGCAACTCTTTAAATTAATTTTATTTAATGTCGAAATTTTTTTTATAGGTCTCTCTATTCTCTCTTACCTTGTTTTCTCTTCCTGCGGTACATCCCAATAATTTTTCCTTCCAAATCTTAGGATGCAATATACGATTACGGGTACATTTCCCTGATCTATGATGAAGAAAGTTTCCTCCTGGCATTCAGAGTATAATAAAATTATATATATCAGTTATAATTATAATCAATTTTGGTTTCTTTAATAATCTTTATGAAAAATAAAAATTATAAATAGTCTAAATTTAGTAAATCATAAGTTTATTCTTGGTATTATTAACTTTCTTTCTATAAGTTCCATCTCTATATTAATAGGGTTATGTATTTGGATGATGCTGCTTTAGTTGATTTGTGGTGCTCTATTATATTATTTTTAATGCTTCAATTATGGTTCTTTTGGTTGAAAATCTTGTCTAACGATTTTTAAATATACGGTTTTAATAAAATTATCAAGAAATGGAATTAATTACATGAAAAAGCTAGATCTAAGATTCTAATATAATAACGTTATGCTATCTTAGTTATTAGATATTAGATGCGTAAGTTAACACTGTTTTCAAAAAACATCTAAGTAGAGCAAGGTTTAAATTTAGGAAACATATGGCATGCTAATCTAAATATGCTCAGGAAGAACGAAAGATATTGAAAGATGCAAGTCCAAGTATGATTAGAAGATTCTTAAATGTATAAAATGATATAATAAGTAAGGCGAAGAAAATCATGCAAGAGATACAGAAAACAAAGGGGAAAAAGGATGAATAAAATTTAGAGATCATATTTTATATGGTACAATACTGAAGAATATATTAAGGGGAGAATTATTATTATAAAGGAGAAGTAAAAAGAAAATTTATAATAGCTTTAGATGAAACATTTTCGAAGAAATTTCATCGAAATTAAAATAAATTTTTAAAAAAGAAAGATATAATTCGCAGTTTATTATGCTTCTCTTTTGTTATTAATCTGCTTATCTGATGAAAATTACGCACTATATTAATTGTATTCAAACTTAAAAAAAAGATTTATTAAGCAAAAGAAAAATGAAGAATAATATATAATTGCATAGATTTAGCTTTCTTTACAAAAGATAAAGTTTAAAGAGCAAAGCTTGATATTTTCTTACCAATTTGCCAAATTAAATCTATCAATAGATTTTTTTATTACTTTAGCCAAAATTATTTTTTAGTTATATCCTTTGATCAATTTTGGTTCTTTGGGTAACTTACCTAAATATATAATGTTTTATACAAATACGCATGATAAGACATATTCTGTGTCATAAGCCAAAAAATAATAAATAATTCATTAAAAAGGTACTTTGAAAGATTTCTTTAAGTATCTTAAGAGAAATCTTTTCAATAAGTAGAACTGAATTTTTATCGAAATTCTTCCAAAATAATATTATTAAAGCTGTTGAACGATAATATTACTAATGAAGGAAAGAAACGCAACGAATTAAAAAGAAGTTCTTAGAAGAACCAAAAAGGTAAAAAATTGCTTCGAAAGTAATTTTTCACCTGATTGAGCAATGTTGATTGGAATAAAATTAGCAACTTAATTAAGTATAATATCTCAAAGATAAAATTAAGTTCCAAGTTTTAAGAAAAGGACTATACAAAAACTAAATAGATGCTATCTAATAAAATTAAAATTTTCCTCGAAAATGATTAAGAGAAATATAAACCAAAGAATGATGAGTAAATTTTTATTTTTAAATCAAACTTTTGATTATTTAACTAAGTCAGTCTAAATAAAATTATGTTATAATTAGAGTAAATGCTCAAAGTAGATTTTGAAGTGGTAAAAAGTGAATAAGATAAAAAGATAAGGAGAAAAAATAAAAATATAAAAAGATTGAAACTAAAATAAACCTCTATACTTTTATTTTAAATGAGAAAAAAAGATTTAAATAGAAGTATTAAAGATTTAAGTTTAAAACATCAAATATTCTATTTATATAGTTAAGATAGATATCTAAAATTTTATTTTCCAAATAAAAAGGAAAATTAATAAAAATTGAAATATGCGCAGCATATGTATAAAATTAATGTTCACTTACACTAAATCGATAATAATAAATCAAATGTTTCAAATAGATTAAAAAAGGGAGAAAATCAAATTTCTAAATGGTAAAAACTTAAATCATATATTGACTAGAAAGAAATTATTTGATCTAATAGCATTTTTATCTGATTAAGCTTGGCTTTCTTTTTTAAAATACTCTTATACTTTATGAAAAAATCTAAACATAAAAGAATGATGAGGAGTTTCTTTAAAGAGATATAGATTTCATATCTATTACAGATATTACAATAATAAACTTAAAAGAATTGAGTAGTTAAAAACAGCTAAAAGCATCAATATAAATTTTCTATTCAATTCAAAGAAAAAAAATTAAAAAGTTTCTTTTTAGCTTATTTAAGCAATAAAATGCTAAAAATAAAGCGAATTTTTATATTTTAAAATTTTAGAAAATATTAGACTAATTAGACTATGAAAATAGTACTTTACCGAATATTTTAAAAATCTTTGGAATTAAAATTAATTTAATCTCATAAAAAATTAAAATTCAATAAGAAGAAAATTTTATTAAAAATAAAATTTAAAAAATTTTAGATTTAAAATCTTTGACAAATCTGGATAAAAAAATTTAGAAAAATCAGAAAATAATTAAAAAAATAAAAATTGTTTAAATGCAAGATATTTTGAATGATTTACTTTGAAGAAAATAATCATTATAATAAATTTTTTGATTGCTTGTTCTGTTCTTTTTTTTTCAAATTAAATGAAAAAACTAAGTTTAAAATCTTAAAATTTTTTCACTATGCTTGAAATTTTATTTTTAATATAAATAATTTTATTTCTCTAGCTTTAGAATAATATCTGGCTTTAGATAAATTACTGAATGTGTAATCTGTATACTAAAACCCCATAATATGACCTAAAAATTTAATAGAAAATACTTTAAAAATTTCAGCGATAACCTCAATCTGAATATTCGGTATGCACAAATTAAATTTAGTCCTAGAACTAAAAATTATTGACAGTTACCATTTAAGAATCGTTAAATGATTTTCCCAATTGATTCTTAGATATAACTGAATTATCTCAACAATATTATAAGAACATATGCATACTAAACTATTTAAATTCCTTCTATGTAATAAAATTAATTTAACAGGCATTTTAGATATTCTAAATTCAAGATTGCTTCACTCATATAATTCCATATATTAAGAAAATGTTAATTGCTTAAGATTTATTTCCGCTATATAGGAGCGTTTTCTATTTAGTATATTCTCATAAAGTTAATCTAAACCTTTGCTTCGTAGTTTTATTACATAACTCATTTTACTTAATTTAAAGCAAAATGTGAATTATTGTCTTTCTTTTATCGTAATAAGAGTTATAAATGCCTTAAAAATAGAATTAATAAAGGTAAAATTAGAATGAGATGGATAGCACTATAGATATACTAAAGCTGCTTTTAGAGTATTAATCATGCAATTGAGGATTAATGTCAAAAATTATAGATAAAATTGGCTAAATGACTTATCTTTCTTTTATCTTTTGGATGCTAAAATTATTAACTAAATCCCAGCTTTTTAAAATCTCGAAGGAAAGTGTATATTAAAAGCAAAATAAAAAAAAATTAATTAAATTTAAGAGAAAATAGAAATAGATAAATAAGAGTAAGAAATGAAAGTTAAGAAACAAAATGGAATATAACTGAGATAAACTGAAATATCAACTTTAAACAAACAAGCTTTTTATTCCTGGACTTGGATAAAATAATCTCTGTATATATGATTATGGTTCATCTTGCGAAGTTGGTAGAAAATTTAAATTATATTTGTATAACAAAAAATCAAACGAAGTTAGGTTATATGACAAAACTAATGATTTTTATATTTATTTCTCTTTGATTCCTTAATTATCTTTGATTTTTTGTTGCTTCTAATATAAATAAAATTGGCTCAGAACTTATAAATGAAATATTAGTTCAAAGGATTTAATTATTTATAGCAAGATACTCATCTAAAAATTTTATTTTCTTAATTTAAAAAATTTCGCAATTCGAAGCCACGAAAATAAATTAAAATAAGTTTTAATGCTTATGCATTTAATTCTCCTCAGTTCAACACTTCTTGAGTTAAACAAGTTGAATTAAGCATAGTTCTTTTTTTTTGCTTAGAGTCATTCTGTTTTTCATGACTTAGATATTTTAAAATGTTCTTGCATCTTGAATTCTTTAATTAGCGAATGAAAGGATAATTACCTAGATTATTAAATTACTTACTTAAGACAGTATTACGCCTTTCTTTATTTTCATTACTATTAATAGTTTATTCTCTAATATCATTTACTGCATTTTCTCTTTTTAGCATTTCTAAGCTAAAAAGAGAAGTCTTCAAAGTTTGATGTTCTACTGACTCAAACTTTTTTATAAAAAAATTCAGATTTATCGTTTAAATAGCTTTCAGAGGATTTTAAACGAAGTGTTTATCTATAAAACGATCTTTTCTGTTAAGTTTAACCATTTAATCCAGACAATAAACGCTTTTAAAGTTGAAGTTTTAATAATTATTTCTATATGCTTTTTTAACTTTTCTACTATGCTTACTGTTTCATCCCTTTATAGAAATCAATTATTTCTGGGCGTAATTTGCAAGCTATATTAGTGAAGAAATTTATTAAATGGAAAAAATGAAGAGGAATGCTAAAAATCTTCGTTGCTGCTATATTTGGATATTTCCTCATTAATTAAAAAAGTTAAATCCAATGAAAAAGATGGTTATTATTTAAGTTACCAGGGAACATTTTTTCATTAATAATTCCTCTGCTTTATTACTTTATTTAAGCACTTAAAAGAAATAAGGGCTAAAAATCTATGATTGGCTTATAAATTAAAAAATAAAATAAATACTAACCACCATTCAAGCAAAGTAACGAAGCTAACTAACATTGATAGTTATATTTCTTAGAAAATGTTTATATCAAACTTTAAACAATAAAAGAAAACAAAGATGTAATATGCTACTAACTGCAATATTTAGAAGGAAGAGGTAATAGAAAGTAAGTAACTAAAAGTGAGAATTTCAATGCAAAAGGTTATAAAAATGAAATTTTGCTGATATCGTTAAGCAAATATCATAAGTAAAGATGAGTAAACAGGAATAAATGTACTATAGAATGAAATAGTTGAAGTATGTGAAGAATATTGCGCTAAAATAATTTAGCTAGTAAAAATTAAAATCAATTATGGCAAATCAGCAAGCATTTTAAATAGAAGGATAAACGTTATAATTGTTTAAAATTTTTTTAAATTTAATATAAATCGAAAAAATAGAAAAGCATATGTCTTATTTTAGTTGCGGTATAAATATAACAAGTTAAAGTCTAAATTTTAGATTAAGAATTTTAAATTTTTATACTTTGAACCTAAATAGTTCGAGCTACAGCTATAAATTTAAAACTATTTATTTTGTTTAGCCTCAATTCTTATGTTTAATTATTATATATTTTATATGGTTTAAAGAAGGCTCTCATTAAAAATATTTTGCAATAAGTTAATTACAATTTTTTCTCATCTCGATCTTATTTCAATATATTTTAAGTTTTTACTAATTTTTTTTAATTTCTTTATGTTTCATATTTTCTGTTTTTTTAATTAATTTTCTTTATATAACTATTAATGAATTACCTTTTTTGTAGAATATCAACACTTTCCATCCTTCTAATTGTCTAGGAGATTTTCAATTTCCTTTTTTAACTCTAAAAGAAGTTTTAGACAAGCTTGACTATTTCAAATTTATTTATTTTAATTAAAAATTTTCCACTTTTTTTTCCAATTTTACTTCGAGTCATCTAACTAGTCTACCTTTTTTAAATATCTCTAACTTCATAAAATCTATAATGATTTAATTAAAATTAATAAACTGATTAAGCATAATAGAATCTTTTATTATAGATAATCAACTTTTCCTTTACTTAACTCTTAATAAAAAGTTTATTTAATCTGCTTTATAATACTTTTCTTTATATTCATTAGTAATGCATTGCTAAATGGTAATATTAAGGGCTTTATACACTATTACCTCTTATTATGTAGGCTTTTACATTAATATTTTCCCCTCAGTCTAATATTATAAAATTGATATTTAATTCCTGTAAGTTGGACTAGAGAATAACTAAATTAAAATCTGTTAATGTCGAAGTATATAGATTAATTGAATAAAAAAGAGGAGAAGAAAAAGTAAAGATTGGAATAGTTAAAAGTGATAAGTTGGTAGAGGGAAAATAAAAAGATATAATAATTGTAAAGGAAATCCAAATTATCTTAAGCTAAGATTCTTTTAGTTCATTTTCTAAAAATTAGATATGCTACTTAAACTTTATTCCTATTGTTATAAATTAAAACTTTTTTATTTCCTTTCTTAATTCCCAACGATTTTTAAAGAATGAATAGGAAGCTATGAGGATCTTTTATCTGAAAATATAGAATCCGAAACTTATCTTTTCTGAAAATTAATAGTGATCAAGTTTCACTATTTCCTTTGTGGTAATCTTTTTTCTTGGTTAAAAGTAGCATAGGGTGGCTAACTCTATGATAGGATCTCAGAAGAAAATTTAAAGTCTTTAAAAAAATACGTTCGTTGAAGTTCTTAACGTTGGATTGAATATTTAAACTAGCCATGAATTTTTCAACGATTTCACTCACTATCATTCTATGTTCTACATTCTATATTTTGTTTATGCTTTAACACATAATTTCATATAATTGCCTGACAGTTTAACGATTCTAGTTCATTCGAAAAAGATGCAAAAACTCAAAATATCTAAATCAGACGCCTTTCTTGGATTTTTAAAAGAAAATCAAAGCTTTTTTTTAGCTTAAAATAGATATAAAGAAGAACCTTTATTTACATCAAATCAATCAAATCAAAAAATCAAAAATCTTAAGTCTAAATTTAGAATTTTTCTACGTCTTTTGCTCTGAAAAAATTTTGAAGACCGTTTTTTATATAAATCCAAGGTTTGGATTTTTAAGTAAATCTGATTTAATATGAAAGATAGTATTAGAATAATATGGTAGCAGGAGAATAAGGAAATGGTAAACTCGATGATAAGTCTAACTAAATTAATATCTGGATAGGTTTATTGATATCTTGATTTGGACAAATAAATTTATTTCTAATCTAGAATTAAATAAAAGTTTCTAGAATAAGAAAAGCATTTTTAAGTACCTAAAAACGATATGAACCTCAAAAAAACAGAAAAAATAAAAAGGAAAAAAGGAAAAAAAGAGAAAGCAAAAGATGAAATTTAAAAGCATTATAATATCTATACTTTATGAAAAAAGCAAACTAGCATAATTAATATTTAATGAAGACTTATTTAGAAAGTTTAGAATACTTAAGGTTAAATTAAAGTGAAAGATGATAAATAAACTTTAACATATATAAGTTAGATTTTGCTATTCTGAATCTTAAATTTATCATATCTTAATAGTGATATATTGATAAATAAAATATAAATATAATAAGCAAATTTTTCCTTGATTCAATTGTATATTATATACAGGCTAAAAGAAAAAATGAAAATTTTGCTTATTTGCAAATGAAGAATTTTTTATATTTAGAAGTATTTTTATTTGCATGATATCCAAAAAAGGCATTTCTAAGCTCGAAATTTTTCAATTTTCTATTTAATTAAATAATTATTCAACACCTTAATCTGAGATTTTCTTAATATCAAGTTTTAATTTTCGAATTTAAAATAAATAAGCAGCTTTATATTTTTATTTATATATGCATAATAGAATACATCATTTAATTTATTACAATATAATCTTAGTATGGGTTCTACAGCTAAGGTATGTAGACTTTTTAAATCAATCTCTTTAAGCAAAATACTTTTTCATTTTTAAGATTTTTACAACAAAATAGATTTTACATTTTCTAAACTCTGAACTTTTCTTTGAATTACTGTTTTCCAACATTATAGAGATAGATTTAAATATCATAACTATTTTTCTGGAAGTTGGAGATTATATCAAGAGGATTTTTATAATTTTGATAGCTTTTTTTATTAAAATCAATTGTCTATTTTAAAAAACTATCATTCCTATATTTTCCCATTTGTAATATTAAGTGCTTTATACCCATTTCTCTGATTAAAGAATATTTATCCAATTACCTTATTTTGCTAAATTTATTTTTAGCATATTTAATTATGAGAATCATACTAAAAGCATATAATGATAATATTAATTTTTGAGTTTTCCGTTTTAGGGATTTCCAACCCCGTCAGGAGGACAGTAGTTCATGCTCTCTGATGTTAAATATAAATGTTTGGAACGTTCAATTTTAACGAGATTGGGAACTCGGGTTTCTCCAGGTTTTCCTTCCTTTTACTTGATATTATTCCGTCTTGATCTTATATATTGAACCATCCGGCTTGCAATAAATTCTTTTCATTCTTGCTTCTTCTTTTTTCTTCTTTTGTTGTTCTTTTATCCAATAGTTTCTTTATTTCTATTAGAATTTCTAACACTTCCGATAAAAATGTCATACGCTTCCACAGCAAAAACATTTCTTTTTTATTTTGAATTATTTTCCTTGATTTGTTTGCTCTTTCTAGGCTTCGATTACCATTTGTATAGCGTAATTTTTCTTTACTCTTTCTTAAAAGTTTATAATTTCTCTTCTACTTTTCCGAGTCTGTTATCCAGTTCAGTTTGTTTCTAAAGCTAATTTTAGGATTCGTTAGTCAGATTTTGTGAGATATTCTAAAAAGCGTTAAGATCTCTTTCCTAGGACATAAATCTTGACTCAATTACTTCTGCTAGGTCTAGCTTTGCCATCAGCATATCATTGTCCTTCTTCAATCTCTTGACCTCTTCCTGGAGGCTCAGTACCACTTGATGAGCTACTCCATGCTCATCTGGCCAGAAGGGTTGAACTCTGATACCTCCTGGTAGAGAACAGATTTCATCTGTTTCATCTGTTTCCTCGGTTTCTCGCTTGAGGTTGGAGTTTCCGTGTGTATATTCTTCAAGGTTGGCTTTCGTTCGTTTTGTTAGATTCCAAGTTTTTAGTTCAGTGTTGGTTAAGGTTGTGATAGAGAAGATTGTTAAGATTATTAAGAACTTTGTTTCTTGCTTCCTCCCTTCCTTTTTGGGTTAGAAAGAGGTGGTATAGAAGCCTGATTTGAAACCTTCAGCCATTTTTTTTAATTAAAAAGCATATTAATTAATTAATTTCAACTAAAAAAGTTTTTGGAACGGAAACTCCTTTCCTATTGCACGACCAGACGCTCTCTTTTTATGGAATAACGGGGATATCCTGTTGTGCTCCAGGCACAACTGCTAGGGAGCTCCATCGATATGAGCAGCCAGGCTTCAAGCCCCTACCAAGAGTGGATAATCTCAAAGACAGTGTTCTCTTCAGAAAATGACTCTGACCAGGGACTTTCCCAGTGACGAAAAATGAACTTGTTCCTAGCCATAAAACCAGAAAGTAGAAATTTAGTCCATAAGGTCAATCTCAGCCCCCATCACCCCCAATCATATTCAGGCAAAAGTTAATTCATCTTTAACCCAATGATATGATATGTAACTCTCCTCTTTTTGACTTAAAATTAGCAAGGATATACATAAACTTATTAGAATATAAAATGAAGATAAAGTTAGCATGCAATTAGCATAATTTATCTAAGGATCTCATTATTTTTTACATTACTCCAACCATATAATACATTAGAAATAATCAGTTTTCATTATTTTCAATTTTGAAATGAAATTAAATCTTTTAATTCTATAATAAACTATCTTCTTACTATTTAGACTACTAATAATGCTTATATCACCTATTTTTTATTAAATAAATATTCTTAAGCTATTATTATGGTTAAGAAGGTTTAAATTTTAGTACAAAATATTAATGAAATAACTATTAGTGAGTTATTTTAAGATTTTGAATCATGAAATACTAAATTATTTAGAAATAATGACAGCTCGATGTGGGTGATATTTGAAACTAATAGCTTATTCTTATAAATTATAACATTTCAATCAAGCTTATAAATATTTATGATACATAGTCACTTTTATGAAGAGTTTAAGCTTAAGATTAAGATAAAAAGTTTAGCTTATTTAAGAGCTAAGGGGTTTAGAATTTCCAGAAGTCATTTATTTCTTGATTCTGATTCTACTTTAGTCGGTTTCTTTTTCAATCAAAAGTGGACCCACTTTTATGTTAATTGGTCTAAAGTGGCCAATAAGAGTGTGTTCTCAATTTGATAGTGATCATCAAACTATTCTAATTCGAATTATAATGCATGGAATAAGTATCAATGCTTTGATGGATCTCATTCAGCAAATATAGGAGGAGATATAATTGAATGCCAACAATTTGGCTATGCCACTAGGATGTCCACTTCATGTAATAATTGCAGTTGTGCTTTTAAGCCTCAAGGGAGAATTTTAGAAGGCTGTATCTAGTATAAGGGTATTGATATTCCATCGTATGTCCCTTAAAACCTGCTGGAAAATCTTCCTTCGTTCAAATCCCGAAATTCTATCCTTCTATTTAACAATTATTTTTATGAAGTATATAAAAACTAATTAAAGCAAAAATCTTTATTCATATTCAAGCGTAAGTTTATAAATTAATAAGAAAAAAACTAGAAAATCAAATCTTTTTTCAAAAGATATAAACTTGAAGAGTCAAGCACGCTTTTAATCTATATTCAAAAAAAAAATCAAATTACAAAACATCTTTGGTAATATAAATTGCTTTAGATAGCAATCTCTTAATGAAATATCAATCTCAATAATTATTTTAGTATAAATACCTATTTTTAAATCAAAGAAACTAATAATTAAAATTTTAAGTCACGAGTTAGCAAATATATACATATGATTTATCATATAACCAAAAGTTATAACTAATAATATCTATACATTAAAAGAATCCATAAATATAATATTCATTTTATGTTCTCTAATGTCAGTTTATATAGTTAGCGATAAACATAAATGGTAGTAATTAATTTCCGCCTTTTATATCTTTCTATGAAAGTCACATTTTTTTTTTACTATGAAGTCTTTATCTTTTAAACAAAGCTTTGTCTTCAATCTCAGAAGTGAGATATATAAGTCTAACATTGTAGTTAAATATGTATAAACCAATATTGATATCTGATGCTCAAAATGTATATTTTAAAGGCAATAAAATGATATTAAGTTAGAAGTTTAGATTTTATACAGAAATAGATATAATTAATGGAGGAGATTCTTACTTTTGGTTTCACTACGTATATTCTATTTTTCAACAGTATACAAAATAATCTGACATTTCCTATCTTAGATCTCTATAATTTAAATTTCCTCTATTACTTTAAAATTATAATATTTTTCTACACTTCAAAGACATCAATTTAATTCACTTACATCTCAAATCCTAATATTAGTCTGAATTTTATAAGATATATCATAGTAGAATAAAGGGAATTTAGTAAAAGATTATACAGAATGGGATAATACCTTAGATAGAGCAATTCAAAAAGATAGCCTCTTGCATAGAATGAAAGTTACTCTAACCCGAGACCAATACAAGAAAAGATATAAACTCTTGTATACTTGATATAGATTGAATATGTATTTATTTCATTTTTCAATATATAGGATATGACAATCTTATAAGCAAGATAAATACAATATTTTTTTAATCTTATAACGCTACCACAAAAGAGGATTTATGAGAAAAGTATTTTAAGCATTTTAACTAATCTGATCTCATTTTTTGTAATGATTGCAATTTATTAATCTATTACCAAAGTAGTCTAGGATCAATGGAACGATCTTCTAAGATATATCCTCCTTTAACTAGTTTTACCCTTAAAATTTAAATTTAAGTAAGTTTAAACTTACTTTTATAAGTTTTAATTCCGCACCTTTTTAACGGAATAGAATAAAGGAAAAAGAAAGTTGATTTGACAAAAAAAATGTATGATTATAGCTTTTGAAATTAAAGTTAGTTTCATTCAAAATATTTCTGAAAAGCTTCTTTTCTAGTTATTATTAGATCTACATAATTAAGCTTTTACTATCTTTAATTTTTAGCTTACAAACCTTCATAATCAATTTCTTATAACTAAGGAAGAGTCATATTCTAATAAGCCCATGTTTAATATATTTGTTTGCATGAATATTTCTTTGCTACTTAGGTATTATTTAGCATCCAAAAACTAAACCTTTCTTACTTTAAAAATGTTAGCAAATCTTCAATTTGACTTTGATCGACTAGTTTCAAAACTTAGTACCATCATTCAATAATAATTACTACTTCTTTCGATCTTTAAATTAGTTTCCGAGCTCCTGTCAGAGCAATCAAATCTGCTCCTTCTAAATCGATTTTAATAAAATGTACTTCTGGAAGAATTTCAGAAGGAAAAAAATAATCTAAACTTATCGCTGATAGTTAAAGCTTAATTTAATCACCTTTATCCTAGTTAGTTAGTAAATTCTCTTCCTTTCTTTTCTTGTAAATTACGTCTATTTCACTCATTCCATAATTTAAGTTAAGGTTAAAGCTTATTTCCTTAGTTTCATTTCATATAGCAAAATAGTTTAGTTCATGTTTATT
The DNA here is from genome assembly GCA_946699065.1 of Loxodes magnus. Taxonomy (NCBI): domain Eukaryota; phylum Ciliophora; class Karyorelictea; order Loxodida; family Loxodidae; genus Loxodes; species Loxodes magnus. Next base: position 287,792 of record CAMPDV010000244.1, read on the forward strand.
TTAAAAGCTGTTTATAAGAATCGATGCACTTACAAACTGACTGGTAATTGGATTCGCATCAAAAGCAAAAAGCTTACCCCCTTTATTTTCATCAAGCAAAGCTGCAATTCTTAGTGAGTATATTCCATAATGTATACCACAATCTATCACTTTAAAATGAGGACGAATTAAACTGGAAATAGCTACCAAAGTAGCAGGTTCTCAACACTTACTTTCATTAAAGTAATATCTATACTATGAGTGGATACCTTTAGGCAAGATAACCTAAAGGTACTTTTCTTTATATGGAATTAGTTACGTAAGAAGCAACTAAGAGTTGAAAGTTACTTTCTGGATGCTTTTCTAAATTTCTACAGCTTAAGCATACAAATATTCAAAATTCTTGGTAGGTTTTATATCCTTAAGCTATGTATTTTTACTCTACAATGCTTTGATATTTTATTCATAGATTTCGAGAAATTATGTGTTGTGCTTTTACAAGCAGATAAAATCTCTACTATCAATTTTTTCTCAACTAAAAAAATAACTGTAAAAAGCAATGATTTGAAATAACTAGAAAATAAGTACTACGAAGCAAATCAGACTTTTCCTCATTTTATAAAATTAACTCAAAAAGCTAATTAACCTAAACTTATCCAATTTTTATATTCAAATGAGTTTAAAAATATTAATAGTAAACAGTGGGGAAAAATGATATTAGTAAAGGGCTTTTTAATGTTAGGAATAATATGGAAAATGCAATGAACTAAAATATGAAATGATAATATGAGCAAATAATTAAAAAAGAGTGATATAAGTATATAAGTAGATTTAGATATTTTATATGTATATAATATCAAGATGCTAGATAGTTAATATTTCTTTGTTAGGACAAAACTCAAAATATACTTACAATTTTATTTTTTAGCTAGTATTCAAATAAATAGAAAAAAGAGAAATAAGCTAAATAATTAAAAAAATGTTATTAACGATATGGATTTAAGAATCAGCTAATAAAGAGCATAGATAAATTATATAATGATGTGAAGGCATTTTCCAGATATTTTTAATTCGATTAAGAATTTTTATAAAGATTATGCAGTCATATATTATAAAAAAAGTTGATAAAATATATATTTTTAGTTAGCTATTTGAGGTTATTTCATAAATAGTTGAAGGATAAATATTAAAATAGTCCTTTAATTAAATTTTCTATCATTGATATCTTTTTTATCCAGATATTTTACTATATTTGGCTTCATAAATCACTCTTAAATCTTATCTTATTTTTCTATATCGAAATTAATAAAAACATGCTTGATTATTATACAGGTAGGTAAACTTTTTATCTAGTTCCTAAGAGAATAATAAAAATAAAAATATTTTAGCTGCGAGAATTTCATACCTTCTAAAAAAAGCAAAATTATGCTTTACATTTAAATAATTGTAATATTCTATTTGAGCAATATCAAAACATATTAAATCACATAATACATACATTATGCTTCATATAATTATTTGAGGAGCTATACTTGCTTCTAATTTATGCTTAGTTATCTTTTTTAATAATTTAGTTTTAAATATATCTAACAATTATCCAAATAATATTAATTACTAGTTTACTTTATAAGGAATTGAGTGGATAGATAGAGTAAAGATAGGAAATTCTATTTAAATCTATGTGTATATAATTGTAGTTTACCTCCATATTATTGATTAAATTAATATTATTAAAAAATGTTTGTGGTGTCTAACCGATCACTACTTAATAAAGGTTTTTGAGTTTAAATCTAGTTTTTTACGAGCCCTAGCACTCGCGAGTCTTGTATTCTAAATTATCTTTCTCCTTCCGGTATTAATTCAAATTAATTCTTCTAGTTCTTTTTATTCAGAAGGCTTCTTAATTCTATAAACTAATCTTTTTTCGTTGCACCAGATCTAATTTTTCTTTTTTTCGTATTTATTATTATAATTATCCCTTCCAAGATTTCTCCTTGAGTTTTCTAAAGCCGTTACAAAGAAGTTATTTACTTTTACAGTAGTAGCAAAATTTCTAAATCTTGAGTTTTGGCTCAATTATTTTTTCTTGATGAGGATTCTTCTTAATCTCCATATTATCGGAATTTTCCTACTCTAATGGGATCTGCTAACTTCTCTGACTTTGCAAGATGCTTTCAATCTGCTGGCTCTAATATTGTATCCTTTGCACTTAAGAATTAGACTGGTTAAACTGCTCCTGCTGATACTTCCTCAGGGCTTCAATCTCCCTTTCAGTGTTAGCCATTCTGAGATCTAAAGTATCCTGCAATCCATGCTGGATCTGCTGTGATAGCTTCTTGTTCTCCTTCCTGAGTTTTCTGACCTCTTCCTAGAGGTTTAGGACCACTTTGATGAGCTGCTCCATGTTCATCTAGCCAGAAGGATTGACATCAGAGATCTCTTGGTGAAGGGCAGACTTCATCTGCTTCCTTGGTTACTCCTCCGACGTTGGCGTTTCAGTATGTGTCACTTTCTTAGGCTGTTTCCGTTCTTCTTGTTATATTCCAGGTTATTAAGAAGAAAAAGATTAGGGTTAGATGTAAGAAGACTGAAGAGAAGCGGTTTCTGGATTTCTCTTCTTTTTTGAGGAGATGGTATAAAATCCCTTTTTGAAACCTTCAAACATTTTTTTTAAATGTATGTGTATATAATTGTAGTTTACCTCCATATTATTGATTCAATTAAAATTAGTTATATAGATTTAAGTTTCTGGAATCATTTGATAAGATACAAAAGTTTCTAGATTGCTGATTTTAAATTTCTTCAACGTCTTTATTTAAATAACTTTGACTAAAAGATTTTTTACTACCAAATTTCAAATGCTTAAGTTGCTATGAACCCAATATAGTGTAAAAGATGTGTGAGAAGAGTTTTGAACTTCCGATCAAACTTTCAAGTTTATTGGTTAAGAGCAAATTCCTATCCTTTTGCTATGAAAATACCTAGTCAGAGCAAGATATTGCAAGTAATCAATGTCTTTGCCCTATTCCAATCTGAGTAGAGCCTTGACATCTTGATGCCCATAAGCTACGAATCTTCCTGGCATCAGTTTTAAAAAAAACCAAAGGTTATCCTTGTTATGTCTACAAATTGATTGTTGGTGTTGTCAACTAAAAAAGAGTTTTTAGTCTTTTTCTTCAATTAAAAAACTCTCATAGTACAATTAGTATTTCTGAACTCAGAACTTATTATATTTTATAATATTTTCGGCCAGCAAATACCTCAATTTTATATTTCATTACTAGCACAATTTTTTATTAAACTGTAAGTTCCTAATTTAAGTATTAAAGAATGAATTCCTAATATACCAACATTTTATATCTAATTTCGCAAAACTTAAATAATATAAAAAATTGATCTAAACCGCTATAAAAAATGCTATTAATATTGTAGACTTCCAAGTTTTCCCCAGCTTAAGTTATGCTAAATTGAGGTTTGTAATCACATAGTTGTAGACTTTGATATATAGAATATTAACTAATTCTCATTTAATTGGAGTATAAGAAATGAGGTATTTATGAGATATTATTTATCTATTTACTTGGGATGTATTTTAAAAGCTTAGTATGACTATTAAAAAAAGGACCTGACTATAATTTCTATGAACTTTCCTTTTTTAGGAATTTAAAAATATTTAGAAGGAATTGTATATCTAAAAGTTATATTGATCTTACTTCTTTAATAATAGCAAAATAGTTATTATCTTAGGAGGATATAATTAAATCTGGAGAGGATGGGAATCAAGCAAACTTTAAAATCCAGACTCACTGGTATACGTTTGACACATTCTCTGGAGAAAATTATTTAGTTTTCCGATCAGAAAAGTTTTCAATAAGGACGATTGGAGCTCAATCCATGCTTAGTTTGTATTATTTACAGAGTACCCTATCTTTTCAGTTAATGAGGTTGGGCAGTGAAAATAAAATTTGCAACAGAGCTGATTGTGATAACCATATATATGGTAAATAGTGGCATGGGCAGGTACTTTCTATTCTGCTTTTAAACAAGCAAAAGTTTTTGACTTACTTAATTTAATTTAATCTTAGAAGAATATAAATATCAAGAACTGGCTAGCTCTACTTAATTATAGGTATTAAAGACATCCTCTTTCTTCAATTCCAACCGTTTCTTAAGCAACTAAAAAATCTAAGTTTAAATATCCTAAAAGAAAACTATTCTGAATGACATATACTAAAAGGTAGGAATGCACTAAAAACGAAAAAATGGAATGTATATCTTATTAGATGAGCCACCGAATATAAATAATTATATAATGTAAAGACAAAAAATTAAAAGTACTTTATGGAGTATTTTAGATGAATAAAGTTGAAGAAATACTAAATTAAAACATTTTTTCTTTTTTTTAGTACTTAAAATAGGTTTAAATACGAACACTCTATCTATAATTTCAATAGCATTTTTATCGAATAAAATATCACTGAGTAAATATCTGTTCTTAGTAAAATCAAAAAGAGAGATTTCAATTTAGATAATTTCTTTTTTTCAATACCCAATTATTTTATTTTAGAGCTTAGCAGAATCATACAAGCAATAAAAAAGAAAGTTTTTTATAGAATATAAAATTATATATAAGCAAATTAGATCTGAAAATTGAAGCTTACCTTTATTATTTCCGTTATAAATTAAACAAATATCACAATAGACTTTTCTAAAAAATCCTTGTCTGTTAAATAATAAAATAATTTAACATTCTTGCAATCGTATTTAATAAAGTGATTGAGAAAAGGATATAGTAGTCTAATGATTATTAGCATTTAATTTGATAAGTGCTTTAAATAAAATCTCAATGATATTTGGAGCTTAAAAGTCTAGATTTATTATTATATCAATATGAAAATAAAAACTTAATTATATTTGGCTCTTTTATTTTGCTCTATTTGCATGGCTTTTAAGCTATTACTGCTTGATTTTTCTCAGTTTCATGAGGAATAAAACTTGGAGTAAAAAAATATAGAAATATAATAGAGATTTTTTGAAGAGTTGGTTAATAGAAATAGAAATAGAACAAAAACGAAAAGTAGAGAGACAAGAGATGAGAAACAAGAATCTAAGAATGCTGTGCTAACAACAGAGGAACTGATGCTTAAAAGTAAATTTTCTTAAATAGCAAGTTGAGAAACAATTAGTCATTATTTTATCATTCATAGCGTTTATCATTGTTATTGTCAATACTCTTGAACAAATTACAGCGCTTCAACAGTAAGACTATTTCGTTGATGATTCTCCAAATGATAGCAATCAATTAGAACTTGGGCTACTAAGTTGATTATTTTTATAGTGTCATGGAGTATGGTTAGCAAATATTTCAATTAATAAATTTTTAGCATGAAAAATTAAAAAATTATATTAAAATTTAGAAGGGAAATTCAATCTCAGATCAAGCAGATTGTAACTTTTCTTATATACTCAGACAAAAATATAATATTATTCTTGAAAATTTTTGCCTTATATAGATAAAATTAATAGATCTACTAACCTAAAAATTTTTTAAAATCAAATCTTTTTTACTTTAATTGGATGTATTAACATCCTTACTTATTCATTTCCTTTTTAAAGTTAAAGAATAAAGATGATTTAGACAGAATGAGAATAAGATTATACTTATATTAACATTTTGAAAAAGCCTTTTGTAGAGATCAATGGCATCATAAAGAGTATTAAGAGAATATTTTAACCGCCTTGCTTTTTCTAAATCTCTTTCTTTATATTTTCCTTCAGTTTGACTTACCTACCTTTTTTTATAATTTTAAAGCTTTATATTAAATCCCTTTATTAGAGTTAGTTTAGAGATGATTTGTCTCTTAAATTAATAAATAAGGTATATCTATATAAATTGTACAATGCTTTAGACCAAGATTTTTACTGATAATACTCAAGATAGATAGTTAGATAGCTATAATATAATAGGGGTAACTATCTAATCATTAAGGTGCTTAATAATAATTTTAAAAGAGATTTAGTAAATTAAAACTTATAGAGGTAACATACTGCTATAGTAGATTGATAACTAAGCATAGGTATATAAATAATCATCTTACGCTAATACATTACATGACCATGCTAGGTAGATGTCTTCAATTATACTACGCTTGAATGCTTTTTATTTGATCCATTATGATAAAAAATTTTAAGTGGTAGCAGTTATCATCTAAGTCAACAAGTTATTGTAAGCATGACTCTCTAAGTTTATAGCAATAAGATTTGCATACTTCTGGATGATTAATGCTTATATTAGATAGCTTGCTAGTTATAAGAGTGATACATTTTTAAATTAAATAGAGTGAGTTGAATTGAATATTTAAAGTTAGATCTGAGAAATTCTTTTAAATTGAACTTGATTTCGTATTTAAATGTTTTTCATTAAGTTACTATAATTAAAAATGGAAATCGACTTATTGCATCCATTACCAGAAGACGAGCAAAGAAAGTACAAGTTGAAGCGTTTGGTACAGTCTCCAAATTCCTTCTTCATGGATGTTAAGTGTCCAGGCTGTTATAATCTCACAACAGCTTTCAGCCATTCTCAAACTGTAATCTAATGCGAAGGATGTAACACCATACTTTGCTAGCCAACAGGCGGAAAGTGCAAACTCACAATCGGTTGCTCTTTCAGAAGAAAGGATAAACTCGTGGAGGCAACATCATGAGCACAAACTTCTTTAAAGATATTTAATTAAAAAACTATAAATAAAGTACTAAATTTCATACCCAGACTATCTAACCTTTCTTCTTAATTAACTGCCTTTTCCTAACACTTTCTTGCCTTTACTCTCAAAGTCCAAGTTTTTTATCAAGATATGAAACTATTAGTCTCTTTCCACTTGAGCAATCATTAAAGAAAGTCATAAAAGGCGAAAAGCTTTAAAAGGATATAAAGAAAGAAAAAATCTCTAAGCCTTTATTTGAAAATTTCTCTGAGAAATGCTTGAAATTTAAAGTTCAAATAGAGAAAAATAACACATAATGCAAAGCAATTTAGCAGTAGCCCAAAGAATCCAGTCTCTTAATAACCTTTCCCTTTTTTTTACTTTTTGTCTTCTTTTTTAGAAATGAAATATATAAATCAAAATACTAAGCTTATATTTTATTTTTTCATTGAAGTCTAAGAGGAGAAGGCAAAATAAAGATAGATGATATTCAAATTCTCAGTATAGATAATTGTCACTTCTATTAATTTAAATAACTCCAAACTTAGATAAAACACATAAAATGATGACTAAGAAAATAGAAGACTAATAATGACTGAAAAGAAAAATGATACTAAGCATATGATATAGCATACTAAATATAAAGCTTTAAGCTTTTTATTATATTTAATTTTATATCCCTTTTAAAGACCCTTTTGATTCTTCTCTTTCTCTTAATAAAATTAATAGCTAAACTTTTTTGTTGTTTTATTCTTAAATAAATTAATAGAAAATCTTAGTTAAACTAAGATGCTATTTTGCTTCTTACTATTAAGAACTCCTATCTCAATTTCTCAAAAATATTAGATTAAAGGTTTGTTAGTTTAAGTTAATTAGGTCCTATCAAGTGCTGCTTTTCTTCTTTAAAGGTAAGTTAGTAATTATTTCACCGATATAGAGAAGAAAAAGAATCAAATTTTTTTTACAAAAGTTAGTCTTTAAAATGAAGTGCTTAACTTGAAAGTCTAGTAAATTAATAAAAAGCTTTGATTTAAAAAATAGCAGCATGCCTTTTTTATTTTTGTATGGTACTTATTTGATAAACGCTTTATTTTAGTTACTATAATGTAATTTCAGCCACTTAGTGACTTATGAGAACAGAGCTTTGAATTAGAGAAATATTATTTACTATATTTCATTAAGTAAACTCAGACCTATGCCTGATTTATTGCTACTCAAAAGATTTGAGTTTATAATATTATGATGAAATCACTTGAATATGCTTTAACATTTTACAACACAGAACCTGTATAAGGTAATTAAGTAAATAGATTAGTCTATTAGTAGTAATAGTTACAAACTTAAAAGCCGAATTCCAAATCTCTTGCTGCTTATCTTATTGCTTTATCTAATCTTATTTATTCCAATTTTATTTAGAACCTAAATAGTTTATCTTCCTTATTTTATTTTTTTCTCTAATGCTTAAAATATTCCTTTTAGTACTAACCATAAACTTTCTAGTCTGTCACAATTCAGTTTTAGAAGCTAGGAGTAATAAATGGAAGAGGCTCAGATTCTATGTTTCCTTACTGCTTATTTTGGTTGATTAGTAAGTTGCTATTTGAAGAACTTCTAAATTTCAAAGTTTTGTTAAAAAGCTATTTACGTCTCATCTAATTTTGCTTCTTTATTTCAAAGTGATTTTTCGTATAAAAGAACGATTATCCTTTTTTAGACTTTTCTACCTTCAAATTATTAAACACTAAATCACAAGATTAGTCAATGCTTATCTATCTTGACATGATACACTTATTAAACTTTCTTAAGCTTATATCAACAGACTTCTCTATTTACTTTCTTCTATTTATCTTCTCACTTTCCATTATTAAGATACATAGGATATTTCCATTTTGTATTATAGATTTAAATTAAAAGCTTTAAGCTTATATTCAAAGTCATTATTATATTTCTTTTAATAGTCCAAAAGGGAAATAAACATGACTCTTATATCTTTGAGGTACTACCATAGATCTGATTCTTTTGGCAAATCTTCTAATTAATGTTTTGTATTGAGAAGTTACTTTCATCTATTCCTATATTTTAAACTATATCAATGCTTCTGATTCTATAAATTAAAAGCCTATCACTCTATATACTGTTATTAAGATTAATAATTCATTCTATAACTAGAAAGCATAATAAGCTAGTTATTTGAAGGCTAGTTTTTTGATCAATATGCTCAAAGATTTAATGCTAGCATACCTAATCAAAAAAGAGTTTCCTTTTGTTAATCTAGGAACTAAATTCAGGCTTATTATCCAAAATTTACCTTTCCTTTAATTAAATTAGGTAATATCCCTATATAGGTATAATCAATTAGCTTTGCTAAAAATATAACTAGAACAGCTTTATTAGAGTGATAAGGATGAGCAATTTCAGTGCATATAAAGTTAGACTCATATCTATTGATAAGATTATCTAAGGAAACTTAAAGAATAAAAAAAGTAATCAAGCATATGCAAAACTAAAGATACCTTACTAGTAAGTTTTGCAACTTAAGATAAAAAGAGGCTGGAATTTAATTTATGCTTAAGCTTAATTTTATACTGATGATATCAATTAAAGATATAGTACATAGAAGTCCAAGTAAGTAAAGTTTAGATGCATCTTAGTGAACTATTTGTCTTAAAGTATCTTGGAGTAATTTTTTTATTAGCTAGCCAAATTAAAATAATCTTTCTTTTTCATCTTAACAATAAAGATCTTTATAAGCTTGTATTACTAGATATAGCAGAACTAGAGAACACCCATTATTTAAGAGGGAGAGTATTTTATTAAAGCTTGAGAAATAAGAATGCTTAAATATTCTCAATCTTCTTATGATTGAACTAAAGTCTAGTAGATAAAGCAGTATCTAGATCTTAACTTTTCTTAATAAGCCTTACTATTTGTAGTTCATGGCTTTACTGTTTCTTCTTATTTTCGCTTGAATACTCCTATTTAAAACCCTTTAGCTTTTCATCTCCTTAGCTCTTTTTTTCAAATCTTTATTGATTTAGAAAAACTGTATTAGAAAGAGAGAGAACAACTAAATCCTTAATAAGCTAAAAACAAGTTTACACTATAACTTGATACAAGCATTAAGTTTATAACCCATAATGGATTCACTAGAATGAGACAAAGGTAAATAGATGCTGATACTAATAATGATTGAATCTGATTTAAACAGAAATATTAAATCCTTTAAGTTTCATAAGCTTAAGATATACTAATCTACCTACATTCTCATATAATTATTTAAGCTTAAACTGCCTGCATAAGTCTAAATATATAATAAGTGCTTTCTAATATTTATGCTACTTATTATTCACATGCTTTAAGGTTTATTACTAATAGAAAGATTCCCAGTCTTAGAGAAGTAGGTAACTTTGATACTTTCCATTCATTGATAAAAACTAGTAAGGTAATATAGCTAGTAAGCTATGTTGAACTATTCTGTCTCTGGTAAAGAAGTATTTTAATTAAGAATGATAGACGAAATCAAAGATTAAGCCCTTTCTTCATAATAAGAGACTTCCTAAAAAGAAGGGCTGGTTTTGAATATAAAATTTAATAGCTTTTAGCTATGCTTAATACATATGATAGTGGTATGATAATAAAAATATTAATAACCTAACTTTAAGAATACAATCTATGCATTAAATGTATACAATATAGGACTTAAGTTACATTCGCTACAAGAAGATGTAGTAATCAAAGACAAATTCCAGTCCTAAAGATATATTCTGTATTTAATTATAGTCAAAACATCTGTTCCTTAAACAATTGCATTTCCAGTATAGCTATGTATAATAGTTATTCGAGCATCCTTATATAGAAAAATGTTTATTTAAGTATATTAAGATATTAAATAATCACCTAATGAATAGACTAGAACTGCTAGCATCTGTTTAGTCTACTATGTAATTATATACTTTTATCTAAGCTAATTTCAATAATAAGCATAAATTAATATATACATAAAGAAAGATCTAGGATTTATACTATATAAATTGCATAATTTGTATATATTCCAAAAGCTTAAAAGCTAGCTAATTGTATCCTTATTCCTTCACTTGTTTTTTAAGTGTTGCTTTAAGTTTAAATCTACCATTAATCTTTTTAAATTTCCTGACTTGAAGCTTAATATTGATATTTCTATATTTATTGGAAATCTTTTTCCCTTTCTAACTAACAAAGTAGATACATTTCTGACTTATCTATATATATTGTGGCTATTTAGTTATCTCCAGTTCAGTTTAAAGCAGTTTGCTCTAAACTTTTTGCCTCTAAGAGTCTTCCTTGATACCTATATTAGCTTATCCAAAGCTCGTTCTAGTACTTTTGCATCCAATTATAGCTTAAATTATTGAATGCTCGTAACTTGTTTTAAGCTCTTCCAATTATCTAAGAGGAATAATCATTTAAGGTTCTCTAAAGGAGGAAAATGATATCTCTTAATCTAAGGTTTAGAAATGATTACTTAGTGCAGATGATAAAATACTTGCTCTATTTGATAGCCAATTGAAATACTGTAGAAGTAAAGCTATTAAAGAACATAGAATGATAAGGTTAATGTTTAGGATGAAATAAGCAACCATTTCACTGAAAATTTAACGGTTTAAATTGATAAAAGCTAAGATAAATAAAATGGGAAACTGCTGCTAAAAGAATAAGTATAAGGTAAAGAATCAGAAGCTAGATTCGAACTCTCTATACAGAGAAATGCTAACATCACATACGGAGTAAGATAAAAACTATGTGAGGAAGGAGACTTCTCTAAATAGCATAAAATAGGACAAAATCCAGTCTAAGGAAATTATTTAGTCTGTCGAAAAGTTTAACTAAATAGTGAGGTAAAAGTCTTAAATATAAAGCTTTACTAAAGTTAAAATAACACCAAGAGATAGATGTAAAAGGGCTAAAACAACTAAAGAGATTAAAAAGGCTAAGAATTATTATTCTAGTATATAGAAAAGTAAAACCATTCTTAATCAGATCTTTTAATTCCTTAGGAAGAGCGATATCAGCAGGTTACAGCAAGTTGATAAATTTCACAAGGATATGAAGTATTTATTTAAGCAGATAAAAGTTAAACTATACAGAGGAGATTAATAATTCATCAAAGACAAAATGAAGTGGATTTTCTATCAAATAATTAACTAAAATTTAAAAATTTTAATTATCGATACACTCAGTATGCGCAAGCCTTTACGAGACTAAATTCAAGAGTAATTAAATCAGTCCATTTAACTAAAAAAGTAATAAAGCAAAAAGAACAATTTAAAAATTCTGTAAGAAGTTCAAATCTCTGGATGAAATGATCTAAACTCCACAACAACATAGAATTTAACTCTGTTTCCTAATTTAAAAAAGCTTACTATTAAATATACACCAATTAAGGATTAAAATTTGAGATTTATATCCAAAATGAAAATGTTGGAGTATATTGAGTTGATAGATCCTAATAACTAAATAACCGGAGACTTTTTAAAAAAGTTTTGCTCGCATTTAAAAATTAAGGTAATCAAATTATAAAGTGAACAAATCGACTACGATATCATAAAAAGTTACCTAGAAGTGAAAGGAACTTCAGTTTAAGAGATAAGTATTAATGACAACGAGCAAATAGATCTTTTTATAGATCTCTGTCCTAACTTGGAGAAGGTAAGCTTATAAAATGCTCAAAATCTCAGGGATAAAAATATAGAAAATTTAAAGAGATTTAATTTAAAGTTTTTAGAAATCAAAGAGGGTAATTTTTCAACTGAAGCTTTAACAAGCTTATTTAAATAGAACTACTCTAAGCTTACTTTTGTTGATATTTATAAGTGTAAAAACTTTAAAGACGAGAACTTGATTCATTTACTGAAGAACACTCCTAACCTTAAATCTTTGAATTTAGAGTTGCTAAACTATCATAATGACTAAGCAATTAAATAAATAGGAATATATGGACAGAATTATGAATCGCTATCTCTAGGCTCTACATGTCAAATCTAAAGCGAAACATTTGAATTTATATTTTAGAATTGTATCAAGCTAAACTAGCTTTGCATCAAGCTTTGGTACGATATAGCCACTGAGCCTTTCTCTATATCTAGTTTAAACTGAGACTAGTTAACAAACCTAGAGTTAATAAACTGCTATATTTTTCTCACTAGTTAAATAAATAACTTGATACTAGGCAAGAAACTAAGGTATTTGAAAATAGAAGCCTGTGGGTTATAAAACTAGCATGTAGTCTAAATAATTAAGAATTTGACTGGCCTAAGGTTTTTAAATTTAAACCACAATAAAAGCATTTCAGTCAAATCCTTACTAATTATGGACTCATAAGGAAATTACTATGCCATTTGAAAAAACTTAAAATGCTTAAGTGTTATCAAAACCAAAATAACAGAGGTTTAAGCTTAAAATCTGAGTTAAAAACTGAAGAGAGTAATAATCAAACAAGATAGCTATATAAGGTGTAAAAAATTAAAATTTGAGACTGACGATTTCAGTTTTAATTACAAAGTATAAAGCAACTGAACTTTAAATTGAATGCATTTAATATTATAGTCATTTTTCAAAAAATTAAATTAATCTTATCTTCTTTTAATATAATAAAAGGTAATGAGATACCTTGCTACATATATTAAAAAACCAGTATACTTTGGAGTATTTTATATATGTAAATATCCGTTTAAGATATGCTGATCTCTTTGATCATTTTATTATATAGTTCATTTTGCTTCGATGTATTATTTACTTTATCTGTGATAACACTTAGCCATATTTTTAAGAACTAAGGATTGCTTTTATATCTTAAAGTATTAGAATAGTTGAAATTAAATATATTTAAACCTAAATCTTTTTATGGCTCCCTTAATTGCCAGAATCACTTCTTCCAATCAACTAAATTTTTTTAATCTTCAACAACAAAAATCAGTATAATCTCTTATCCATATCTAGCGTTTCTACATATGCACTTTTTTATGTAATATATGGTTTAAAAACTATTAAAGCTAGATGGTAGATAATAATTCAATATTTGCTGAAAGCAAAATTAAACTAGAATTTTAGTTAAGCAGCCAAGAGTTTACAACTAGCTCTACAAAATAATTAGGATTAATGTAGAGAAATAAGATTTCATCAATTAAGCGATTTTCTAAAATATGGAATAATATTATTTTAAGTTGTCCAACTCAGTCATTATTAGGAGAAAAAATCAGCTGAATAAGTACATTTAAAGCAATATTTAGAAGGTTCAGGACAAGATAGTGTAAAACATGGTTATTCGCTTTTTAAGGTTGTAGATGATCAAAATGTTTTGCAATATCTTGCTTTTCTATTTTATCTCTAATTTTTGATATTGTTGAAGAAGTCCTAGCTTGTAAAAAGTAAGGATTAGAGTATAAGAAAATAAATATAAAAAGCAGGCTGCTGTGGAAGAGATATTTAATTAACCTTTGAAACTAATTGATAAGAGAAATGCCTCATGGTGTAACGGTTAGCACTTTGGACTTTAAATCCAGCAATCCGAGTTCGATTCTCGGTGAGGCAATTTTTTTCAATAGTATACTATTTTAAAAGGAATAAATATATAATACAAAATCATGGCAAATAAGATTCATTTATATTATAACTTATAATGCTTATCTTAAAAAAAGTCCATATCTGCAACTTTATCTATTTAAATTAGAACTTTGAAATCTGTCAAATCTATACTCACTCACTCCAAAATATTTTCAAATACTATGATATCTATCCTTCATAATTGAAGTATCATGCTGCTTATAAGTTATGGAGATTATATTCATTCACAAATAAAGTATTAATTTAACCGTGCTATTTAGTCCTTGCTTTCTACATTCTTATTCTTTATTTATATCCTTATTTAATAATTAAAGCACTTATAAAATATTTCAAAAGTGAGTGAGGTGTTCTACGCTAAAAGATTTAAAATCTTAGGGTTAAGCTTTAAATGCTTATTTTAAATCTTCAAGTCTCGATAAAGTTTCAATAAATATCCTAAAATTGATTTACTTTATTTAATTAAAAATTAATAGACAAACTCAAGTTTAGATTTAAGTTCCAAAGCTAACATTTTTTTAGATGCAAAGGAAAAAAAAGATTGAAGATGCTATTGTTCAATCTTTTATTCAAAACTGTGTGTTAAAATGATTCATAATGATATATATTAAGTAGCTTCGACTATATAATCAGGATTTTGCTCAAGTATAACTCTAAAGATAAACTTCCTAAATTTTTCTTTTAATACATAAAAGATTCACTACCAAGCATATTCTTCTTTAACCAACCTTATAAAAAATAGTTTTCAGATATATAAAAAAGATAGTAGACATTTATAAATTTAACTAATCTTAAGTTTATTTGCAAGATCTTTATAAAACAAGTAATTATGACTTGACTTGACTAGCATTCTATCATTAGTTAGAATTTAATTAATTTAATGCTTAATTAAATACTATAAAGTTAATGATCTTCAGATCTATAAGCTTTATAATAAACCAGGTAAGAATATTATAGCAAAAAAGATTTCATAAACTATCCTTAGAAAAAAGATAAAAGGAAACATTAATTTCGCTTTTTACTCTACATCATGAAAGCTAATATTTAGATAAGCATCTTAAAATAAATCTTTTATTTAAAGTTCACAATCAAAAGATATTATTTTCAGGGCTATTCTCTTTGAACGTATATTTGTAAATATTTTTATCCTACAAAATAACTAAACATTTTTAACTAAAAATAGCAAAGATAATTATAATATTCATTAGCACCTTAAATAGATTAGAAGTGTATTTAGCGAACTAAAAAAGAAAGATAGACTTATAGAAATTGAGGAAGAAAAGTCTGATTGTAACTATTAGATTAAAATAAGGAAAGCTAAATAAAAAGATAAATAAACACTCATTTAAAAAGCAACTTTTACTAGTTGATATAGCAACGAAAGAAAATAAAAAATGACTCTACCAAAACATTTTTAATAATGATTGTACTAATATCAGATGCTTTTCCCTTAATTTCACTAATTTACTTCAAAATTTAAATTCTTAGAAGATTTTATTTAAAGAAATTCAGATTAAAAAGTATTCATAAGATACTGGGAAGAAATTCTGTTATCTAATTTCTAAATTTTGATGAAAGTTGGACAATTAATAAAGTATCGCTTTCTTTTAAACTCTTAACAATGGTTGCTTTTAATAAGCGCTGGTGCAAAGATTAATAATAGTGACTAAATAAGTTTAAATCTAATTTATTTTGGAAGCTGAGAATTTCTTTTTTTCAAAGTTTAGCAAGTTAAGTTCATAAAATAGAAAATTGCTTACACATTTGAAAATAATAAAAGATAGCGAAATGAAATGCTTAATACTTAGATATTTATTTAGATCGAAAAATTAGAGAATAATTATTTAGAAAGTTAGTTATTATTTAGAACTTTGACCGATATAAAGAAGGAAAAATTATAAAGGTTTTAGTTATTTTTAGTTGCTATTCGAAATTAAAGAGAAATAGGGTTTTATATAAGCGATTATTTGAACTTAATCCCTTCTTTTATTGATAAAATCTCTTTTTTAAAGTTATTTAGCTTGTATCTTCAAATCAATTGCTTTTACCTCTTTTTAAATCTAAATTTTTGACTTTAAACAATTCGAAATTCCTCTGATATTTTTCAATGATGTAGCTAAAGGCGAAGAAAAAGAATATTCATTGCTGAATAAAATTTTTGATCCATCATTTCTCAGCAACTTTTCTTTTGATCCTTAAAAGCTTTAAACTGATGCTAATAGCTTTTATAATACTCGCTTAAAGTAAAATAAATTGATATTCTTTATAAAATTTTGACTCTGCTATGAATTTATTTTCTATAAGAGTCCTTTAATTCATTTCTAAGATCTTAATTACATATTTTAGTTTGACTGGTAGAGCTTATTAGTCATTTAATAGCACTTTACTTAAATTGAAGCCTTTTAGTTAATTAAATCTATTGCAGTTTGAAGAACTGGAATTAAAAAGGATCATGATATGTTCTTAACTGTCTAATAGCCAATTAACTCTAATTATTGAGCTGAAATATCAAAAATTACTATAACTTTCGTGCTTTTAATTACCCAATTTTCTATTTTAGTTAATTAAACTCGATTAAATAGACAGTTAGTGGAAGTTAGCTAACTTCTTTTACTATCCTTTAGACTTATTGATTTATATCACCCCTGAGTCTATAATTATTGATAACTATCAACTAATACAATTCGACAAATTTAAGGAAAATACAAAAGAGAAAAATGCGAAATCTTGGTTCTTTAGATTGACTTAGATCCATTAAGTAGCTATAGTTCCTTAATAATCTTCCACGCTTGATTACTCTATCCGTTTAACTTTTAAACACAATGATTCAAAATAAGTTGATATATTGAATATCTTCATGCCTTCTCACCTTCTATGATATATTCCAAATAATAGAAAAAATTATCCTACGAATACTTTAACAGCACATGTTATCTTAACTTAAGTATATTAAAGAAAGGTAATAAAATATCATTCCGAGCAAGCTTAGATCACTAAGCAGCTATTAGTTTTATTTAGTTTCCTCTTTAGCTCTATACACTTGCATCTCCTTATTCCTTCATTTGCTGTTTCCCTCTTTTTACCTTTTCCTTTTCTTTTTACTTGGCTGACTTTAAGTTTAACATAATACACTTTAGATTTATAAATAAGCAAATCTTAGTATGCTAGCTTATTAAGATATCTTTGGTTATAGATAAATAAATTTGCACAAAGATTAAGGTAAAAGCTATTTAAAATGAATGGAACTCTAAGAATCGTTATACAGCTAATTTGGTAGCTTAAACATATATTACACCTAGCTTTATAAGATAATTGTAGTAGCTAGAAAAAATGCCTTGGTATATTGAGCAATAAGAATTGAAGGAATTGAATTTATTTGAAAGAATATCTTAGAATATAGTAAGAATAGCGCTATTAGGAAGTATCAAGATTTAGGGTTTTTCATCCTTTATTTTAGCTTCTCTTAGATAAATAGAAAAAAGGAAGTTTAGCATAATAGCCTTTGAATTAAGCACAAGAAGTAAAGTACCTAAGCAAAAGCAATATGATTTGATTTTCTTAGTAGAAGCATAATTACAATAGCTATAGTTAGACAGCTGACTAGCCATTAAATATTAAATCTTTTCTTTTAATAATTTGGGGCAATTATAGCATATAGATACATCTATTACTATATAGCTATTAATAATACTTTATACCACTAAGCTAATGAGTTTATTTAGCTATAATTTGGTATTAAGAAAGGTAGAAGTGAAACAATCACTCAAGTTATTTTTAAGTTTATACTTAAACTTTTATTTTGGTTATTATTAAAGCAAGACTTTGAAAAAAAAGTAGGAGCTATAATTTATTTTACCTGCTATTAGCAATTTTACAGCTCTTTAAGTATTTAATAGTAACATAATTAAAATTTTATTTCCAAGGATTATTATATAAAATGATAAGGTTTTAACCTAACTGTTTTAATTTTAAGAGTAATACATAATTTTACCTAGCTTTCTAAATAGCAATCTTAAGCTTTTCATTTTGGTATAATAGAATATAACTAAAATAAGCTAATATTTTCTATCTTCTCAATTGAGTATCTAGAACTCTTCAACTCATAACATTTAAAATTAACTTAATTATAAGACTTTTATTTGCTTCGATATAACTAATTTCTATATTTTACTGAGTATAAGTCTCATTGATTATTAATATTCTGGTATACTCATAAAGAAATAAGTAATTAATGCTTACAAATATACTTTTTTGTTTTTCGTTTTTTGTGTATCAGTATCTGTGAAATATAATATTCTTCTTTAATTTTAGCTTTTTTGACTTCTTCTAGGTGCTCTAATTAAGCTTTCATTTAATTTTTAATTAAAAGGTCTTTCTTATATTCTTAGAGCTTTTTTCTACCTTAATCTTAGTGTATAATTATGCAATGAGTCTCTTAGACTCTTTTTATAAATAATCTGCAAGTTTATTTCTTTATCCTTCTTTATGAAGACTAAAGCATTACAATACATCTATCTCTTTTATTGTAAGTTCTAGATCAGACTAAAGCCTTTTTTCTACTTACACCTTTTTTTACACTATTAAAGACTTTTAGTATTGCCGTAATTAAACTAAAGGGTTTTCTTTACCTGAGATTCAAATTGAAAAAGTGAGTATGAAGTTCTAATCAGACTTGAAAGCATTAGCATTTCACTAGAACTAAATATGAGCTAAAGTTAGTCTAGCTCTGTCCTATCTAGTTATATAATACTTAATCTATCATATCCTTCCTCATCCTATCATCTTCATATGAACCTTCTTTTTATATAGACTAAGCAAAGCATCTTACCAGATAGCTAAAGCATCATTATCTATTATCCTTTCTAATCCATATCTGAATCATATTTATGAGAGCAGACTTTTAAGCTGAAAGCTATAAAAAAGTAGCTCTTTAATTCAATTAAGCTTGATTATAGTTATTCATGGACTAATAGCTTAGTATTTAGTTGCAGAGTTGTAGAAATAGAGATAGATTATAATTTTAAATAAAATGGGCAACTGTAGTAAAGGAGCTTCTAGTAAGTCTAGCAAATAAAAAGAAAAAAGGAAGAATCAGTACTAGGATATCTAAGCTTGGAGAAATATCAAAAGCTTTGATAATAATCAAGATAATAATTCGTATTTCTATATTAGAGTTAACTAGTTAATGGAGCAGGATAAGTCTACGCTCATTGATAATTAAAATGGAACTGAGAGCAAGAAAACTGGTAATGTTTTATAATAAACCAAGCTAACGGAAAACTCCCAAACATGGGTTATAGAAAATCAAGTTAATAGTAGTTAAAAAGGTTATAGTAAAAGTGCATACTGGAGGTTATGCTAGTACTAGTACATTCTAAATTAGATATTTTAATTCCTGAGAAAAAGCGATATAGCTAAGATGCAGCTCGTTAATAAGTTCCATTGATAGTTTAAATTTCTGCATAGATGGCTGAAGATAAAGATCTATAGAGGAGATAAGACGTACATCAAAAATAAATTGAAGTGAGCTTTCAAATAAATAATCCAATCAGATATTTAAATTCTGGTAATAGACACTCTAAGCATGCGTAAATCCTTACGTTGTTAGATATAGAACTAATTTAACTAATGCATTCTTTTAAAGCAATAGCTAAGCAAAAAAAATAATTTAGTTGTGCTACAAGAAATCTAAATGTTAGGCTGAAACGATTTGAATAGCTCAACTGTTCTAAATTTTTCCTCCTGTCCTAATTTAAAAAAGCTGCTGTTTAAATAAATGCCAATTTGGGATTAAAATTTAAGCTTCTTGACTAAAATGAATAGTTTAGAGTACATAGAACTGAACGGATCGAATAGCTAAATAACAGGAGTATTTTTATAAAACTATTGCTAGCATTTAAACTTAAAGGTATTAAAATTATCAAGTGAGCTAATTAATTACGAGATCATAAAGAGCTTTTTGGAAGTGAAAGGAAGCCAAATAGAAGAAATAAACATTAATAATAACGAGCAGATAGACTAGTTTATTGGCTTGTGTCCTAAACTATTGAAAGTTAATCTGTAAAATGCTTATAACTTAGGAGATGAAACTCTAGATAGCCTAAAGAAGCTAAATTTAAAATTTTTGTCC
The DNA here is from genome assembly GCA_946699065.1 of Loxodes magnus. Classification (NCBI taxonomy): domain Eukaryota; phylum Ciliophora; class Karyorelictea; order Loxodida; family Loxodidae; genus Loxodes; species Loxodes magnus. The sequence goes on from CAMPDV010000244.1 coordinate 308,204, forward strand.
ATTAAAGGAGGAAATTTCTCCACGATAGCTTTTAAAAGCTTGCTAAGCTAGATATACTAATAGCTATCTTTCGTTGACATATATAAATGCTAATATTTCTCTGATGACAACTTAGAAGACTTATTAAAGAGCACTCCTAATCTTAAATCTCTTAATTTAGAACTGACAAACTTTCATAATGACTAAGCTATAAAATAAATAGGAATCTATGGAAAGAACTATGAATAGATATCTCTAGGCTCTACATACCAGATTGAAAATGAAACCTTCAACTTTATTTTTTAGAACTGTCGTAATCTTAAGTAGCTTAAAATCAAACTATGATACAACACTTCAAACGATTCCTTCTCGATTGCAGATTTAAACTGAGAGTAGTTAAGATGCTTAGAGCTATACAACTGCTATATTTTCAGTACTAATTAAATAAACCATTTAGTCAAAGCTTAGAATCTTTAGTACTTTAAAGCAGAAGCATGTGGACTATTAGACTAAAACGTAACCTAAATCATTAAGCACTTAATTAACCTTAATTACCTGAATCTGAACTATAACTTAAATGTAACATTCAATGCTTTTCCTACTATCGATCAATGAGGAAACTAGTATCCGATTTATTAGAACTTAAAATATTTAAGTGTCATAAAAACTAAAATCACTGAAGCTTAAGCATTGTAGCTGAGTGAAAAGTTGAAGAGGGTTATAATAAAGTAAGATAGTTACATAAGATATAAGAAATTCAATTTTGAGGAAAATGATTTCAAATTTAGATACAATAGTTAAGTTTAAAAATTTATCTAGATACTAGTTTTAAAGCCTTTTGCATTTAAAATTGTCTAAATCTATAAATCTAGGTTCTATCTATCAACCTTAAATTAGGTTCTTTCTAAGTTAAGTTATTGCTTAATAGTTTAGCAGTTTAAATCTCCATTTTTGTTAAGTCATTTTTAAGAAAAAAGTTCGGTAATTAAAAAAAAAGTTAGAGGAGTGTAATAAAATCCTCTAATCTAAAAGAACTAAAAAAAGCTTTTCTTAGAGTTTTTTTCCCCTCTTTAGGAAAATAAATTAAGTAGGACTTAATTATTGAAGCCTCTAATACCTTGCTAAACTAGTTCTCCTTTAACTGTATGATGTAACTAAAGGAAATCTATCTTAAAATTATCTTAGATATAGAGATTTATGCTTATATTTGCAAAGAAATATTTAAAAATACGAAAATTTCTTCTTAAAGCATTAAAAATAATATGCAGAGATAAGAAAATGTGATGGTATAATGGATACACTATTAGGGGTGTTTAGTAGACTAAAAGCTGAATAAGCTTTATATAATACACTGTAAGGAGTAATTTTCTATTTTAAAACAGCTAAAAAACTAGATATATGATAGTCAGCTTTAAACTAAAGAGCTAAGAGCTAAATTTTTTGATTTGTAACGATAAGTGCTTAAGAAGAAAAAGGATAACTTTTATATTTCATGATTGATGAGCTTCTAGGAAAAGATATTCAAATTGTATAGATAGAAACTATAACTATTGCTATATATCTATCAACATAAATTCTAATCACTTAGAAACATATTTTTGTGAATATGGTAACTCTAGAAATAAAAGGATTTTTAAGATTTTTAATTTTGGATATTTTATAAAATCTAGACAAAACTAGCAAAATAGTATGCTATAGTAAGAAAACTTATAAGCTTAACTAATTATATAAATAAAATAATTGGTTAAGCAATCGTAACTATTAATTTATAAAGAGAGATATAGAAACTGTTCTTGGAGAATAAGATATTTAAATCTTAGGCCTTGAGTTAAAAGAAAAAATTAGGATTTTTTGTGAAACGCGAGGAAGATTCAATAAGGGAATAACTAATAAAAAATGGAAATTGAAGCAGATCATAAGCAAAAGAAATTAATTTTAAGATATAGATTAAAAGAGAGCTAGCTAGTTTACCTTATAATCATAGTCTATAATATCGAAAAACTAATGCAATGAAACCTAATGGTTATTGAGGAGGACTAAAAACCTGATTACACATATAAGTAGAGAAATTAATTAAGATGTTGATTTTGCAAGAGAAAAATTACCTGGCAAGACATTGTTAATGGTTTAAAATTAAGTTAAGAATAGAGTAAAATACTTTGGAGAAAAATGACTCAAATAATTTGCACACGAAAATTAAAAGGAGATAAAGTACGTATAATACTAAGAGAAGAAGAATAGGACTGATTTTCAGAGCAAGATGAAGACTGAGCTGAAAAAAAGAAGAGCAAGAAATCTATGAGCAACTTTGCATGAAGCAACAGAAATTTTATAAGAGCAAATGCAATCCAACTTATAGTTAGTTAACTTAATAGTGGCAGAGGCACTATAATTAATTACTATACTATCTAAATTAGCGTGTATATCTAAGAGAATTGGTTTCCGACTTTAAATATTAAATTTCTCAAAGTTAATTTAAATTATACCTAAAAGCACCTTAAATGAGAAGCTTGAGAAAATGGTAGACAAACCAATTTAGTAATAACTTTGAAAAAAGGGAAAAAAACAGAGAAAGCAAGGAGGTAAAATTATTTAAACTTAAATTAATAAAAAAAGAAATCTTCTAGCTTAACTTAAAGTTAAGAAGCTACTATATTAATACACTTATTTAGTATTAAAACAGTTAGATTTAAAGATATAAGCTAATTATTTTAAAGCTATTATAACTACATTTAATTAGCTAGCAAATCGCTTTTTACCCCATCCTACTTATAGCCTTAACTTACACTCTTAATCAATCTATTTAAGATTTAAATCCTTTTAAAAGCTTTGTTATCTAAAATTCTGTTTAAAATAAAGTTAATATATCTAATATGGATAATAGTTAAGCTTCTTAATAGCAAGATAAGCTAAATCTTTCATCAATAACTGACTAAAATTAACCCTAATAAGACCAAGAATCTAGCTCTTAGAAGTAAGATACTTCACTCTATCAAAATGAGACCCTAAAGGATTCTTTAAACTAAGAAATGTAAATGTCTCGATAAAAAAGACTGAGAGTTTAGAATTAAGAAGAAATAGAAGCAGCAGAATAAGAATGATAGACAGTGAAAAAAATGAAGAGTAATAGCTAGTAATTGTGAAGAAATATTTACATCCTTCAACATATATTCAAATACCTTAAGAGGAGAGATATATGCTTGGTTTAATAAACTAACCGATAGCTGTATAAATTCAGTTACCATTTTAAGTAATTAAAAATAGAATACTTCAGAGGAAGTGATTAGTATGTAGAGAATAGAATGAAATGAGTATTAAAGTAATTAGCATGCTGTGATGTAAAAGCTTTAGATATAGATGGCTATTAATTATCCTAAAATACATGCAACTAAATATATAAAATACTAGAAAAATGCATAACTCATAAGCTAAGATAAAGAAAGTCTTTCTAAACACTAGAACAATTTTAATTACTAAACTGGCCGGACTTTGACTTGTCTATTTTATCTAAGTTTTTTTGCTACTCTAATATAAAGAAATTAAGCATTAATAGTGGGAAACTTAATGACAAAAACTTAAGCTTCTTAAGTTAATTAGCTGAATTAGAGTATCTTAGTTTAAGTTCCAACTATAACCAAATAAAAGGAAATTTTTTTATAGAGTATTGCTAAAAATAAGTTCTAAAGGTAATAATAATCTAAAGCGATTAAATTGACTATGAAGTAATTAGGAGTTATTTAAAAGAGAAGGGAAAATATATAGAAGAGTTGAGATTAAATAAGAACTAACATATAGAAAAACTTATTGAATTCTGTCCTAATTTAAGAAAAGTTTAGTTTCTATCTGCAGAAGATACTTAAGAAGTAGTTTTAGAAAAGCTTGAACACAGTAACTTAAGATGCTTAACTATAATAAGTGCTAGATTTTCTTGCTAAGCTTTTGATAAGTTAAGTTGCTTTTATAATCTAGAAGAAATTGAAATTAATCAGTGTAGTAACTTCACTGATGGAAACTTAAAAATGCTATTAAGTAATACTCCTAACTTAAACTCATTAAGCTTAGTATGACTTGATAACCTCTAGGACTCATCTATAAAATAAGTAGCTCAGTTTGGTAGAAACTACCTATCATTTTGTATTGGATACATGCATAGAATTTCCAGTAAAGCTTTGAAGCAAATTTTTGAAGAGTGTAAGAAACTTAAGAGTATTTAGATCAAATCAATGAGCGGATTAGATTTAGAAATACTCTAAGCAATAAGCTAAAACTGTACTGATCTATAAGAGCTTTGCTTAGAAAATTAAAGCTTCTAGAGTGAAAATATGCTAAGTGAAATACTAAATTTGAAGAAATTAGAAAAACTTAGTTTAGGAGAATGTTTGCTAACTAAGGAAGATATACTTCACATCATTACTTAAGATAAGAAGCTTAAATACTTGGAATTAAATTATAATTGAGGAATTACAGATTAATTTCTGCCTATTTATGACGAAAAGGGAAACCTTTATCCAATTTGAAAGTCTTTAAGATTTCTTAGTATAAAATGAGCATAAACTAGTTTATAGTGAATACAAGATTTGAACTAAAAATGCAGAAAAGTAAAAACTATCTAGACCTTCTTTCAAATTAGTCATTAGCTAAGTTTAGATGAGGCAAGCTTTAATTACTTGAAGGAAGAAGCGTAACTTGATTAATATTCTAACTCACTAATCTAAATTTTTCCATTTCATTCTTAATTAAATAGGTATTAATCTATCAAAAGCTATATAATCAAATAAGCAACCCTTAAAAATTATATTCAATAAGAGTGGGTTTGTGACAGATAAACTTATACTATCTATATCAGCTTTATTTAATTGCTCTTATAAAAAGCAATTAAAGTAAACTTGAACTCATAGAAGATTCTTTTTTGTACTACAATACCAGTTTGGAAATTCATACCTGAATATCAGACATCAAGAGAGTTTTGCTTCCGAACAGAGATAATTTATAATTATTAATTAAGTAAGTCACCTTAAAACCATATTGCTCATACTCCCTATTACAAAGAGTTTCTAGTTTTAAAAAGAAGAAAATTATATAAATCTAAAGGAAACTAAAGACTAATACTTTCATAATAATAGAGTTTTACTTATATATAGTTGAATGATTATCTTTAGGGTAAAAGAAATAATTCTTTAGTTTTACATTAAAATGGGAATTTAATAGTGATAGCGAAATTATAGGATTTCATAGTTATTGAAAGCTAAAAAAATTGTATATAGCTAATGAGGATAAATATTTGAAAAAGGCATTGATGAAACAGATCTTTCTATTTAGGAGAGTTAAAAGCTAGAAATAAAATGAGAGAATTCTAGGAAGATAATAATCAGTTTTAGTTATAAAATATATTTGCTCTAGATTCATAAGCTTCACTAATACAATAAACGAAAGAAATATTTTATTAACGAAGAAGTATAAAGAAAATTAGTATAGTTAGAGTGAGAGAAAAAATGTGCTTTGTAGATGAAATACTAGCAATATTAGTACCAGCATTAAATGAATATTAAGTTTAACAAATTCTTCAAAGCAAAAATTACTCAATCATTTATAAAATATACGCGTCAAATAAGTCAAACAAATCTATAAATACTTAATTAATTTGAGATTAACGATTTGTATCTAAAATATGCTTGAACACTGCTGATAGAATAAAAGTTGGTTAGAGTCATATTTATATAAAGATAAAAAGAATAAATGATTAAGTTGTATAAAGATGCTTTAGCTAGAAAAAATAAGAGAAATTTGTATTCAAATTTTTTAACTATTTAGTGTATTAAGTTTATCAATAATTTATAAACCCTTAAATTGAAATAAATAATAAATAAAAGTACAGACAGCTGGGAATCGAACCCACGACCTCCCGCATGTTCAAATTTTAAAAGATTGCGGGTGTCATGCCACTAGACCATGTCTGCTTTATTTTGATGTTTACAATTGCTTAAATAGCAATTATTCTTAATTACCAAAAAAGACTTAATATATCTCCTTACTTTAACCTCATTTATCTAAAATCAATTATAACATTAGGCTAATTTAAGTTAGATATAATAAAAAGTTAAACCTCACTGGCAAAATAAATAATCTACATAATCTAAAATGAAAGCATATCATACATTAGACTTAAATAACAACTATAAAAAGCAGTTCCTTCTATCACCATCTAATCTAATATTTTTCTTAATTTAAATGAAATAAATTTTGAAAAAGCTAAATGCTAATACTTTTAATTATGTACAATGCTTATGCTAAAATAAATGAGATTAACTAAGTTTTAGTTTCTAGATAAGAGTGAGAAAGATAATAGTAATGATATTATATCTTATAATATTCTTTAAATTGCTTGCAAAAATTAAGTTAGATAAATTATTAACTTTATAAGGGTTTTGCATTTTCTTTGTACGCACAATAAGAAGATTAAAATTAAATAAAAGAAAGTGAATATATCTCATAATGAAACTTTTACAATAAAATTAAATGTAGCTGAATCAAAATTTATTGACTCTTGGAAATAAAAGAGATTTGATCAAATCCTTCCAAATTTAAAAAGGATAATTGTATGAACATTGCATAGTAATGACAAAAGATGAAGTATTAGCCAACTTAAATACTTATTATAATAGGATTTATAATGTTTATCTTCTTAGAATTTGAATGTTTTAGGTATAGTAAAGTTTAAATAATATTTCTTAATTATAAACATAAATTTCATTAAGGTTTCATATGAGAAAGGCGGTTAAATAAAACTTGATTTTGTATAATTTTTTCATTCTAACGGATAATTTTAATCATAAAGTATATTTTCCTAGTAATATATGGATTTTTAGCTGAAAAATAGGTTTATGGATCATTGATAAATAGAAGAAGTTAAAGAAAAAATCTTAATTTTTAATACATTTGTAGTAGCTTTTTCTTGTAATGGTAATTAACTATTTAAGAAATTATAAGCATTAAAATAAAGCAGACATGGTCTAGTGGCATGACACCCGCAATCTTTTAAAATTTGAACATGCGGGAGGTCGTGGGTTCGATTCCCAGCTGTCTGTACTTTTCTATTTTGCTAAAATTAATATCATAGAAATTGTTTAAAAAGGATAGAAATAAAGAATAAAATTAAGTTTATAGTATTAGAAAATAACTTCACTACTAATTTCCATTTGATCCCACTCTCTCCCAAACTAAAAGATCTCGTAGAACTTCGTTAGTCCACCATCCTTAACTTCCTCAAATTAATTGGTCCTTCTTGTTTCTACTTCAATCGTTATTCTATTCTTAACCTCTTGAATTATAAAATTACTTCCTATATATATTAATCCTATTCTTGTTAGTCAAAAACAGAAAAGTTCATCTAATATTAATTCTTATTAATTATTTAAATTTTCTTTTAGTCTTCATTTCAGCAATGGTTCCACTAACAAATAAAGCACCGAATCTTTCTACAATGGAAATAAATTTTATTAGCATCTTATTATTATTCAGATTCGATTTCCATTAGAATGCTTTATTACTAATCTTATGATATTTATATTACTGCTTTATACTATTATTACTTTTCTTTAAGTTACTTTGTTTGATATTAAAGATAAGATAAAAAATGGAAAAAAAATGAAGGATATCTAAACCTTAAATTCTAACCTTGAAGATCAATCATAAGTATAGTTAACTAACATGAACCAATAATTCAAAAAGATAAGTCTATTCCTGTTAAGGATTGGGAAATACGGAATTTCATAACAAACTGAGAAAACTTGAGAAATCCCATAAACAAGACATTATTCAGCTTTTCTCCTAAATTGAGAAAATGAATAGAGAAATATAGATTCTGAAGGAGAAAACTAAAATCTTAAGCTTCTTTTGTAGGATAAAAAAGGAAGATCAAGTCTTGGTAAGTTAAGTTTATTTTTAAATTGAAGCCTTAACTTCCAAATTTATACTAATAGAGAAAAACCTAGCAAATAATCCTTAGAAAATTAAGGAAGAAATTCAATTACAAGTTAAAAAATAACCTCGAAAAGGTAAGAGGATATTGAACAAAAAATTTAAACATGATAAAAACTTTACTTTAAAGCCCTTAAGAAAATGTTGCTCTTTTTGTTAAAAGATTAGATATTTATAGAGTCAATATCTGAAGTGAAAAAGAGTACTTGAGCAGCACAAAAAGAATTTGGAAAATTGAGAAGACTATGTTGTAACTGCGTTAGAGGTTTTTACAGAAAGAAATTGGTATTAGTTGACTCTACTTCCTAGGTCTACTATCAAAGCATGCTAAATAGACTATTAATTGCTTAAATTTATATTAAGTTTCTTCTCCTAATTTTTTTATTAGATGCTATATTAAGAATTACTATAAACATTCTAATTATCCTACTTTCATTTAAAAGTTTGATAATTAGACAAGTAACTGAAGCATAGAGATGATGATATATCCTACTATAAGCTTATTCGTATTCTTAATAATTAAAGTATATAAGTGATATAGTCTATCTATATAGCAAATTTAGGATTATAGTATAAGTAAAAATATATGATGAGTTGGATGAAATAGAAGCTCACAGTAGTGCTAATCATGTTATGTTATATAACTTGAACAGAAAAAAAAGTTCAGGCATTCCTAGCTAATAAAAAAATCTAGCTATTATTAATTGTGCTCTAATAACTTGATTTACTAGAAATAAAATAAAAGTATTAAATAGGGCTAACATTTCCAACTGAAGATAGATACAATTAGCAAACATCAAACAAAAGCTTATTTTATAAAGGATATTATTAAGAAAACAAATCTTGGACTGTTTTGTAGTTTAGATATTTCTTATAGTCATAATGTTGACTTCTCTTTCTAATATATCGACTAAAGCTCTAATTGAAGTTATACATCATTAGTACTAATTTATTTTAAAAGAGTATCTAGAAGTTTGCTTATATCCGACTTCTTAATTTTAAACTAGTTTTACTAGTTAATGCTTTTAAAAGGTTTATACTCTTGTTATAGTAGAAGAAATAAAAAATAACCTTTTACCTTAATTTTAGACAAAATCAATTTCATTTATTCATTTCAAATCCTTAAATAAAGGGATTTTTTTTCTTTTTTAGTACTGAGAAGTTATTGGTTATGAAGAGTAAATTTTATTGTAACTAAGCTAAATTAGCAATAAATTGATTTATTAAGTAAACTATTTAAATGCTTCAAGTTCATTTAAAGTTAAGATTAAGATCTTTGTGTAAGGATAAATAACTTATATTCCTCCTTTCTCTATTTATCTATCTTGCATTGGATAAATAAAGTGTAGTATATTTTTTTGCTAAAATGAGTACATGCAAAAAGTTAATTTTTATAAAGGTTTATTTGCTAAAAAGGAAGTTTCTTAAGGATAGATTTTTCCAATCATTCTAAAACTTTATCCTCAACACGAGTTTCTAGCAACTTTATAATATTTTAAAAATGATTTGCGCTTCTTAAAACTTGGTTAAGGAACTGACAACTTTAAAATTCCTTTTGGCTAGTTTATCTAAATTTTTTGAATCTCTTATAAATACAATATATTCATACACTCTATGTAGCTTGAACTATAAAATGTATTATATGCTTACCTAACATATGAAAATAGTGCTTATTAGTCAATTTCTATTTTTTCTTTTATAGCTCTCCATATAACTAATTTCACAAAATCTAGGACATCCTTTTGAGCTGAACTTTCGAATATATTTAAATTTATGCTTGTTAAAAGATAGTTTCTAGACTTAATCGATTGACTCTTAATTCAATTCTTAGTAAAGCGAAAGATGCTTCTCAATCTTTTTTTAGATTATATTTAGAGAAACATTTTACCAAATTCTATCTATTCCAGAAACTTCAAATTTACCTAAAGTATCTTTATTAGTCTCTATTTCGTAGATAAAATACTTATATATGGGGTTCAGAATACCAAAGTCATTATCTTATTTTGCTCTATTATATCAGTTAATTACATATACTTAGATTTTTTGTATTTCTACCTTCTGAAGGAAAGCAGATTTATTTTATATGAAGTGTACTATATAATTATTTTACCTCTGCCTTATCTAGCTTAATTAACTAATCAGATACTGATTTCCTTTCTTCCTAAATTAGTTAAGCTATTATTCTAGTATAAGTCAAATGCCTTTCTAGCTATTTTTTACAAACTTACCTTCAAATATTTGGATAGCCCTAGTTACTTTTTTTATACTTCTCACTCCTCTATTCATGCTTTTAGGAATAGCTAGATATAATGGGATATTTGCTAAGCTTATATAATTATATAATAAATATGGAAGCATTTCTAGCTAAAAGTATATTCTAAAAAGGATTGATCTCAATTAAACGAATAGCAAACTATACTTAAAGAACTTAAAAATAAGCAAGAGGAACATTTTAGACTTTTAAGAGAAATAAAAGAACTAGAAGGAAAAATTGCATACCTGATTTATAGCCCTTAAGGATAAAAGGGTGAAAATGAGTATTCAGAAAGTGGGGGAATAGAACAGTATGAAACTTAATTTAGCTAATTCGTAGAGTTGAAGGAAAATATATTTCTTTCAAATAAGACGATGAATGGCCCTGAATTGTAGGCAAAAACCTATGAATAATTATATTCCCTATTGGGAAATAATGATATGCTGATATTACAAGCATCAGGAAATAAAGCGCAAAATTACTACCAATTTAAATGAAAAGAACAGAAATTGTGAAAAATTAATAGGAGCATTTATTCAGGATTTATTGTAATTAAGAAGGTAAATTTTACAGGAAAAAATACCCCAAGCAAACAAAGAAGCTTCCTTTTGTTAGGCAATTAATGTCTTCAATAATTAGCTGCGATTTACTTGAAGGAAGAAACCTAAGAAAGTAAACGGAAAATAATCTAAACTGATAACACTGAAGATCCTAGCAAGTTTTAAGTGCATACTTATTTTAAGCACTGAACTTTTTAATCGTAGTGCTCCTATTAATAGTGGTACCACTTTAATCAGTTATTATTATTAGTTTATCGTAACGAACACTAAAGTTATATTTCAGTTGATTCTTAACCTTTAACATTAAATAAGTTAGTAATTTTAAGTAATAGCTCTTAATCTTAATTGATATATGTCTTTTTATTTCCTATACTATTATATAAAATGAAACCTTATAAATATTCCTCTCTCGGCTCATTTATTAAAAAACAAGAAGAATAATCTAACCTACCAAAATAAATGCCTCAGAAAGCTTAAGAAAAATAATATCAGGAAGCCTGTAAATAATCATTACAGCATCGAATAATTAAAATATAATAAGAATTAAAATAGCAAAGAAAAAGGGTGGAAACACTAGAAAGCACACTAGAAAAATTGATTGAATAATTAGCCTTATAATTCCCATCCATAGAAGAAAATACAATAAAATTTAATCTTAAATAGTAATTAAATAGGAATAGATTGATAAATAGTTCAATGAATTTCCTCAATCTTTTTAATTCCAATTTTCTTAATTTTTATTTTAACTAAAGAGTTAGAATCATCTTTAATTAGAGGAAATGCTTCCTTTAATTAAAGACAATAAAATATTTAAATTAATTGCTCAACTGTACATGTCTTCATCTGAATAAATTTCAAACAGAGATAATTCTTCTTTCTCTTCAATAAGTTCATAGAATTGTTCTTCCATCTTTTTGTAATTTTTCTCCAACTTTTCTAAATAAATTCTGAGGTCTTCGTTGTCCTTTTGAAGCTATTTATTATGTTATTGTTAATAACCAAGAACCTGTTTGAGTGGTGTCGCACTTAAATGCAGAAATCCTAGCTTTAGAAGATTTAGCATAAAAATTCAAAAAAGAGTTAAAAATAAATCGTGGGTATGATTCCAACTTATCTAAATACTTTGACTTTAGAAGATTCAAAAGAGTAATTAAGATGAATATATCAGTATATATGATATTTCTTTCGATTTACATTCTTCATAAAACACTTTTTTAAGTATAATTATTTCCTTTTTTTCCTTAATTTTTGGTATTAAGTTTCTACGCATCAAGTAACATATTTAAATTCCCGTCTAAAAGGTGGATCTTCCTACAAAGAAACTTTGAATAAAATTGCTAATAAATAGAGTGACTAAAAATATATATCAGGCTTTAGCAATTAATCATAGTTTGCCTATACTTCCTATTTGCTTTTTTATCAGCTTAGAGATATTTTACTAGTATGTGAGCAAAAAGTGAACATTATTGTATCTATTATGGTTATTTTTCTTAGTTACTCTATATAATTGATAAAGACTATAAATGATATATCAAGCTTTAAAGCTCTGAAAATTATGAATCTTCAGTTGAGATATTTGCTAATTGTAGTTTTCATCTACTGAAGATATTATTTTCAGAAGGAAGTATAAAAAGGATGATTAGTTGGCTTTCTAATCCCGTTTGGAAAGCTAAAGACAGGTTAAATATATTTATTTTTCTTATGATTTCTATCTATTTTGAAGAAAAGTAGCTAGTACAGTGAAAGAGAAATTTGTTAACTATCCGACAATCAAATTTTAGCCTTAACGTACTTAGTAAATTCTGCAGTTAAACTAATCAATCTGAGGGGGAATAGTAGCGCTTTTCCTAAACTTAAGTTTTTCTTTTTGAAATTCATTTAATATCATCTAGCTAAGTTAATTAGAAATCAAAAAAAGGCCTGCCTGTTACAACCTAGATTGGAGAATTTCTAATGAGTATTATATCTCAAGTCTAATATTCTACCGCAAAAATGAAGATTAAGGTAGGAGAGCCTTTAAAGATTAAAATAGATGAGATGAACTTAAAGCAAAGCTATAGTACAAAGATATACTCGATAGCTACCTTACATTCATTTAACATCCTTCTTTAATACAAAACTTTGTAAGATTTAGATAGTAGAAGCTAGCATTTTAACAAGCTTAAACTATATTATGGAGATAAGTTTAAATATTAGCAATATATAATATGTATCCTAGCTAGATATATCAACAATATTTCCATCTAATATAATTTAACTTGCCTAAGCAACTGATTTCAAAGCTATAAAACTGTATTCATAAGCTTATTTAAATGTAGATAGAAAGAATTCGTTAATAACTTTAAAATCAATTAATCTAGCAAGAATCTGAAATTTGATATAATTGAAACTGATAAAAAGTAGATTTAAATCAAATGCTAATTAATAGTTAAATCGGAAACAATTAAGAAAAAGTTAGACTGTAAGAATCTTAAAAAAGGTCTGTTTAGATAATAATATTTGCCTAGTACTATTAAACACTAATAAGGCCTCTTTAATAACTGAGAATTTGAATCTGTAAAAATAAGTAAAAGGATAACGTTAAATACAACAGAGACGGAAAATAATAATTTCCCTGATGTTTCTAAAAAATAAGGAGCAAATGTTGAAGATAGTTATGAAGAAGATAAGACAAAAGATATTATATAAATAGATGCGAAAGTAATGGATAGAGAAGAGTACAAAAGATAAATTTAAATTTTATGCAAAGAAAGGGTTTAGATGTTCTAGTAGCATCTTGAATAAGAAAAATAAAAGTATGATACTTATAAATAAAAGTAAGTAGAGTATGTGGTGAACAAATAATACGATCTAGATAGTTATTCTGGCTATATTATTAAAGGAAGCAAATTGAAGCATGGATATGGAATTTTAACCTATTTAGATGGTAGTAAATATGAAGGAGAGTGGTTTTATGATAAAAAAGAAGGCAAAGGAATGTATATTATAACTAATTCTAATTAAAGGGAGATGTTTATATAGGATAATGGCATAATGATTAAAAAGAGGGAGTTGGTATTTATGCTTTCGCAAATGAAAGCTTTTATGAAGGGTAATGATAAAATGATTTATAGAATGGATAAGGAATTTTAGTTTGAACTAATGGAGATAAATATGAAGGAGATTGAGTTAATGGAATGTTTTAAGGACAAAGAATTTTTGAGTGAGGAGAAGGGTAATTTGCTAGAGACAAGTATATTGGTAATAGATTTGAAAGTCAAAGACATGGAGAAGGAACTTATCTTTTTAAAGACGAAAGCATTTATAAAGGAGAATGAATAAAGGGATAAAAACATGGAATTGGTGATTTAACATGAAAAAACGGAGATAAATATGAAGGGGAATTTTAGTATGATAAAAAGCATGGAAAAGGCAAAATTATTTGAGGAGTTGGTCCCTTACAAGGAGATAGTTATGTTGGTACTTTTTAAAAAAACAGAAGAACAAGTGAAGGAACATATCATTTTGCAAATTGAAATTCCTATAAAGGAAACTTCTATAAAGGAAAGATGACAGGTAAAGGAGTTTTATAATTTAAGAATGGAGATAAGTATGAAGGAGAATTTGAAAATAAAAAATTCTAAGGAAAAGGATCTTTTAGTTGGAGGTCATGACCTTTAACAGGAGAGAAATATATAGGTGACTTTTACAATGACAAGAGGCATGGACTTGGAACTTATCACTATGCTAATGATGATTTATATGAAGGTAGTTGATCAAACGATTTTAAGCATGGATAAGGAAAATTTACATATATTAATGGAAATAAATATGAAGGAGAATTTGCGAACGACAGAAAATAAGGAAAAGGAATGTTTACATGAAATCATGGACCTTAGATAGGAGATAAATATATTGGACAATACTATAACGATTTTTAGCGTGGAAAAGGAGTATGTTACTATTCAAATGGAGATAAATATGAAGGTGAATGGTAGTTAAATATCAAGCATGGCTAGGGTATCTATACCTTTTCAAACGGATAGAAACTAGAAGGTAAATTCGAGAACGATAAGCACATAGGTCTCTGAAGTTCTCTTGAAAGAGACAAAAAGAAAAACTTTAATTTCATTTAAATTTATTAAAAACTTATCTGAAAATGAGTGCTAAATTAAATTTGATTAAAGAAAGGAAATTTAGAAGTATTAATTTTAATTAATCCTAAGCTTACCTACTTATTTTAGCTATTAGCTCATTTATTAAATCTTATGGACAAGATTTAAATTTTAGTTTAAACTTAGTAATGCTTATTGAAAATCGGACAATGAGGTTTGAATTTCAACCTTTCTTAATTTAATTTTTTTCTTTTTTGCATTAAATAAAATACTTAGGTTATGGTAAAGATAGTAAGGTTAGATATAAATTGGCTTATACTTTAGATAGTTTGATATGCTTACTATTATAAAAAGGAAAAGCCTTTGATAGTGAATTATCAAAACAATATTTTTAGCGTATAAGTTACAGTAATACTTTCTCGAAATTATCCAACTGAAGATTTCTAGTTTCTTAATACAATAATCCTTTCTATCTGACTAGTCTTAGATTATTCTTGCTAACCTCTTGGATTTTTTATCTACCATTGTTTCTTCGAAATCAGTGATGAGTTAATAAGAAATACAAGCAAACTAAGTAAAGTAAACTTAGCTTTTTTAGAAGCTTGAAATAATATCATGATGAATCTTCTTAGTTGCAAAAGACTCTTCTAGCAAAACTTATCCGATTAGATTCAGTCAAAGATACTAAGCACTTTTGATTTTCTAGTTTTCTCACTTTTAAAAATAGCAAGATGTATCTATTCAATCTAGTGTTTCAGCTTTAAATTACCACTTAGGATAATTAATTACTACTTAAGCCTTTTCTTCCTTCACCATACCTAATTAGATACTTACATATGGTAGATATTTGGAATTATTAGGTGATTAATATACCAAGATGAGTGAAGTAAATGAATAGTTAAAAGATTACTTGTGCAGATGTATTTTTATACCCTTTTCTAGATTAGAGCGTCAAAAACTCAGAGCTTAGTTTCTATATCTTTAGTAAAATCTTCTATGCTTAGGATAGTTGAAATGAGGTATAGATAATTACCATTAGAGTTTTATCCTTAAAGTATAAGAAAAGGTTAATAAACTAGAGTCAAAATTAAAGTGGCTAAAGATTTATAACCTAAAATGGATTTAAAAAGGTAAAGATGTTTGAACAGAGCAAAACTTTATCGTTAGACTAATAATTTATGATATAGCAGCTTAAAAAGTTCAAAACTATAATCACTTAAAGTGAGATTAAGAGTAGTTAAGATCTACAAGTCGATTGTTTAGATAAAAAGTAACTTTAATAGAAGTAACTGAGAAATTAAGGGGATTACTTTAGCAGATTTCATTCTTGAAGATAAATAAAAATATTAATAAAGAAGCATCTAGTAAATGATAAGTATATGAAAATAAATCAATTGAAATAAAATAAAAAGAGATGGATTTATAACTTCCCCCTTATTTTTTGGTTTGAAGACATCAAACCTTAATGAAATCAATATATAATTAGAAGGAAAAAAGAAATCAGAAAAAGTTATATAATCTACTTAAAGAAAGCTAACGAACCATAGTATTATTAAGATAGAAGCTTCTTTTATAATGTTGCTAGAAGAAGAAATATATGACACTAGCAGTTATATCTAAATGCTCTCTTAGCTCTTTGGTAGAAGCAGCATTTTCACTAAAGATTACCTAGTCATCATTAAACGATTTTATATTTACCTTTTAACCTAAAATAACTATCTTAATACACTCTTATTAATTAGCTTCTTAACTAAGTAGTTTCTCTGTATACTACACTAATAATTAAGCTTTATAATTTGAATAAAGGATGTAAAATTTAATTTGTGAAGGTTGTGAAAAAAAATTTAATACCAAAAAAAGAAATCCTAGAAAGCTTGACTGTGGGTGCATTATGTGTGAAAGATGCTTAAAAAGTACTCTGAAATTATCAAAGAAGTTAGAGTGTGCTTAGCATATTATAGTAACGAATAAAAGTATAGAGGAACTAGAAAAGATAGAGTTCTAAGAGCTTGAAGGAGTGTAAAGTGAAGAGAATTAAGAAATTTAGATATTAACTCAGTAAGAGGATCTAAAATAACCTTCTACATGGTTTTTATTTAAGGCTGCTTCGAACACTTTTAACTAAAATTAATGCACCTGTCATGAGTAAATTTTCTAATATTTCTGCTCTTGTGAGGATATTTAAATCTGCTCTTAGTGTACTCTTTCGAACCAGCATAAAGATCACAAATTCTTTCTAATAGAAGAAAAGATTAAAGAGCTAAAGTGCTAAATTTAACTAAAATTGGAAGGTTTATAGGATTCAATAAGCCTAGAAAGTAAAATCGAGGAGTTGAAATCTTATACTTAGAATCTGCATGATAAGCAGATTTTGCAATGTAATGCAATTTTTAATAACCTAAGCAGCATCTATACTAAAATATTAAGTCTTTACTATAAATTGATTGATACAAAGTAAAGAAAGTTTTAAGACTTAGTCAAGAAGATACAATCCACTATAGGAAGTTTGCAAGAGATAAAACACAATTTCTTAGTATTATAGGATAGCAAGGAAGATTCAATAGAACAATGCTAAGAGAAAATAAAAAAGCTAAACTTAATCGATGGATAACTTAAAGAGTAGTAATCAATAGAAATCAAGAGAAAGGAATATTCACTACAATAAATAGAGCAAAAGCTATAAGTAAGAATAATCAAGGAGTTGTATGAACAGAGCTAAAATAGCTTAAATTAAGACTCAGTTTAACAAAGTAAGGCATAATAATAAGAAGTTGCAAAATAATAGTAAACTCCAGTTCAATAATTTGAAGGATTATAAGATGCTTATCTTATGAGTGCAAACTGGATGAATTATTTATAGTTTATGAATTATGGAAATTATGGATAAAATATAGGGTAAGAAAATTAAAGCTTGACAGGAGAAAAAAGTCTTCAAACATATGAAAATTAATTACAGTAAGAAAGCAAGGCAAAATAAGATCCACCTGTTCCTCTTTAAGATTAGATAAAGCAAAGAACATTAAAAAAATCAAAAGATTTAACTTTTTATCTTAGAATACGAAACGAAAGCAACATAAGACAAGCGTTTGATTTCAATACCAACAAGATTTCTTAGTTAAAAATAAACTCCCTTGAAGAGATAAACTGTCCTTATACTTATTGCATTTAAATAGATGATAAGCAAGTAATATTAGCAGGAGGTGAAAATGCAAACAATTACATGAATAATTTAATTATAATAAATGATACCTAAGTTCAGGCTAAGAAATTGAATTTTCCTAAAAGGTAACCTTCATTAGCATATGATAATTAAGAAAAAGTATATATAACAGCAGGATGCGATACTTCATGGAACTATGCTAATACTTGTGAAGTTTTCGATTTAAAAATATAAAAAAGTACAATTATTGAAAGTCATCCTTATAGAATGTATACGCATGGAATATGTTATGCATATGAAGTAGTACTTACTCTGGGAGGATATTTCAACTCAAAACCAATTGCTAATGTATGCTATTATGACACATAATCAAATAAATGATATGAGGATAGCATTTCAGTACCGAAAGGAGCTTATAGCGTATCAGCAGTATTTGCTTAAGACAAAGAATCTATTTTTATATTCGATAACAGAGATTGTTTAGGAAATACTTAAATGTACGATTTTAAGGAAATAAAAGAGCACGGAAAATCTTTCCCATATAACAAAGGCTATTCCTTTGGCTATAATGGTATATATTAAAACGAATAAATATATATGTTCTCAGCTGATTTGCACAAATAAGATTAAGTGTACATATATGACACTAAAACAGCAGAAAATAAATTAGACTGGAGAGAAGTATAGGCTTGACCTAGATCATTGCATATTTAATAAGTTTATAAACTTTTAAATTAATTCCTTTCTTAAAAATGAGGATTGAAATATCAATTAAATCTCTCAACTTTTATCAAATTTCTTAATCTAAGCAAAGTAAAACCTTAAATTTATTACCTATTAAAACTATTTTTGCGAATATAAGTCTTTCCATTCATCGATTTATTTAGCGAGAATAGAGAAAGAACAACACTTAACTCTTCAGAAGTATTTTATCTAAATGCTTTTAGTTACCTTATGCACTGTAGACTATATGCAATAAAAGAAAAGCGCTATGTTTCTTTTATAAGTTCATAATACAATTCTAAGCTGTTTATTTATCCTACTCAATCTCTTTAATTTATTCTTATAATTGCTCTAAGTACTTAAAAAATAAATGGCTTTAATTTCAAAATTAAAAAATTGCCTCACCGAGAATCGAACTCGGATTGCTGGATTTAAAGTCCAAAGTGCTAACCGTTACACCATGAGGCATCTCTATATATTTACTTAACTACCTTATATAAACTAATAAAACACCTTTAACTTAATCATGCTTCATAGGACTAAATTGCATAATTCCACTAAAGAGGAAATAATAGTTTAACTAAGACGTACTCAGAATAAGTTTAAGCTAGGATTCGTATCCTTTTACTTAGAAAATACTTAATCTAACTAATTTAAAATATACAATTCTAAGATATCTTTGTGCTTCTTAACTCCACTACTTGATTCTTTTAATACTCAAAGAATCACTTTATAATTAATCTCACAAGGATAGAACTATAAAGCAAATGCATGAAAGTTAAGTTATCAAAATGATAAACAATTTTGTTGTGGTGGCCTTTCCAAACTTTTGAAAAAGGTAATTTATTATTTAATAAAGTGCTTGTATAACTTTAGCACATTAATAAGGTAAGAAGTTTCAAATGAGTATTTAAGTCGATTTTTTTCTTTAACTTTCTTTCTAAATTATTAGAGTTAGATATGATTTTAATCTTAACTGAAAAATTTTTAAAAATCCTTAAGAATTTTACGTTTGTTTATATGACAATTTCTAAATATTTTCTATATATATGAATCATAGCTTTAGCAATATAAGGATCTATCTACTTTTTTAATATTTATAGTAATTAGTGTAAATTCATATCCTTCTTAAGTCCTATCTTTATTTACGTTCCTTCGATCTATTTTATTTTCCTCGTTTTAAGAAGATAAAATAATCAAGTGGCATTTTAAATCTTGCTTCACTTATTTTATTGCTTAAATCTCCTCTTTATTATACTACTTTAAATCATCTATTTAGTTATGATGTAGTATTTTAGAACTGTAATAACTATTATAAACCCCAATTCTTTGAAACTCCATTCTAGCTTATAAAGCTTTTTGACTCACGCTTTAGTATTAAAATTTTTAAAAATGAATAATCTTATAATATTTTATTTGATGCTCTTATTTCTACAGCTTAATTTAAGTTAAAAAAAAGAGAGATGATGTTAAAATTTCTAAAGCATCAATTATGAAATATTCGAAAAATGCCTATCAAATTCTTTATTGTCACTGCATTTTACGCTTCTTGTTTGCTTTCCCTTCTTCATCTATGGATCTTAACGTCTTTGTTCGTTTTTGCTTTTACTTAGTTTGCTCCTATTCTGCTAAATTTAAATTATTTAAATGAGAATGAGTTTTATTTTAAAATGGATTTGCTGTATACGTGCTTGCATTTTCTGTGCCAAATTTGCTGTTGCTATCAGTTTAGTTAGACTTTCCAGATTTTAAAGAATTCTGCTATTTCTTTTTCTTTTAGTAAGTATATTTATACTTCTAGAGGTCTCCATTATTAAGTTCTGCCTCGTGCTAGTTATCTAGAATTTCTTTTTTCAAAATAGCTTTTCTTAACTTCTTGCTTTCTTCTTAAGATTTATCGATTCTATCTCTTTCGAGTTTTATTAGCATTTACTAAAATTTACCATATTCTTGCGCTAAAAAGGGATGCGAGAGGGCTTATTCTGCCGAGAATCTGACTTGATAGTCTAGTTTTAGTAAATTGAGAAGTAAGTCGATGTAGTTCTAGTAGTCTTAAGTGTCTTAGATTTCAGTCAAGTAGCCTTACCTCTATTAAATCGTTTTTTTCTTAACTACCATCTTGAGCCTTTCATAATCACTTCCTTTTTATTCCATACATTTTAGATACTTCTCATCGATAGGTATCACTTAACCTTTAGTTATCTGTTTGAAATATAAACTCCAAAATAATGACTAATTTAGCATATGTTAAGGAGGTAGTCCAAGAAGCTAGACTATTTCAAACTAAAGTAAAAACTTACAAATTGAGTCTCTTAGCTTTGACTTGCAAATAGCACTCTTGAAGTGAGCAATTAGAATAATATGCATCCAATACTTCAAATGTCTATTCTTTCGTCGAAAGGATGGCCTAAAATAATTTCAGGACTTCGATAAACTCTGCACTAGAAATTCTAAGGAGGATTGAACCGGAAAACTTTTTGTTTTTTCAAAGCGGATCCGAAATCCACTATTTTTAAACTCCATGGAGAATCATTCTTGCTGTACATGATATTATCCAATTTTAAGTCCGTGTGGACATATCCACTATCATTTATAAATTTAATAGAGGATAGTATTTTAACAGTGATGCTTTTAATTTCTTAAAGAGTAAATCCATAAGAAATATTGAAGTTGAAAGCATTTTCTAGGCTCTTATACATTTTTTCTTAAGTTACAAAGAGATGATTATTTTCTTTAAAATCATCAACTAACATTGGAGTGTAGAAATTCAACTTGTCTTTTTCATTTAGATCCTTAAGTAGTTTTATCTCTTCTTTTACTCTTGTAAAAGTGCCGCTTGATATTTTGGTATTTTTAGAGATTTTGATTGCGACAGTTTTCCCTGTAATGTTGTCACTTCCTTCTACAACTTTTGAAAAAATTCCTCTACCTATTTCCTGCTTTATTTTATATCTTCCATTTTTTAAAGTTTACCCCTCTCTTACTATATATCTTCCTTCTCTATCACATATTTATCCATTTTAATGGCTCTTTTTTTCTTTTTCCCACTACTTCACTCATTTTATTCCATTATAAAGTTATCTTAAGTATTTAGTAGCTAGAAGTACTGCTGGAAGTCTAGGTTTTTATGCTTTATTTCTTTACTACTAATTATCAGTATTTTTCGTCTAACTGCCATTTTCATCCTCATTTCTATTCTCAGACTATTTATTTCTATCTGCAGAATTTGTATTCATATGAGGAGATAATTAGCTTTACTCAAGATCATTTTTCCCCTACAATTAGTCTTAAGCGGTTTCCAGGTTCATCTAATCCATTTTCTTTATTTTTAAACTTATTTAAATTATATATGAAAATACTTACCCATAATAACTATTTTCTTGCATATCAAATATGTGTAAATTCATCCTTAAAAAGAAACTTTTTTGTAGTTTTTATTCATTTTGCTTTAGCTATCTAAATTTCCTTTTTCTTTATCCCTACTTTTGCTTCTTATTAACCTCTTAACTACCTTACTTTGCCTGTTTAAAATTATACATGATTTAAGCTATTTTCAGATTTTATCGTTATCCTTAATTTTTTATATCTGTTGACAAAATAAATAGTAAAGCTATGTTTGCTTTTAAATAGTTATGCTTTATTAATAAAAGAAGATAATAATCTTAGTTAAAATCTATGGAGACTTACTGAAATGTAACTTAGATATCTACCATTATTTCTTCACTCAGAAGTTTACTTTTTATCCAATGGATTTTTCTTGACTTTACACCCCTTAAATAATCTACCTATCTTCCTGCTTATTTTCATTTATTTAACCTTTATCAACTAAATTAATTTAATTACTGAACTTAGATTTTTTCATAGCAATATAATGAAAATAAACGAACTGATGTAAATAAAATGGATATTAGTGCACATTGAATTTATTTCTTAAGGCTTAAACTTAGGTTAATTAAAGATGCTTCGTAAGTTAAGTTAAGATTTTGTCACTTAAATTTAAATTAAATGATTTAAAGCTTAAGCTGTTAAGGACTGATATTAGTCCTATTTAGGTATTTTATTATATCTTCCCATTATTCATTTCGGAGATGATCTTGTGAAACTGCATATTCAGCTAGTACTAGTAATTCATCTCTAAAATTGCATCCAAGTTTACTAGTGAAAAGCCATGCAAAATCTAAAGGCACAATGAAAAAATGGAAGTAAACGCATTTCTTATAAAACTCTGCTAGATCAGATCAACTTTTATTGATTAGGAAATTTCTGCATCTGTTTAGCGAATTTTCAGCATAATAATGCCTTGTTAATCAATTCTATTTTCGTATTACTCCAAAAAACAGTTTTTAATTACTTGGCTTCATACCATATGATCTATAAGCTTAAGCAAGTATAGTTTCATTCTCTTACCATGTTGTCCAATTTTGAGTGTACTGGGATAGAAGTAGCTCGTCAAAACCTTCATACTCTTTTCCCTCTGAAATTTCTAGCATTTTCTGTAAAATATATTGCTTTTTCTTTTGTTCAGTTCAGTTAAATTTTTCAGTTGAATTCAGAAAAATCTGAACAAAATTAGAAACGAAATAAGAAAGAAAGGAGTAAACAATACGTTGATATATGACCATATTGTTAAACTGTCATATTTTTTTAGTTCGGTAGAAATTTTTCCATTAGTGATAGAATTTGAAAATAGTAGTGTTGTTACCATAATATCAATTTGTGCTAAACACTATAATGTCAGAGTCCTGTTACACTATAAAATCATTTGGCTTGAAAAATAAAGGTATCCATATTCTTTAGTTCTAGGCTCAGATATGTTTTGGAACAGAATGATTATATGGCTGTAGTATATCGTATGCTTTCATTGCAAATGCTTCCTTTTTCAGAAATTTAATAATATCCTATGATATTGGATCTTCCCAATCCGTCTAATTTCCTTAGAGAAAGAAAATAGGCTAATAGCCATACGTCTTGATAATCATAGCTTAGAATGGCATATATTAAGAGTAAGGACCAGAAGTGGATGAAATAACTACATATTTATTTTAAGGAAAAGGAGACTTTTTTCAAATTGAATTGTAGTCTATTTTCACACATAATGGAATATTATCATACATCTCTAGAAGTTATCTAGGTGATTATAATCTTTCATTTGATTTAGTTAGGTATTAATTAATATTATATAAGAAACTCCCTATATTTTACCAGTTCAGTTCATTCTATCCACTTTATGACAGATTCTGATTCTTATTTCTATAATATGCTTCTCAATGTCATTTTTCTTCTTCGATTTCTAGAAAAAAGGATTAATTAACAATCTTATTTCCGAAGTCATTAGTAATTTTATTGGACGCAAAAAGGAGAACATAAAGGGTTAGTAAAATGACTCAAACTAATAGCAAAATCTTAAGATTCATAATAAAATTTATTAAATCAAGTTAAATTAATAAATACACTTCAAAGAATACTTAATTCGTTTTACTAGATATGCGAATGACAAGACTGGATGTCATCATAACGAATAAATTAAGTTTGAAGGAGTATAAGAAAGTTATGTGTTTTGATACCATATCGAGAAAATTCTAGTTGATATGCTTTAATTATGATTAATTAGCATATCTAATGCTCAGGTATTTAAAAGTAATAAATGGGCTTAGATTCCTTTTTTTCATTGTATAGTTTTATAAATTGTATATAATAGAAAGCTTTTTATTAAGAGATCCTTTATTTGCTCATTCTTGTAATGAATATTTAAATTTTGAAGTTACTAGGAAAATATTTCTAAATCTTAAGACTAAGAAAAATCTTAGGTCACCAAACTTCTTTTCTTATTTACTAAGGCATATAATTTTTTATATGTGGATAAGATTCTTTGCGCTTTATATAATTTTAAAATTTAAAATCAGAGATCGAATATTTGATTTGTTATATTTGAAATATAATAGACCTATAATTATGTAGTAATGATGTGTTGACTAGTTAGAAACAAAAATTATTTACACTGAAATTATCGCAAAACACTTTAATTCTTAATTTTTATTTAAACTTTGTAATTGAATAATTTTTAGTTTCTATATTATATAATAATTTTCGAAATTGATTTGACTGTATTTATTTATTTGTTTTTCACTTTTTATTTTTTTCCAACTTTTTTGAAAATTTTTTTAATCTTAAAAATTGAATGAAAGTCTTCTTTAGTTCTCAAAATGTTTAAATTTAGAATTGCTTTTCCTTTTTTTTTCGTATTAAAATCATGCACTTTTAAATCATTTCTAAATAACTCATATTCCTTTTATTTTTAAATATCATTTTCAGCAAAAATCCATTGGCATTTCTTAATCAGTTTAAAGTAAATTTTTATATATCTCTCCTTTTCTTTTCTATCTGAAAGTAAAGAAATAATTTCAAAATTACGTTCTTAAAAGCTAATTTTAAAAAATCTAAAATTTCTAACTAAATATTAGTTTTTAGTCTATATTTAATTTCTATTTTTTAAATGATAAATAAATATGATTAAGAGCGCATAGCACCTCATTGGCGTGCAGCTCTTTAAATACTAATATTAAAATGTGTTCTCTTACTTCCTGCTGACATTTTAGCCCTCCAATGAGTCACATCAACTTCTTCAAACGGGGATTCTGTTTTTTTAAATTATTCTTGAATCTTGAACTGATCAATCCAGTCTTCTTGAGGTAAATAAAAAAAGCGAATTAGTAATTAAATCATTAGCAGGCCTGTCAGTCAAACATTCATAATGCTAGTGAGAACCTTTGGACAAGTTAGATTTGTCTCTTTCTAGCTTGTTCACCTTTCCCTTTGGATGTATCTAGTATAAGATTATTTGCAATGCAATATGCACTGCACCAGATTACTTACTAGTTCTCCTGACCTCGGTCGATATCCATATTTTATAATAAATAAATGAATTAACGTAACATCACCCTTAATTGATTCTCACAAATTAAATCAAATTCAAAATAATTTTTTTTTTCTCTTATATTAGACTTTTTTGATTCTTCTTGAATCATTCTTGAGTTTTTCTTGATTCTATCTTGAGATTACAGTTTCTCTTCATGGAATTCTCCAGAAATATTAATTCTTGGAATTTTCAAACTAAAAATAAAAAAATAGATTTTAGGACTCATCCATATCATTATTACTTCATTAAAATTTACTACCCTGGCGTTTGAAATGTAAAGGTAGAGACAGAGGAGAACCGGAATTTTAGATTAAAGGTAAACCATTAGTTGACTTTTAGACTAGCTATAACTCAGATATTCTAGGCTTATCCCTTAAGGACCCGTCCACGCTTAACTAAGTTGTAGATTTAGCGTCAAGCATGTGGAAGCCAAATACCATGGAATAGCTTAAAAAAGTAGAATGATAATAAAAGGTACAAAAAGTATATTTAATAAATAGCATTTTCATATGAACTGCATATTGAACAGATTTGCAGATGTTCTATAATTGAATAAAGAGAAAGTATTCAAAAAGTATTAGTTTGAATAAGAGGAAATATTATTTTTAAAAAGGGAACAAAATGAGATTTTATAATCTTAGTTAATAGTTTTTGTTAGCTTAAAACAATTATTTTAGTAAGTCACAGCCAGTTTTCGTGTATTAACTTATTATTAAACAAAAGATTGAAGAATGAATATAGTAGATATTAATAGCTTTATCTGATCATAGTAAGATAAAAAAGATATTGAGATATAAATACAATTACAAAGTATAAAGAAGAAAACAATGAAACTATATAAATCTCTTAAATATGCTTGCAGTTTACACCTTATTATATAAAAAGAATATTAAAGCTTCTCATAGAGAAATATAAAGCAAATCTAATTAAAATCAGTATTAATAAATTTGTAGCTTTTATTACTTTAAAATGCATAACTTCCTATCAATCATTATCACTTCATTATCAGGACTAATTTTAATATCTGGTGATACAATATCTACTGTAGAGTTAATCATTGATAACCTATATTAATTATTATTAAAAGACTATTAGTTGCAATTATATTTTTAGCTACTTACTATTTCATTTCCCATATAGTTATCTATCTTTATTAGCTTCCCAAATTATTTTTATTTTAACTTCTTCTAGAACCACAAGTTAATAATGTAAAGGTTGCTAATAAATAATGAATAAGTAGTTGAGTTATCTTTAGTTCTGTATTACTTGTAGTAATTCTATAAGCAGAGCTGTTTACGAATAATAGTAGCTTTACTCTTTATGCGAACCTCGAAGCTAAGTAATCGTAGCTATTTGAGTAATTGAATTTGATTTTTAAGTTAGTAAAGCAGCTAATAAAAGTATGAGATTTACTTAAGTATCAATGGTCTCCCTAATTAGGCAATGAGATTAAATTCCTAGTCTTATAAACCTCATACTGATAGTTTTATTATCATATTAGAAATTTCTTAATGTTATTATGCAAATCTATTCCTAATCGTCTTCATTCAGATATTACTTTGGACTGTCTTTAAGGAGAACTCAGTTAAAAGTTGTAGATAAGTAAATGGTATAAACTAACTTTTGTACCTCTAAGTTGCTTAAAGCCTTTTATAAATGTAGTATCTTTTCAGACATTTTGAAAAGCTTTTAAAGATAAATGAATACAGTTATAATCTAATGATCCTAAATATCTAATTATACTTATAAGATTAAGAAGATAGATATAAGAGTCTATTAGTCTTCATTAATGCTAATTTCTTCATAGCACAAGTTTGATAGTTATCATTAAATACCTTTAGCTCTACCAAGTTAAGATTCGAGTGAAGATTGGCAATTGGAAGCTAGCTTTGTAGCATCATAGTTTGTTAGTACATTTACTTTCTGATAAGTGTAATTAGATTCATATGTATCTAAATAGCCGTTTTATTTTACCTTTAAAGCCACCCATAGCAAAAATGATTATAAAAATGAAAGGAGCTTTTATCAATTGCAGTATTGTAATCCTAGCTTTGTTATGGACTAGAACGAGTGGCGATTGTGCAGATGGTAAATAACCTTGTGGATCTTAATGTTATGATCCAAGCAAAAATGATTGTTTGTATCCTAATGGTTGCGCCTCTTAGGCTTGGAAAAGTATGCAATAAAGGAAATTAGCTATGTGTTGATTAATGTTACGATCCCAATACTAAAGATTGCTTAGCTACATCAAGTTGCGCTTAAGCAGGAGCAGAATGTGGAAAACTTTGCACAAAAGGATATAAACTACGTATTAATGACTGTTACGATCTTATCAAAAAGGAATGTCTCGCAACATAAAGTTGCTCTTAACCTGGAGCAAATTGTGGCAAGCTTTGTAATTCCAATCAGAAAATTTGTAAAGGCAATTGTTATAGTACAAATGCAAAAATTTGCTTACCGGATCCTAATTGCTAGGTTGCTGGACCTGAATGCGGAGTTTTATATGATGCTAATAAATTATCTTGTGGAGGTACTTGCTATGATCCTCAAACCAAAAACTGTGTTTCAACATCGACTTGCACTTCTCCTGGTCCGTCTTGTGGAAAAATATGTACTAAAGATAGTGCAAACTGTTGAGAAAAGATTTAGCAATTAAATATTTCGTTAAATCTAATATGGCTCTGCTAAGCAGCCTTATACTGCAATACACTATAGAAGTTATATATTATTCAACCAGTTCTTCAACCAATAAAGCTTCACAACATTCTTATACAAAAAGGATTTTTAAACTCTTTTACAAATTGAAAACTCTATATGGTATGGATTAAATAGCTTTAAGCTTTTGATCTGCTGAAGAGCCTCATTATGATAATTAAACTTATGCGATTTAGCAAGCTTTTCTCATTCAAAGTATTAACTACTGAGGTTTATAAGTATCTCATTATTTAAATTCTAATTTTTAGATTAAAAAAAACTAAAAGCATTTTAGAAATTATGAGGATAGAGAGCCATCTAAACATAAAAGATTCTTATATCCATATTCAAATCAGAAGAACTATCGATTTTGTTTGTTCAAAGCAACATTTTCTAATGAATAATTTATCTTACTAAAAGTAATTTCTATCTCTTTAATAACTTTTATATATTAAACTTGCAATTAACCAACTTTTATAGATATTAAAAGTAGATGCTTAATATATAAAAAATAAAAAAAAACCCTGGAATCTAAACCTGAAATTCTAACCTTTAAGATCAATATTAAGTATCAGTTAACTAACAAGAACCAAGAATTCAAAAAAGATAAATCTACTCCTGTTAAGGATTGGGAAATACGGAATTTCCTAGCAAACTGAAAAAGCTTGAGAAACCCCATGAGCAAGACATTATTTAGCTTTATTCATTAATTGAGAAAATGAATACAGAAATATAGATCTTGAAGGCGGAAAACTTGAATCTTCGGCTTCTTTTGTAAGCTAGAAAAAAGGAAGATCAAGACTTGGTAAGTAAAGTTTAGTTTTAAATTGAAGCCTTAAATTCCTAATTTGAGCTATTAGGAAAAACCTAGTAGTAAATCAATGAAAAATTAAAGAAGAAATTCGATTATCAATAAAATAACTAACCTCAAACAGATAATTTGGAAATTGAAAAAATGTAAACGGAATAAAAATGTTAATTCAAGCCCTTAATAAAATGTTGCTATTGTTGTCAAATGATTGGACATTTTTGAAGCTAATTTCCGAAGTGAAGAAGTGTGCATGAGCAGAATTGAAAAGAATTTGGAACATCGAAGAGGCTATATTGTAATTACTTTGGAGGTGCTTACAGAAAGAAAGCTTGTATAAGATAAATCAGTGTGACATTAATCAAGCAGGATCTTGGTAATTAATAGTAACAGAATAAATAGCTTTAAAAATACAACCAAGACCTTAGAATTTATTTAGAGAAGCTGGGAAAAAAATTAAAAGAAGATGGAAGAACAATTCTATGAGTTTATTGAAGAGAAAGAAGAATTATCTCAGTTTAAAATTGTTTCAGATGAAGACATGTACAGTTGAGTATTTAATATAAAAACTTTTATTGTCTTTAATTTGAGGAAACATTTTCTCTAATTAAAGATGACCCTAACCCTTATAGTTAAAATTAATTAATTAATTAAAAGTAGATTCTTTGCAAAAGATTATACAGATTACATCTTTTTATTTATCTTTTATAGATTTAAAGGGATTTTAGCCCTCTTTAGTCTTTTTTTATTTTGGAAACTAACAGATGAAATCAGATAAGAAGAAATGAAAAAACTATCAGAAAAGAGTGAATTGTATGCACTCTCTGTTTTTTTTGAGTTGATACCAAAAGTCTTTAGAATGCTGTGCTACTTTCCCTTGTCTAAATTTTTGATAAAGGTTTGTGACTATAAGGGAAAATTTTGAAAGTACTATTTGAAATACATTTCAAAATAAGAACTGCGATTTTTTCCTCTTCACGTATCAGTAGAAAGTATTTATCAAATAGATGAATTGAGAAAAAATTACAAATAAGAAGATATTCTTTGAAAGTGAAAATTTACTAATTATTATTACTTTCATAGCATCTAAATATCTATATTTCTCAAAGAATCATAGTTTAAATAGCATCTATAGCTTCCTTAATTATTAACAATAATGTTTTTCAAAGCGCTTTCTTTGCTATGAGCGTCTTTTATTGCATGATCAGAATATTTAAAGTTTAAATAGTAGCTTAAGCTTTCAAATAACTATTTCTCATTACTTTTTTATCTATACTCTCCGCTTTATTTTTTTATTTAAAATCTGAGGTTCAATAGTTTATACCTTCTCCATTGTATTTAAAGAAGTAACTTTAAACATACCCATTAATCATTTTGAAAACCCTTCTTTTAGTCTTAATGCCTCTTCATTTTTGGAAAACGCCTTAATTTTTTCTGCTTTAAGATTCCTTTTTTTTTGGGAATATTTGCATGTATTGCAGTTATACTTCGGTTGACTCTTGAGTATTTTCTCAATTTTTTCTAATTGATAACTTTCCTTAATATCAGCAATAGATTATCTGCTCTGATACTTTTACACTCAATAAATACCTAAAATAAGCTACAGTCTCTTCTAGTTATTTAAAATAGTGTTTCATCAATCGCTGATATAAACAACTAAAAAGTAAAGCTATTAGAAGCAATCAATATACAAAGGTTAAATGCTTAGTTCATAATAAGCTTCATTAGACTTAAAACTATTAGCATTATAATAGCAGTGCTAGAAGAATAAATATAAGATCAAGGATAGAAGAAAGATCAGAACTCTTTTTGATGAACATGGAATAATATCGGTTTGCAAGGTTTTTCTAAATAACATAAAAAAGGAAAAATAAAACTCCAGTTAGTTATTTAGTCTATCAAAAGCTTTAGTAAAATAGAGAGGAAAAAGACCTAAATACAAAGATTTACTCGAATGAAAATAACACCAAGATAAAAGGGTAAAAAGACCAAGACAATTAAAGAAAATTGAAAGACTAAAATTATTATTCAAGTCTATGGATCTATAAACACGTTTTTAATCTGATTTTTTAGTTCTTAAGAAAACGTGATATCACAGTCAGAGGATACATTTTTTGGGAATTCGAAATTTTTATTAGAAACCAGTTAAGGACTCAAATTTAAGCTTTATAGCCAAAATGAAAACATAAGTAAAGTGAGTTGATAGATCCTAACAAATGAGTCTTAAAATATTTATTTAAAAATGAAGATTTTAGAATTGTAGAACATACAAACTGTCTTAGAAGTCATCAAAAGTTATTCATAAGTAACAAGAAATTCAGTCAAGAGATAAATAAAAATAGCAATGAATAAAAAGAGCATTTATAGATCTCTGCCTTAACTTAGAGAAGATAAATATATAAAATGCTAGTAATCTTAAAGATAAAAATATAGAGAAGCATAGTTATAATATAATGATAGCTGAGCAATTTAGTAGAAATGTATTAGCGAATATAATTAGGAAATGATATCACTAGGATTTGCATATCAAATTGATAGCAAAACATTTGAATTTATTCTTAGAGTTTTAGTAAACAAAATTAGTTTTTCTAAAGCTTTGATTCAATATATCGCTAATCTTTCTCTATTGCTAGTTTAAATTAAACTAATTTGGAAATCTAGAACGACTAAATTATGTATTTCACATTAATTAAGAAAATAACTTGATGCCAGGTAAAAATCAAAAAATCAAAAATTTGAAAATAGGAGAATAAGAATTATAAGGTTTAAGCAGCTAAAACAAAAAAGAATTTAGTTAAGTATTTTAAATTAAAACATAGCAACAATATTTCCGTCGATTCCTTATCAATAAGATTACATAACGAAGCTGGTACGGGATTTGAAATAATTTAAATGTTTAAGTGTTAGCAAATAAATAAAAGAAGTTTAAACTTAAAATTTGACTGAAAATTGAGAAGAGCTTTCATAAGCAAGACATCTGTCCAAATAGCAAAAATAAAAATTTGAGATTAACTATTTAAGTTAAAAAATGATGAAATTGTCTAAATTTCTTTTAAAAAGATAATGAACAAATTTAATTTAATATATCAATACTCTTTGGATTATTTCATATAGGTTATTGCTTAAGATATACGGATCTCATTGGAAAGTCAATCTTTTATATTATTCTATATACTTTTTCTACGCTTAATCTATTCAAAGCTTTTTGTTTTTGGAAGCTTATCATTGAAGAGCATTTGAAGAGAACTTTATAAAATAAATACACTAAAAATGTTTTAAGTTAAACAATAAACCAATATTTTGTCGATAGAAAAATATAAAAAAGGAAAATAACTAAACAAACAACCTAAATGGGAAGCATTAATATAGAAAGAATTTAGTTGGCTTTGTAAATTTATAAAGTATAAAATAAGTAAAATTTAATTATCAAACTCAGTTTTTTTCCAATCTACTAAATTCATTTAATTCTATTTCATACCCTTAAAACTTAATCCATATCAAAAAAATGTCATCAAACTATATTCAAAATTGTTTAAGAAGCTTCAAGACCATTAAAACAAGTTTAGAATTTATGATATTAAGATACTTTTGCTTGTTCGCATTTATCTGTAGTTATTGTTTCAAAATGAAAATCAAGTATATATCTTAATCTCGAAGATTAGTGGTTTAGATTAAAATATTCCTGTAAACTAGAATATCTTCTAAAGCAATTATCAAGTTATTTTTATAATCATTAAACTAAAGTCACTTTCCTAGTTTTTAAGTTGAAGACACTTAATAGAATCTATCCATTGTATTAGACAGCTTTATAATGAATACTTATTAAATTATAAATAGTTAGCTTTCTTTCCTTTAATGAATCTTTTATTCCAATTAATGATTACGTGTCATGAAAGTATAGCCTTTTGTAAGAGAAAAAATAGAAAATTTATTTAACGAAAAAGTAATAAAAAATAAGAAAAAATTGAAGATTTTAATGGTTTATTTGAACATTCTTAAAGCAAATCTTACTAATTAAATTTAAATCTAGCTTTTAATATAATATATAATGAATGAAACAGACTAAATTGCAAAATCTATTTCAAAAGAGATGATTTGCAAATCTTCAGGCTTTTTGAGATAAATACTTAAAGATTTGGCTAATATTACAAGTGAAAAGCAAGATCATTCAATCTAAATAAGAAACTAATATAATTAAAAAAAATTAATATTCATCCAAAAAATTAGGATTTAAATAATGAGATACTTATAAATCTCAGTAGTTAATATTTTGAATGAGAAAAGCTTGCTAAATCGCATCGGAATATTCCAGATTTACCTTCCTCTCCTTTCCTGTTCTTGTCTTAACGCATCTTTTTTGATTTTATACATTTCTCCACTTGGATTGCAATACATTCAGCTTAATCCTGCTTCTTCTTGATTCTTTCTTCCTTTTTCTTGGATCCAATAGTTCAGCTTTTTCTGCTAGAATTTCTTACATTTCCAATATAAATATCGCAAGCTTTCACAACAAAAGCATTTTTTTTCTAATCTTTATTTACCTCTATTTTCTTTAAGGCTTCCTGATAATTTCTTATTCAATCAGCATTGGGTCACTTTTATGTTCCCTTATCTCCTTTGAAGTTGTAATTTTACTAGCTTTCTTCTAATTTCTCTATCTATTTTCAATTTCTGTCTTCTTCTATTACTAGCTTTAAGATTGGTTACTTTGGTCTTATGAAATGCTTCAGAAAGCATGTAAATTTCTTCCGAGTACATGAGTCTTGATTTAATTTCCCCTTGCTTGTTTAGATTCTCCATTAGTTTGTCATTGTCCTTTTTCAGCTTCCTGACCTCTTCCTGGAGGTTCAGAACCACTTTGATGAACTATTCCATACTCATCTGGCTAGAAAGATTAAAATCCGAGACCTCCTAGTGAAGAGCAGACTTCATCTGCTTCCTTGCTTTCAATTAGGAGGTTGGAGTTGTTGTATGTGCTGTCTTTTGAGCTTGTTTCTGTTCCTCTGCAGGTTATTAGGATTAAGAAAAAGGTTAAGGTTAAGGGAAAAAAGCTATCCAAGATGGTTTCAGGTTTTCTTTCCATTAAGTTAGCTAAAGATATAATTAAAGTCTTCTTGCAATTTTTTATCAGTGAGTTTAATTAAGATTTAGATAAAAAGTTTAGTTTGATTAAGAGTTAAAGATTTTGGACTTACAGAAGTCTCTAATTACAGAATAAAGTATCTTCACGAGAAGCTATGTTTGAGGATTGATCTTCTTCATTAGATCCTACGGTCTCATCAATTTATCATCGATTATGTAATAAAATGCCGACATTGCGAAGGATAAGACTCTAATCTTCATTATCGCGGCTTCATTTTCCTGGAATAATTAAATCGTCTAAAGGATTCAGTAATAAAAATAGAAACTTGGAGTTTGACTTCTGTATTATTCCCCTTCGATGCCATATATTTATTTTTTAATAATGGACGATGTGCTATAATCGATCAAATAGGTAATTTGGTGTAGTATAATCTATATTACAAGTTTTCTTGTAATAGATGCCACCATAAATAAGTAAGAACGTACTCTTTTGAGATAAGTCTTACTTGTTTGAGGGTTTTTCTCTCTATCGGTATAAGAATCTGATTAGGGACACAGTATCAATGTTTAGAGGATTGGGCACTGAAGTCTGGACTCAGAGTTCTCATGTATTCACATGTCGTTTATTTGAGTAGGAGCTAAAAAGTTTCCGGGCATGAATGAGATTTATAAAAAATGCTTATTGAGAAGAATTTAGTCAGCTGTGGCTTTCGGCACAAGATTTTGATTTTCTTTTTCCCCCCCAACTTCAGCCTTCTGAAATAACTTCAAGAATTGAAAAAGGAAGTAATCAATTTTACTTCAAAAGTGAGATTTTAAAAAATGACAGGCATCCAATAAGACTTCTTAAATACCTCTTCTTAAGTCAAAAAGGAGAGAGGAAGCAAGATCCACTAATTCTTACAACTTGTCTTATTCTAACTAATTTTCTTCTTAATAAGAAATGAAGTAATAACTAAAATAAGGAAATAAGACAAGAGACAAAAACTTACTCCTCCAACTTCGGCTGAAATGATAAGGAAATAATAAGAAATAGTTATGAAAGCTAGAGAAGTGAATTAGATTTTGCAAAGGAGAAAGTTGACGTTGCTCAACTAGCTCTAATGGTTGCCAACCTCCAGGAAGAGATTCAAAAGCTAAAGATTTTGAATGAAAATCTTTTTCTGAAACTTGAATAAAAAGAGCAAAGAGAAGACCTGAATGAGATAAGATTAATGAACTATGAAAGGAAATGTAAGCATTTTGGGATTTTCAAAAAGAATAAAACACATAAATTACACATATAATACAACTATTTTAAAAATAAGAGGATAAGCTACCAAGGAAGAGCTGAGTGAAACTGGAGAAATACAAATGGAAATCGAAAATTCTCCATTAGAAAAAAATTGTAGAAAGACTAATTAAGACTAAAAAGTTTTGCTATTACTGTAATAGTAAAAGACAGTTATGAAGAAAATGTCCTGCTTTCTAGAAATTAAAAGAAAAACCATCATAACAATAAGTAAAGAATAGAATAGTTTAGATAAAAAGTAATATTTGGTGCAGGAAGAATGGAATAGTATAAAGACTAGAAGAAATCTTAAAAACTTGGAAGTAGAGTAACTGATAAGAAATAGAGAAAGAGCAAGATTTGCGAGCTCCAGAGCTCTAAAAAAACAGGATAATTTTAGATTTACAACTTTTTTAAGCGGGACAGTTTCTGCACTGCAAATATTTTAAATTAAAATTAAAATTTTAAAAGAGGAGATAAAAAGAATATGAACAAGAGAGAGAAAAAGAAATAAAGACGGAGTAGTCCATGAATTTCAAGGACGGAAGTTGTGGTGAATCAAATAATGGTAGCCCCACTTTAATATATTTATAGAACTTATAATAGCTAGAATAACAAACTGAAATTCTTTTTTAACATTTTAAATAATTTTTATAGATCAAAACTAAAAATTTACGTTTTCTTTATATCGCAAAATAATTTTTTTTATCGCTTTGAGAATTGCTTAAACTTAAAATGTTTAAAAAAAATGGAATAAAGCTTCAGAAAGGGTTTCTACACCACCTCCTCGTAGTAAGAGAGGAAACCGGAAGCTATCTCTCGATAGTCGTCTTCTTAATAAGCCTAACCTTTTTCTTAATAATCTTAATTATCCGGAAAATAAACCAACTACGAGGAACGAAAATAAATCCAGAAAACAACACATGTGGAAACACCTAAGTCGTAAGAAAAACCTAGGAAGCAATTGAAGTCAGCTCTACATCAGGAGGTTTCTGAATTTAATCCTTCTGGCCAGATGAGCATGGAGTAGCTCATAGAAGTGGTACTTAACCTCCAGGAAGAGGTTAGAAAGCTAAGGAAGGAGAACGAGAAGCTAGCCGAACAAATCCAACATGGGTTACAAGAAACCCTAGACCTCAGGATGGCAAACTAGGAGAGGGAACTTTACGCTCTTTGGAATTACTAGCGAGAGTAATTCAGTTAGACGAACCCCTAAGTGCAGAGAATTCAAGATTAGAGTCAACAGATCGAAAACATATTACAAAGCCAGAAAAACCTCCAAAACAAGCAGAATCCACTGGAGTAGAATTTAAATTCTGATATGATGGAAATAGAAAAGACCTCTGAATTGGAAATGCAAAAAGTACCAAAGGTGAGAAAACTGTGTTATTATTGCAAGAGTTCATGACACCTATGAAGACAATGTGCAGCTTTTCAGAAAATCAAGGAGAAATCTTGAAAGAGACAAGTCCAAATATCAATATGGAGAAAGAAAAATTAAATTTGATGCAGAGAAAATGGGGAAGTATATAGAAAAAAATCGAATCTCGAACCTGAAAAACTTGGAGTAGGAGCAGAATTAAATAAGGTGTGAGAAAAAAGACAAGATGAACAAGATTCAAGGGAATTACGGCTAGAGTCAAGTAAGAAAATTCTAACTTTAAAACTTCTTTTAAGTGGTGATTTGATGTCACTGCCAAACAATTTTAATTTAATTTAACTTAAAATGTTTATACATTTATATTAGACAAAATTTATAGATTTAGCTTATAAAAAATATAAGTAAAGTTTAACTTTTTTAAACATAAGCTCTCATACATAAATCTTGTTTTTGATAAGAGATGACGATTTAAAATAATTAAAAATGGTACTGAAGAGGAATATTACAAGGAACTTAAATCCAAGTTATTATTTTAGCTAATCACATTCTTTGGAATGTTTCGCAAAGCGATATGTCTATTTAATTATTCCAGGAAGATGAGATTTCGATAAGGATGATTGAAATCTGGACTTTCACAATTATTTTGTTGGATTGCAGAGCTAGAGATGGTTTGGCATCGCCTACAGATTAAGGGAGAAAATAAATCCTCAAACATAGTTTCTCGTGAGGTTTTTATAAATTTTACTTAGGGATTTTTGGAAGCAAAAAATCCTAATTTATTAAGCAAAGCAATATTTTTATCCTAATCTCAACTGAAAGATTCTAAATCCTAGCGAATTATAATGTATTTATATCAATTTATAAGAAAATTATTTAAATAAATAAGTACAGTGTTTCTTAAAATCTTTGTAGATCAAAACAAATATTTAATTTAAATAGGAAGGAGCACCTCAAACTAAAATTGACTTAAACTCTGGTACCAGGAAGTACTCTATAAGTGAAGACTGAACGAGAATCTTGGCAGGAGTCAAGAGAAACAAGATTGGATAGGCATCAAATAGTGTTGATCTTTAAATAAATATTCATACTAGCGAGTTAAAACTCTAAAACCAAGAAAATTAAGAATAAAATAAAAGTTAATAACTGTTTTCACTTTATAAGAATAGAAATATCTGAATTAGCATACTTTACTGACATAAAAGGAAATTATTTGAAACTTCTAAAATACTAAATATTAAAGGCTAAGACACTTAAAATATTTTCATTCTGAGATATAAAGGTTATCTAAGTAGGTCCATAGCAATAGATGCTTAAAAAAATTTATTTTTGTTATTTGCAAAATAAATTAAAATAATCAAAACTATTGATATCTAAATAACAAAAGCTATACACTCTTCAAACTTTACATCTATATCTTTTATACTACAAGCAAAGCTAGTTAATTTAAATAATATATAATCCGTTTCCAAACTGAATTCTAACTAAAGCGGTTAATTTTAGAAATTATTGGAAGCAAAAATTAAAAATATAAGCTTCAAGTAAATTTTTTCCCTATTTAGAAACTTTTAGCATTTTCCTTTTTCTTTTTTATATAAAAACTAAAATTTGAAAAGCATCTGATATAGTAATTAAAATAAGTTAAATTATAAAGATTAAACATATATAAAGATATATCTAAATCTATTAACTAACTTAATCTGATTTTTGTTTATTATAGATCTTAATTGAGTAAATCTAATATAATAACAAATAAAAAATTTCCAATATATCTTTAAGATAATTGTGATATATCTTTATTATGCATTTGATTAATTAATATAATGAGTCTTAAAAAAGCAAAGCATAATAAAAGATATAATGATTATAATCTCATTGACGTACTGCTGTTAAAAATAGTTTTATGGTTTCAATTTTTCTTCAAAATTCTCCCGTGTGCTTGTATTCCCTTGAATTTCCTTATCTTCCGAAGGGGTGTAATCGGAATGCTTTTCCCAGAAATCTTAAAGTCTGAGCTTCTTTCAGCCAGTTGTTACTAGATGAATTTATTCTTGAGCTCCTTTTTGGCTCCTGAAAAATTCTTTAGCAGTTCTTCGCATCTCATGATACTTCCTTGTACCAAAATTCTTGTCGATTTCAATGTGAGGATTGCTCCTCCCTATTTGAATTTTATATAAATAATCACATAAAATATATCTAGTCATATTCTTATTTTTATAGTGCAATAAATTAGATTTATTATTGGATTAATAATTTAAATAGGGTGGAAAGCCCTTTCCGACGGATCCTGCTTGGAGGCCCAGCAAGGCAACTAAAAAATGATCGCGGACGAAGGATAAATCGGAGGAAGAGAAACAAATAACAAGAAAAGATGATGCGACAAACTGGAGAACTCTGAATCCCAGGAGGAAACTTTCTTCATCATAGGTCGGGGAAATGTACCCGTAATCGCATATTGCATCCTATTCTTTGAAAGGAAAAATAACAGGGACGTACTGTAGGAAGAGAAAACTAGGATATAAAGACCTACAATTTTTTTTCAACATTAAATAAAATTAATTTAAACAGCTGCACACCAATGAGAGTGCTACGTGCTCTATAATCCAATTTATTTATTTATAGGACTTTTAATTAAGACTCCCTCAAATAAAAATATATACTTCTGCCTGATATCATATTTAACTTTGATGCGGATTCTAGAATTGATAAATAGCATGGAGGACTGAGTTTTTATGTTTTTCAGTGTCTTATATTATAATTTAAGACTTTAAGATTAGATCCTTTGCTTGTGCTTTATCAAAATGAAGAAGATTCAGCAAATAAACAAGAAAATTAAAGAGAACTGAAGTAATTTATGCTTCATATCGTTCAAAAATCAAACAAAGATAAATCTATTGGGGTGTAATACTATAATTTATTGTTATAAATCCTCTAATCACTATAATTAAATTAGCCTTAAATAAAATAATTAAATATTAAATTTTCTAAGCATTATAGAGTAATCAAATTAAAAAGATGGCACGAGTTGAAAGGGATTCTCTGATCAAACTTTATAGATTTA
This sequence comes from Loxodes magnus, assembly GCA_946699065.1. Taxonomy (NCBI): domain Eukaryota; phylum Ciliophora; class Karyorelictea; order Loxodida; family Loxodidae; genus Loxodes; species Loxodes magnus. The sequence goes on from CAMPDV010000244.1 coordinate 348,160, forward strand.
TGGATAAAGTCTAGTTCTATCCTGTTGCTGGGAAGATCCATGGTTGGAGTCAATCTCAGCAAATGAATAAAATATTACTGGTTATTCTCTCTTGTTAGTAGCTTGGAGCTGTCACCCAAAGTTATGAAACTCCACGGCGAAGTTTATTGAATTAAGCAACAGAATATCCGCGTAATGTGTCAAAAGATTCCTCTGGGTCGTTAATCTAGAAACTCCTTTCCAGTCCCTCGAAAGAAAAATTTTTAAAGTTTATAATAAATAAATTAAATTTAATATCCCAATTCTCTTTTTTATATAAGCAAAGTAAGTTTAGATAACTAGATAAATAAGCTTAATATTTAAACCTGAGTATCTCTCTATTAACTTTGATTAATTTTCATTTTGAAATATCTTAAATTATCTCAAGGATACATTTCAATATTTTAGATTTTCCTTTTTAAGAAACTCTCTATCTCTAAAAAAGAAACGAACCATACAAATTTGCTTTTCTTTTTTTGTAATCCGAAAAATTAGAAAAAAAGATATTTCTTTACCGAAATTTTCGATTATATTCTAAAGTAAAAAAGGAAAAACTTATTCTGCTTAAATATACTTTTAACCAAAAAAATAAAAAAGCATTAGATATTAGCACTAAAAATCATATTAACCACAAAATTTTTAATTGAAAAAAGCTGTAAAATATGTTGCTAAAATTATAGAAAAACTGCTAAAGAAATATTATATTAGAGGTATAAAAAATATTAACTAAATAATTTTAGTTTTCAAGTGCAGAAAAAAATTAAATACATAAAAAAATGCTATTATAGAGTGTGTAGCCCTCAATAGACCCATTTCTTTAAAAAGTTATATTTTAAGTCTCTTTAAATCCCAATATTCTCGTAGGATTTTCTCATCTATCAGCGGGAAAAGATGCAGTTCTAATTCTCCAAAGCACAGAATGCCAACAGGCGATTGCAGGTAGATTTCCGACCCATGATGAAGAGATTAGTCTGGTACAACGCTTAGAAGACTTTTTTATCAGATAGTTCATCTGAAGGGAATTCTTCTCGTAACCTTTAAAGGCAAGGCCCACCCTATTTAAATTATATAAAGTTAAAAGTTAAAAGTTAAAAAGCTTTGTTAAAGCCTTAGTAGTCAGCCATCTGACCTATTCTATCAGCTTGTCTCCATTAGTTTGTCTTGAATTTCTACTAGGCTTAGTTAGGCGGTGTAGCACTTCATTAACGCACCATCCTTTAATATTCTAAATAGTTTTCATCTTGCATGTAGCGTTCCTAATTATTTATCCAAGGATTAAGATTTGAATTAAAGAATTTGTTTCTATAAATGTTTCCGCTTTATGTTGGATATATCCTAAATAGTTTTCTAAAAAATATCTTATTTATTCTTTCTTTAAATTTCGTTTAGTTAGTAGCAGTATTTTCATTGGTGTTATTTATTGCACACGTAGCATTTTATTCTTCTTTTAAACTATTATTCCTGTAACTCTTATTTAATTTAAATTTACTACTTATTTTAAATAAACGTTTACTGTTAGTTTTAATTTGAGGCTTCATTTTCTATTTCCATAGGATCTAATTAATTCTGTTAAATCAAAAATGTCGTTACCTGAATTTATTATTAAATTTAAAGAATTCTTTGTTCCAGTTTGTTTTCTATTTCTTATGATTATTAATATTAATATTGTTTCTCTAGTAAAGACGTTATTAGTTTTTCTAATTTTTCTACTTTATCAGTGAGGTATCTATTTTTAAACATAAACTCTTTTAATGACTTAGATAATATTTCTATTTGAGTTTGTGTATGAAGTTTTTTTAATTCTGGATTTCCAAGTGGTTAATGTTCGTATATATAATAATACATCAAATCAAATAATTAGATAATTAATTAAGTTTTGGCTTTTCGCTTTTAATCAAAATTTTGATTAAATAAAAAGTTCTAAAAGTTATTAAATTTAAATTTATAATCCTTCAAATAGGATATTTAATCATATCTGAGCTATTCAATTTAATATTATCCATGAAGATTATATAAATCGCGGAACTTTTTCTCTTCTTTTTATAATTTAAAATAGTTTTTAAATTTTACGAAGGCATTTCTATTAAACTTTACTGACGAAATAACTAAAAAGAATCCAAAACTTGGCATCATATTTTGGTAGCTTAATTTAGATTTATCTAATTGAAGAATTTTTTAAGTATCTAAACACTTTATTTTTAACTTTGAACATTGAATTTGATGGTTTATTTACTTGCTTTAAATAAAAGCTATTTTTTATTTCTTTTAACTAACTATTTTAGCTCCTTTTGGTTATAAAGCGATTTATGACTATAATGAAAATATCATAGTACCTTAAATTATACTTTCTTGATAAAGTTTAAAATTAACTATTTTATCTGTTTTGTTAATGATTGCCATTGTATCCTTAAGAACCTGGTGACCAAATTGTAATTGCTCCCAAAAGGGAATCAAATTCAGTCTGATTGAACTTAATGTCTAATAACCTGTAATTCAGCCACCTAAGTAATTGCCAAATAATTTATTAGTCTTAGGCTTAAATTAAACCGAATTTTATACCTCTTACGATTCTAGACAGTGAATCAGACTCAGTTTTTTTACTATTAATGCTCTAATGATGCAATTATATGACCATTATATCCTTAAGGACTTGGTGTACACATTGTAATATATTAGCTTAATCTTTTTCAAAAACATGCCAATAATAAAGTAGCACATAAAAATAAAAAACCTGGAATTTTGATCTACAGATTAGATTTCTAGCTGATAAGCACTATAAAGGTTCTAAATGCTTTTAAACAAAACTAAGGAACTAAAGATATAAAATCGAAGCACATTGTAGCTTTATTCCGCTATAGCTAAGAAACTAAAGATTATCTTGAAATGAAGTAAACTTAATTACAAGAAGCATATTTACAAGTATTTGATATATTCAACTTTAAAAGTACATAATTCTTATAAATACTGATATTTAGTATATAAAAAGTGGATTGTTTAAATAATAATAAAGGAAGAATGATAGATGAAAAAAGTGCTTAAAAGTAAAATTTTCCTTAATAAAATTAACTTAGTGGATAATAAAGCATGAATGAAAAAAATAATTTAGTGCAGTCTAAAGTAGATATTTAGAGAGTTTTTTACACAAATGGAAATTCTTATGAAGGAGATTAGATAAATTATAAGCCTCATGGATTTGGAGTATATATTTGAAAAGATAGATAATTATATGAAGGGTAATGAATATAAGGTTCAAGAGAAGGAAGAGGGTTAATGTACTTTGTAAATGGAGACACTTATGAAGGAAATTGATTTAAAAATAAATAGCATGGATTAGGAATTTATAAGTGAGAAAATGGAAACTATTATGAAGGATAGTTTGCTTTTGGAAACAAAGAAGGTTAAGGCATATTATGCTATTAAAATGGTAATATTTACGAAGGAAGTTGGCTGCAAGATTAGATTCACGGATGAGGAGTTTACAAATGAAACGATGGAAGCGAATATATAGGATTATTTGTTTAAGGAAGTAGAGAAGGAAAAGGAACAATATATTGTTAGAATGGAGATATTTACGATGGTACATGATAAAAAAACAAACCACATGGATAAGGAATTTATAAGTGATAAGATAAAGGAACATATGAAGGGGAGTGAGTATAAGATTAAAGGTAAGGAAAAGGAATTATGCATTATAAAAACGAGGATATTTATGAAGGAGAATGATTTGAAGATGAGCCAAATGGATTTGGAGTATATAAATGAAAATATGGAAATAAGTATGAAGGACAATGGAAACAAGGTAAAAAAGAAGGAAATGGAACGATGTTTCATATAAATGGTGATGTTTATGAAGGAGAATGGATGTAAGACGAAGCTAATGGATAAGGTATTTTTAAGTGAAAAGATGGAAGTAAATATGTAGGATAATGGATAGAAGGATAAAGAGAAGGATAAGGAAACATGTATTTTAAAAATGGTGATATTTATTAAGGAGATTGAATGAAGAAAAAAAGTCACGTACAAGGAATTTATGTTTGAAAAGATGGAAGTAAATATGAAGGATAGTTTTTAAATGGAAAAAGAGATGGAAAAGGAGTCTTAAATTATTTTAATGGAGACGTTTATGAAGGTTAATGAATAAAGGATTGAATATATGGATAAGGAATTTACAAATGAAAGGAAGGATTCTTATATAAAGGTTATCTTTATAAAAATCAAATCTTTAATCAAGGAGTGATGGAATTTAAAGATCAAGGATGGTTTGACGGTAAATATTTCAAATGTAAAAGAGATGGCATAAATATAATCTCTGATCTTACTCACAAATAAGGTACTTAATATAGTATAAATTTTGAATGTGAAAAAGAGTTTATCAGTATACGGTAAAATGATAGTGTTAAGTATAAGTTTTGGAAAAACAAATAAATTATGAACTAAGTGCTAAATTTCCTTAACTACAGAAGTATCTCCACATTATAAAACGTCAGTAAATTTTTCTACCATTTTGTATATTAATTTTCAGAGCTAAAAATCAAGCACTACTAAGGAAGTAACTCATATGGTTAAAACAAACTAGAATGGGTTCTAAGATAGTTAGCTTTCTCCGAAGTTAGGAAATTAGTAATTGACTTAGATAGATTTTCTTAAAGCTTATGTGATAAAGTTCAGAAGCAGCTTTATATAAACGTTTTATACTAATAATGATAGAATCTTAAGTAAGATAAGCTGAATAAGCTGGAAGAAATTCATATCTATAAGTACTCAAAGATGTTCATTTTATCATCTTATTTACCTCACTAAAGTTTGAAGAGATTGGTAATGTAAGGTGACGTTTAAGACAAGCATTTATAATTCTTGAGCTACCTACCTAATCTTCAACATCTGGATTTAAAAAGTTTAAATGAAAACAAAGGAATTACAGGTAGCTTTCTCAATCAATACTGTTTGAACCTTAATCTAAAGACTTTAAAGATAGAAAGCTCTCAGCTGGCTTAAGAATCTATAATAAGCTATTTAGAAGTTAAAGGAAGTATACTTTAGGAAATTTAGATAAATTAGAATTGCTGGGAATATATTTAGTTATGTTCTAACTTGTGTAAAGTAGACTCATCTGCTCATGTATCATCTTAAGATATTCTAAATAGCTTTAGGAATAAAAAATTAGAGTGTATAAAACTAAGCGGAGATTTCACAACTAAATCTTTTTCTAATTTTTTTACATAAAAGTATGAAAAACTGGAGTCGGTATGAATAGTCGATTGTCCAAGTTTTAATAAAGAAAACTTGATTATTTTATTAGAATAGACTGGTAATTTAAAATAGCTAGGTTTATAAAACTTATAATAACTAGATAACTCAGCTCTAAAGCAACTAACTAGCTATGGATAAAAATTTATCAAGTTGCATCTTATTAATCTAAAATAAATAACAGATGAAGCACTTAATAGTGTCCTCTAAAAATGCATCAACTTAAAATAATTAGAACTACAGTAAATGGGAAAGTTAAGTAGTGTAACTGTTAAGTAAATACTAGTTAACTAAAAGTTGTTGGAACATTTGAGCTTTAATAAAATGGGAATAACAGGAGAATAAGATTGAATTAAGGATATAGCTATGATAAGTAATTTGCATCATTTGGAGCTTTAGTTTATAAATATAAGTGATGAAAATATCCTCACTATTTGTAAGATGTGTAAGGAACTTAACACTCTCTGTTTATAAGAATCTTAAAGCATATAAAAGGCTTTTCCATTTCATGATGAAAAAGGCATTTCTTACGCTATTTTCAAAAATCTAAAAGTGCTAAATATTAAATGTCAAAGTTAGTAAGAAGAAGTTCGACTCTAAAAATTGAAGCATAAGTTTAGAAGACTAAAGATTTATAATGGATAAAACGAAATAAGAATTATAGAAAAGGTTTATGACTTCACGTTAAATAGCACAATGCTAAACAATAAATAAAACAATCTTTAGTAAACATTATACACTTTACTTTAAATAGATATTGATAAAACAATTTTAAGTTCAGAGTCAGTTATAATAACCATTTCAACATATTAATTTTATTTTTCTATCTGTGAGGAAATTTAAACTCGAAATTTACCTTTTTTAATCCAAATTTTTAATTCGCTTTTATCTCGAAATCATAATTCTTTTACGTTATTTTTAAATTCTAAAATATACGTTTATTTATTTGGAAAAGCTAATGTCTCTTACTTACCAAGTTAATTCATTCTCATTATAAATTTACTATTAATGCATCAGAAAAAATCTCTTTCAAACCAATCCTAGAATTATAGCTTGAATTATTTTATTTAGATACTAGCATTTTTTGATTTTTTGTACTTAACTTTATTTGATAAATTGTGAAAACTTCTTTCATTTTTTTAATAAACTTATCCATAACCTACTTAAGGACTATAATGGTTAAATTATCTCTAATATTCTATCCATAGATATATTTTGACATAGATAGTATAAATTATCTACTCAATATGTTGCCTTTCACTTTCTACTTTTTAGTATATTAGTTTCATAGAAATATCTTATAAATCAAATAGTTTTTAGAATACAAAAAAATCTAGAAGCATGATCTTAATTCTAGATCATTGAATAAGATAAATAGATAACCTTTTTGATTATTAAGCTTCATAAATTAAACCAAATATGAAATAAACTTACCATAGAACTAAGTTTCTTTAGCTTATCTTGATTTTCAAAGATTTAGCAAGAATTTCACTTTTTTTAATTGATTGCCTTCCTTTTATCTCCTTCATTGTTTTAAAATATTAATTTATGCAATATTTCTGCTACTTTTTCTATCTTCATCTGAAATTATAATCAACAAATCTGTATTTTTCAAACTCATAGAAAAAAATACAATTAGAGCTCTTTTTTTGAGTTCAAATGCTTTATTAAATTTCTGATTTATTGGCTAAAGATTTTTTATGATTCTAACTTTAGCAAAATTTGTTTCTTTTGTATTAATAACGCAATATTTTGCTGCTTAGGATTACCAATTTTTAGACTTATTTTACTTCTGATTAAACTTTAAATCAGTTATACTTCTTGAGGTATTTTTCTTTCGAATGTGTAAGAAAATTTACTAAAAATGACGATTAGAGAAACTTAACCATAGAGCAAGTCCTTGGAATTGACTAGAAGAGACATAAAAATAATTTTTGACAAGTCAGAACTTTCATAGAGATGGAATAACTCAAACATGACATCGATTTTATATTTGGACACAAAATTGTGCACATCTTGAATAAATTCCAAGGAATAATATAATGCTAAATAAAAAACTAGATCAGGATCTATGAATAATGCAATAAAAAAGAGAAAAATACTTTATGGAGTAAGAAAAGTTTAGTATAGACCAAGAAGCAAGAGTGAAGAAATTAGAAGCAGTTTTACATAAAATGGAATAATAATAACCTTAAATGATAAACTATGTAATTCCAATGGAAATAAAAATAATTTAAACAAAAAAACTTTCAAGAAGTAAAAATACATCTGCAGTAGCTCATAAAATTTATAGAAGAATTCTAAGTAAAATATCATAATCTATTAGAAGATTTGGAAAGACCTTTCTACATTTTACCTACAAGCGATGGAAAATTATGGAAGAAGGAACTTAATCAATAGACGTGGTATAAACCTAGAGATGAAGGGAATTTAACTAGGGAATCATGGGATCTGATTGCTACTCAAGGAGTAGTGAGCTTTTCAAAGAAAAATTTCTTTTCTTAGAACACCTTTTAATTAGTTTTGATTTTAAATGCGAAGTCTTGATTTTAATTTTGAAATTCCAATTTAAATGCTAATTATTGAGTTTTCTAAACTTTAATAATCATTGATAAATTAGATAACTTAACTGATGAAAATACCTTAAGCAGCATTTCATTTATTATCTTTTTACTATATTTAGATAATTACTCATGTTAATGTTAAAAAGATAATAGATTTTCTATTTTTCTTATAAATAGTAATGTTTTCTTATATTAAGATTGTATTACAAATTTTTTAATTGTATTCTCAGCTATATATAAATATTAAGTCTAATTAGATTTATTTCGCCCTATATGAAAATATGCAATAGAATATTGTTAATACTTAGTTCTTAAAAATCATATGACCGCTATATCCTTAAGGACTTGGTGTAAAAAATTGTAATTTTTCCCAAATGGCGAATCGAACTCTGTCTAAATTAAACTTAATGACTAATAACCTATATTTCAACCACCTAAGTAGATGAGCAACCAAGTCATTAGTCTTAGTAATTTAAACCGAATTTTATCCCTCATACAATTCTAAACGGTGAATCAGACCCGCTTATTTTACTATTAATACCCCAATTATATAATTGTATAGCTATTATATCCTTAAGAACTTGGTGTATAAATTTTAATTGCTCCCAAGCAGGGATAAAATTAACTATCTAAACTAAATATAAAAAAATTAATGAATTACAATTCTTTAACTTTGCCGTCATTCATTTATCTTTTTTCTTAGATAATTTAATTAACATTCTTGAGTGTAGATTATATTAAGAAAAGTATATTTAATTTATATCGAAGAAATTATTTTTAGTTTAGTCTGTTAACATATTTATTATTCTAATGAAATAAATGTAAATAAAGTTTATTTCTTTCTGGAGTTTTTAATACATTCCGAGAAGTCAATTTTTCTCAGTAGTTGGGATCACTCTACTCTCCTCATCGATCTTCTTTGCTGGTCTAATTCATGATCGAAAATTCACTTTTAATATATATAAATCTCTAGGAAGCACAAAATATTTTTCATTCTATTATATTCGCTTCTTTTCAAGTCAATATCTTCCTTTCCAGTAAATCTTTTGTCCCTTCTATAATAACTAGTATTATAGATACAAATATGTTTCCTTTCTACAAAAAAGTATTTCTTCTTTGTTGTTTTTTTTCTGATATTAAGATCATTTATTTTCTCTAATTATATTTTATCCTTTTTAATTGGGCTGCTTACTTCATTTTTTTGGAGTCTAATTATTACTTTTTCTGATTTTAGTTTTAGAATTGAGTTTTCTATTTTGAGATAAGTTTAAAAAAGCATGTAGGTTCCTTTATTTGGCCTTGAGTTTAAATTTATTTTCTCCGTTATTTCAAGTTTTTCCTTAAGTGTCTTATTATCTTTACTTAGCTTCTTGATCTCTTCTTGGAGGTCTAGAATCACTTTTTCAGCTACTCATACTTATTTGAAGCTTATTGGTAAAATCAGTGACTTCTGAGTATAAGAAATTTTTAGTGTATTTCCTAGCTTCTCTTCATAGGTAGGAATCTCGATTTGATGTGAGATCTTCTTTGATTTTTCCTTTTTCCTAGAGGTTCAAAAAAGAGATTTACTTCTGCTTTTGAGAAAAGAATTCAACATATTCCTTCCAATTTTGCTTCTTTTAATGCAAATTTATTAAATTAAAGTTGATCCAATAAAATATTAGCATTTAGCTTATTTTCAAACTTATAGCTGTTTATAAGAAGATTGAAAACATAAGTATAACTTCGAGTCATAAAAAGTGATAATATGAGAAGCTAAGTTATAAAGAAAATTAACAGTATGAAGTAAAAGCCAGATGAGTTATTTCTTTGTGAAGATCACATAAACTATTCTTTCTTGATGCATCAACTATAAAAGAAAAAAGACGTATAAAACATAAAAAAAGCATTAGCGTTAGAAAAATTATAAGTTACCCATTAAACTTAGGATTTGATTTAGTATGCAAGATTAAGTTTGTAATCACAAATACAATCATTAGAAGATAAAACTGAACAGGGAAATTAAAATAAGTTTAAAGAATAAAGCTTAAAAATGAACATGGGATAAATGGTGAAATTATGGATGAATTATAATCTTACAAACTACATATTTCAGTTCCTAGAAAATTAAGATATCGCTATTCTATAATAAGCCAATAAGCATTTCTTCTTATACAGGTACATTTTTAACAAGCTTGAAGTTTAAGTATACTAAGAAGATTTGCTGATAACTAAAAGCACAATCGAATGAATTTTAAAGTATATCTCCCACTCAGATATTAAATGGCGACTAATTAATGTATATAAGTTTTCAGACAAAGCGAAGAATTAAATTTCTGGAAGAATAGGAGAAAGCACATAAAAAAGGTCTTAAATGGGAAATAAATAACTTATGATTTAAGAAATTCATTTAAGTAAAAGGACTACAAGCAACAACATGTTATTTATTATATCTCAATGCTATTAACTAAGAAAAATAACTATAAACGATAGTGATTTACAAGATTAGTCTCTATCGTTTCTCTAATAATTACCTGAATTAGAATCTCTTGCTCTATAAGCATACTATCTAGATGGCTATTTTTTTTGGCTATTGCTGCAACTTGAGCTTAAAAATATTAAAAATTGCTTGCTGTGATTATAAAAGCATAAAATTAAAGAATTTCTAAAGATAAAAGGTAAGAGCTTAGAAGAAATTACGATCAATTAAATTTCAGTGAAGTAATTAAGTTTTGCCCAAATCTTATAAATATAAGTATTAGATTTGACTAGGAAGGGTAAAACAATATTATAAAGAAAACGAAGAAACATTAGCCTTAATAATTAAAATTAATTAGATTGGAAATGTTATATTTAAACTTATTTAACACTTTTATTTTTTAAGTTTAGCTTTAGAATTTGATGGGAGGGGAAAAATTAAATTTTTAATAACTTAAAGTCTTAAAAACTTAATAAAACATTCATATGTGAAAATCTATATATGCTGAGTTTTTGGAAATGTTTACACTAGATGAAAAAGAAATTTATTAAGAACTATTAAATATATTTGAAAATGTCGTTGTGAGCTCAAAGAAATATTAAGGGAAAAGTAGTAATCTCTAGTTATCTGACTTTAAAAATTAAATTAATAATTTGGTAGTAACGAATTTTTAGGAATGAAAAAAGGAAAAGCTAATCTTAAAGATTAAGGATTCATGGGAGTAATTTTTACAAATAGTTAGATAAATTATATCCAAATTAAGAAAATTAATATGGTTCTATAACCGATAAATACGGAAAAAGATATCTTTGATCCAAAAATTTTAAAGGCCTCTAGACATTTATTTTAAGAATATTGAGCTAATATAAGGACAATTAACATTTAGAGTGATCGTTTAATACGAGAAAAAATAAAAGAATAGAATAAACTTTATTTTTACCCTTTAGATTATAGAAGGTAATTTAAATAAAAACTTTTTATTTTCAAAAAGTTAAATAAGTTAAATTAAAAAGTAACAAGGAACTTCTACAATTCCTTTTAGTAGTTAAGACTTAAGGTGTTCTATATATTTTCTTTATTCATGGTAGAAACTTTTTATATAATAAAACAACAGATTTTTAGATATTAATTAGTTAATATAAAAGTAAGTTAAATATAGTGATAAAATACAAAAAGAACAAATTTAATAGATTCAAAAGGTTTAGTGTTGTAACAATAAACTTTTCCTTTACTAGTATTAAAATTTCTTAAAGTCAAGGACAAAGAATTATAGTAGAACTAAATATAATTTGCAAAATTAAAAAAAATTAAATAGTTAATTAGTGAAATATTTAAACTATAATATAAAAATAGTCAAAATTTAAAGCAAATAACTAAAGGAGTAAGCTTTTGGCTAATAAATTTAAATATATAGAATTAATAAATTATTTTGGCGTCACTTTTATTTGGCTTACAAAGAATTTGAATTTGTAGAGGTTTGTATTGATCAATAGGTCCCGAATTCATTAGCCTATGGATTTTTTTAGATCATAAATCCTTATAACTTGCTTGTTTGTCCTTTTTTCAAAGCCTGAAAATTAATGTCATATTATCATTTCTCAAATATTCTCACTGCGTCCATAGTTTTTGCAGTTTCTTAATTTGGTTAAAATCTTTTTTTTTCTTGAAGCAACTTCTGTTGGCGAGCCAAAAATCCTGGGTAGGTTTTAAATTCCTCTTTCTATTTCTTAGTATTATTTTTCCTTAAATCAATACACTAATATATCTTATGGCAAGATATTTTGCAGAATCAACATCTATTTTATCTTTTTTAATATGAGAAGGTTAAGGACAGATTCTGCTCTTTTGTCACTGAATCCAATCGTTAGTTAAATTAAGTATGCCAGTTAATTAATCTGGCCCAATTTTATCTTAAATTCTATTTAATTTGATTAAGTTACTTTTCTATCTCTTAGGAAATAGTCTATTAGTAAAAAACTTGTTTAGGATTCTAATCATCTATTAATTAGTTGCTATCATAAGAGATTAACTTATATATCTAAGGTCTTATTTATTAACTTATTATAATCCAACTGTAACAATAAAAATCGTTAGAAACCTCTGGCTAATTATTAGGTTTAGCTGAAGAGACCTGCTTTTTCTTTAGAGCCATATTTGAATTTGATATAATAAAGAGAAAATATTCCATCTTACTTATTAATAATTTAATTATAGTTATAAGCTATAACTACTATAAGAATTATGAAGGTTACTAAAAATTTTAAAATAGAATAAAGGAATATAGTAATATTATGTAGTTTAAATAGGGAGGATCAATACTTATAGTGTAATCGATGGAAACTCTAGTACCAGGAAAAATTCCGTGTGAAGACCGGAACAAAATTCTTGGTAGGAGTAAACCAAGACAAGACTAAAGTAATGTTATGTTTAACAATGTTAGATACTAAGGTTTCTTAGGATAGCACTCCACTGGCTTTATATAAGACAAGAATTTTCAAGGGATGCTATTACTGGTTAAGACTGTAATGTAGAACCTTTTTTAATTTTAAAATCTTTAATTAAAGAGCAGATGCCATTGTGGTATTACTCGTTCTATAATCTTAGTTTTTTTTAATTTATATAATAAAAATGGATACTCTTATGGATAAATAATTACTAAACTCAGATTTAAATATAATTTTACAGCTAAAAATAAAATAAAATAAAGCAAAAGGAGGTTATAATTAAAGTCAGAATGTCCTTTTAATAAATATTCTTAGAAATATATAATTAATCACTATTTTTATTATTTGAGCAAGCTTAAATTTCCAGTCATTTTGGATATAACTGATAAAATTACCTAAATATAGTTTATTAATAAAGAAAGTAAAATAAGATTAAGCAGACTTAATAAACTTACTGTTTTATTAGTATTAAATTTTAGTAGAAATGCTTAAAAACCATATCTGAGTTGCACAAATGTTAACTTTCGTTTTTATATTGTCTTTTAGTTGATGAATTAAAATTAGGGAAATTTAAATCTATTAAATGAATTGAGCAAATTTCAAATCTTAGATAACCTTTTCATGTTATTTTCCAATAACTTATTTATTATAACTCCTTCCTTAGATTAGTTTATTAAAGATATAGAATAAAAGGAATAATAAAATAATTAATGTAGGAGTTCTAAACTTTTAATTACTAATAAATGAATATATTAGCACAATTAATAAATAGGATTATAGACCGTAGTACCTCGTTGGCACAATGTAGTGTAAACTGCACCAGATTACCTACTAGTTCTCCTGACTACGATCGACATGCTCATTTTATATATAATAAAAGATGGCTCCATAATATTAATTTTAGATACATATGTAGATGGTAAAATATTAATATTCAGCATAATTTTTATTTCTTGCTATGTTTTAAATTTCGACACTGTATTTTTAACTAACTTACTAGATTTTATAAATTAATACTTTTGGGTTAAAATTAATAAAATAATTTAAGTTATATTTAAATTAAACATTTTGAGCTCATTCTAAAAACCAAAAATTAAGTAACATTTCTAAAATGGAAATTAAAAAAATAGATCTGATAACGTATATTTCTATATAGTAGCTTTTGCTTTAAAATAAGTAAAAAAAACCTTTTTTTTAAATTTAAATACTGAATTCAATAATAACTATAAAAAAGGAAATCAAACTGTTTTATATTAATAACTCTTTGTTTTAGTAGATCTTAAAATTCATGTAAATCTACAAATTTTAATATAGATTAGTTTCATTGAAATTATAGTAAGAATTGTCAAATATACAAAAACTATTTATTATTTACTAAAACTGAGGTGAATGGGAGTCGGATTTCAATAATAATATTTAAGCTCAACTTTGTATAAAAAAATGCAATGATAAAATTTGAAAATATTTATTTAGAAATACGAGAGAAAAAATTTTCAAGGAGTATCTAAATAAATTAATAATTAACTGATTAACGTGGTACTATAATTTTTTGGATCATCATGATTAAAAAGAAATTAAATTTTATTCTTAGTAATATTGTAGAAATATAATATAAAATGCCTGGCTTCGAGAAGGGTTTTTTTACCACCTCCTCAGAATAGGTGAGAAAGCCAGAAGCACATACTCTCACCACGTCTTTTTCAACTTAACGCTCTTCTTAATAAAAATAACCAGAACTATTTAGTAGATTAGAAGAACTTATAAAAATACTAACTCCTACAAATTAAAATAAAGTGGATCTCTTCCATTAAAAGACAAATAAGAACTGAGATAAAAATTCAGAACAGAAAAGATAACACAGCTCTCAACACCTCCATTGAAAACTGAAAAAAAGACCATTCAACTGAATCGATAAAAATAATAACGAAAAAATAAAAAATATACGAAGAAGGTAAAGTACGATAATTCAATATAGATCTATTACCTTTAATTTAGACAATACCGAAATAGAACAAATGGACTCTGAGTAGATGAATTACTGATTATCAACTTATTAGATACATAAAAAAAAACTTGAAGAGGAACTAAACTCCCAGAAGGAAGAGATGTTTGTATTAAGTCAGGATTTAACAAATCATGAAGATGATGATGAAGCCCATATGGTAGACCGAAGAGCTAAAGCCGGAGTTTATGAGCAAATGACAAGTTTAGAGAATGATATCTGAGTAATGTAAGAGCAAGACGAGAAAACTGAGTAAAATTAGATTCTAGACTCAAATTAATAGAAGAAAAACTGTAGAAGCCTTCATAAGGAACTCTAATTGAAATAGAGAAACAAGAAAAGACATTTCCGAGAGCGAGAAAAAGATGCTATAATTGCAACAGCACTTGACATTTATGGAGGAAATGTCCCCAATAGAAAAAGAAAAGAATGAATATCTATGTTAACTAATAACAACTGAAGTAGCGAGCGACGGAATTCTCCCCATCGGGAAATGGGAAAATCTGGAGAAAAAAATAAATTCTCAATTCAGATTATTCAAAAGAGAGAAGTCAAGGAAAAGGAACAATTTAAGGAACGAACATGCAGGAAAGGAGATATTATACATTTAAAACTTCAATTAAGCCGAAAGGCGAACACTTTTTTAACGATTAATGATTAATATAATAAAAATATTTTTAGCTTCAACTGGTCTTTTTATTATTTTTACATCTTTTCTTAGTTTTTAAAATCAAAATTGATTGCCTTCTTTCTTTAAATTCATGAAGTTCTTCCTCAAAGGATGGAGTTAGAAGGATTATAGAAAATTCAGTTCTTGTGCTAAATGTCACAACCGAATTCATTTCTTCTACTAAAAAAATTTTAATTTTTCTCAGTTAAGTCTTTGGATATTTTCTTGCTCTTGTCCAAATTAGTGACAAGTTAAGACAGGAGAGGAGAACTCTGATACCTGGACTTCGGAATTTATTATACAAGCATTGTTACTGAGTCCCAAGTCACTTCTCATAGCGCTATAGAGAATAAGTAAGGCTTATCAGACAAAGGACACATCCTTATTTTCAGTGGTGGCATTAATCATGAGAGTACTTTTAATACAGTTTGCACTGAACCAGATTACTTACTCGGTTACTAGAGCACATCATCCATTTATCAATTATAGAAATTATAAATTTAAATAACTATAAGTTATTCGAAAGCATATAAAGAGTTTTAATTTAGATAAAGCATTAGTTTGAAAGGTTTTACTTATTCTATAAATTATTACAATTTCTTTAGTTTGATCTTATAAATGAAAAATTAAAAAAAACTAAATTTTTATGAATATCTGAATTTATATCCAAAATGATCAAAAACTAAATAAAAATTTAATTTTGATCAAAATATTTAAATATCATATTATACATTATTG
Source organism: Loxodes magnus (assembly GCA_946699065.1). Lineage (NCBI taxonomy): Eukaryota > Ciliophora > Karyorelictea > Loxodida > Loxodidae > Loxodes > Loxodes magnus. The sequence continues at coordinate 364,301 of CAMPDV010000244.1, forward strand.
AAAAATAGTTTTACAAATTTATAATTTATTTAATTTTAGTAAACAAAAACTTGTCGCAATATCATTATTATTCATATTCAAATTCGGTATATTTAGATTAAATCTTATGTAACATTTTTCAATTATAATTATTTAGCTTTTTTTTATATTTTAAAGCTTTATTTTAATTATCTAAATTAATTTATTTTTTTCATTCGATACTTATTTTTCAATTTTTTAAGCTTTTTTAAATTATTTTTAATTATAATATTACATATTTTGATATTTATTTCGTTTATTAGTGATTTTTAGTTTTTCTTTTTTCAATTAAATTTTAAACTCAAATTTACTTATGAATTTAAATTAAATTATGTAATGCTCACCTTTCAGCTTAATATAATGATATTTATGATTTCACTCCCTTCTGAAACTCTTTGACCTACATTTTTTTAAATTAATTTTCTATCTTTTTATTTTTCTGATTTTTTCATCTTTGTTCATTTAAAAATAATTATTTTAGTCTTCTTCCTTCTTACATTACTAAAAGATTTTGATTTCACTCAATATTATCAAAATAATTTTATTTTTTAATTTTTTGTTTTATGATATCTCTTTTTTTATCTTAAGATTAATATTTTCTCATATTTTTTATTCTTTTTGTTTCTTGATTTATTAATAATTTATTATATTCTAGCCTTTTTTCAACTTTTTTATATTTTTATTAATTTATTTTTTGAGATTTACTCTTTTTTTCTTTCAGATTTATATTTGTGTTTTTATTTTAATTTTATCCTAATCTGGAAACTGTATTCTTATATAATTTTCCTGTAAAAATAGCATTCAAAGACGAATTAAAATTTTTCTTATTGCTTTCAAATACTAAATATTTATTCTTGATAAGTGTGTCTTTCTGAGAGATTAATTCTAAAAAATATTAATTTTGTAAAAATTCTATAAAATATTTTTTATTTTTTATCAATTCCTTTTTTGTTACTTTAATTGAAGCTTTTTTTAAATTAAACCTTATCTTTATATTACTAATATTATTTTTGTTACTTTAAATCTCATACTCTTTTAATTTTTTTTCTTGAGAAGTTTCGTTGTAATTTTTTTATTTTCTTTAGTATAATTTTTTAAGTTGAAATCTTTAATGTACCCACTTTTTATATTCATAGTATTTTTCAATTTTTTTAATGTATTTTTTATAATTTTAGTTCTAATTTTAATTTTTTTTTGAATAAAAAATGGAAAAGAATATTGAAGGTTTTAGGAAATTTTTCTATACTTCCTCCTCTTAAGCATTAAGAAAGGAGACGAATTAAGGTACCAAATCTTCTACATTACTCATGTCTTAACTTCAATTAAATCAGTCTTCCTCTTTAGAACCTTCCAAAAAGTTATAGAATTAATCTCGCGATATAGTTCAATTAGGGAATCAATCTTCTAATCAGCGAAATTGAAGTAAGAAACAAAAAGATCAAGAAGCAACACATGCTCAAACTCAAGCTACAGAAGAAAAATCGCAGAAACAGGAAATCGTAATGCACGAGGAAATATGTTCCTTTTAATTTATAGGATCAAGTTAATATTTCTTAGCTTAAATTTTGGTCGCCAACCATTAGGAATGTTTAAAAACTGAAGGTTTTTAATGAAAAGCTCATTCTGAAAAAGGTAAAAAAAGCGAAAAGAGGAACAGAATGAGTTAAGACTAAGGTCTAAGAAAGAGAAATGGACACTTTTTGGAATCTCTAACTAAACTAGACCTGATAAATTACATAACTAAAAGCATGATTCGACAAAAAAGAAGATAAAAATAAAAGACAGAACTAAGCGAAAATGGAGCAGCACAAGCAGAGATTGAAGCCGAATAAGAGCAAACCCAACAAGGAAATAACTAAAAATCAAGGAAAGTGTTTCTGTTGTGGAAGTGCATGAAATTTTTATCTGAAGTATTTGAAATTCTAAAAGAAATAAGGAAATTATAGAATCCAAGAGTAATTTAAGAAGAAGAAAAAAGCTGGAATGAGAAGAATCTATATTAGTCCAAACGTCTCAATATACAAGATCAATATGGAAGCAACAGGATCAAAAGGAAGGAAAACCTGGAGAAAACTGATTTCCCAATCTCGAAAAAATTGGGCGTTCAAACTTTTTTTATTTAACCGCAAGGAGCACGAACTGCTGTCTTCCTAATGAGGTTGAAAATCCCTAAAATGGAAAAGCCTAAGATAATTATATAATTTAATAATAATTAAAAAAACTTTACTTGATATTACTAGAATTTTATATCTTATCTGCTTTTTCTTTTACTCAATAATTTCTGAATTATTCTAATAACTTATTGCTGAATTTTTAAATTTTTATGCTGATTCTCTTTTAATTTTTATCAGTTAATATCTATAAATTACATCTTTTTAAATGAAGGTTGATAATTTCCAAATATTTTCTTAAGATCTATTTTTATCTATTTAAATTTTGTTTTTTCATTTAATATTCCTAAATAAATACTATATTGAATTAGTTCCAAGCAATATTTATATATTGGTATTAAAAATGGTACGAATTAATTAATAAAATTAAATTTAATATTTTTTATAGTTTTTAAAGAATTGGGATTAGAATATAAATACGGATTATTAAAATTTCTTGAAAAATTAATCGACCAGAATCTTTTCTTCATAAAGTTAATTTATCTGATATCCTTGGTATTGAATTTATTGCTATTATTGTATTTCTTTCCTAATAGAAAAAGCCCAATATCTTTATTCTTTTAATTCTTTATTCTTGGTTTTTTAAATAAATTCGCATTTCTTAGTGTTAATTTTAAATCTTACGAATTTAAATTTTTTTTTCTTTTCGTTATAAAATGTTACAAATTTTTCTGGTTACTTGCTATTAAACAAAATGATTATAGAGCGCGTAGCACCTCAGTAGCGCGCAGTTCTTTAATATTTTTAAAGTTTAAAATTTTTTTGCTGAAATTTCCCAAAGTGCTAGCATTCCCTTGTGAGTATTGTCATTTCTTGGCTACTCTAAAGAATCTTATTCGGTTCTTCGCTGATGGAGTACTTCCTGGTATCATTATTATTATATATATAGAATGAAAAATTACTTGTAAAAAGTCTCTTCTCAAAAGGATTCATCTTAATCAAGTTACGACTAATAAAAAATACTTAAAGAAATCCAAGTTATGCAATTAGAAAATTTTAAACTTTTAAGAGCTGTACAAGAACTAGAAAGAAGAATTGAACATCTGATGATTAATTCATAAGAAAAAAATTGAAAATAGATAGCTAGGAATTATTAGGATAGAATAATTAGAAACAAAATTTAAACAAATCACAGAGTTAACTGAAAATATATTTCTGTAGAAAATGTCGATGAATGATCCGATGGACGCTGTACAACTGCTTGCAACAAATAATATTTCCTATCGGAAAATAATGAGATGTTGATACTGCAAGCGAACAGGGCACAAAGTTTGAAGCTGCTTCCAATTCTAATGAAAATAAAGAAAATAATAGAAAGCTAATGGGAAAATATTTTCAGGATCTATTGCAATCAAGACGGTAAACTCTACAGGAAAAAAATACTCCAGCTTAACAAAAAAGCTCCAAACATATAGCTTCAATTAACGAATTTAATAAGAAATGAATGAGATTAGACCTTTCGGAAACTATTAGAAAAAACAAATTAAAAATCCTCAGGACTTATGATAGGAAGATCCAAGCAAATATGAAGTTCTTTTATTTAACATTAAACTCTTAATTTGTAATTAACCAAATATAAATGAAATCACGTAAATTAATAAATTTATTCATTCATTAATTCATCTGCCCAATTATATTTAACTTGAAAAAAAATTTAATTTTATGGTCTAGATTTTCATATTTATTTAAATACCGTAATATATATCATAGTATATTATTGCTAATAGTAGCCCAATTAAGCTTCCTTGTAATAACTTATTTACTTGCTGAATTTTCTATTATTTATTTTAGCTATCATATATTATTAACCTTATACATCTTTTTTATAAATCATTTTTTATCTTTGCTTAATATATTTTTCTCTTTTATTTCTTATCATATTTGATTATTAATTAAAATTATCAAATCATTTTTAAAATGCATTTATGAGTGCTATTTGCCTATAATTTTTCAGTTTTATTGGCTTATTTTTTGTGAATCATTAATATTTTAAACTTTTTTTATTAATTTTACAATTTTAGAAAAATTTATAAGTATTTACCAAGTTCTTGAGATGTTTTTTTAACTAGTTCATTTGAATTGAATAAAGACCTTAAAATTTATTGTCATATAAAATTCTATTACATCTCAAACTTCAAACAATTAATTGAATTTAATAATTTAGCATCTCAAACTTATTAATATAATATGCTTTCTCATTTTTATTTTCTTTATTGCTTGTTCCATTTATTTTATCAATTTCTTTATTAATCTTTTTTATTAGTTTAAAGAAAGCTTTCATTGCTTATAATATTCATTTTTTCCCCAATTTTTAATTAATTTTTCTTGTTATATTTTAAATTAGTTCATTTTGCCCCTTTTTTTGGTTTAAAATCTTTTTGGTTTAATTTGTTATTTCTTGGTTGCTATATTTAGTAGATACCATCATGGAGAAGGGTGAAAATGCTCAGAAGAGGAATTCCTGAATTGCCTGAGGGTTCTTGCTAGCAATATGAACGTTTAGTTGACGTGCTATCTAATATCCTTAATTAAGAATTCTTATTTGGATTTTATTTAAAAATTCTGGAGCATTTGGCTTAAGAATTATTTTAATAAGTAACTTCCCCATTTTTTAAAAACTGAGATGACTCATTGGGCAGGTAGAATAACAACAAGAAATATGGGAACACTTTTTTAATATTAAATATTAATATTGAAAGAACTTTGCACCAACAAGGTGCTACACGCTCTATAATAAAATTTATTTATACTCTGAAAAGAGTAAAATTAAAATAAATTTTTACCTAAAATTAAATTAAAATATTATATATGTTAAGAATCAAACTCGATTTAAGCAAAATACCTTGTATTAAAAAGGGTGAATGGAGTGTTTCAAGATATTTATTCAAAGAAGAAGACTCAGAAGAAGGCTGGAAATGGAAGAACATTTAAGATGATTCTAAACTTTAAACTTTTTTGATTAGTGGCAAATCAAATAAAGGTGAAGTCACTTTATTAAATTATGTTATGTTAAAATTCAAAAAATCGAATTGCAGCTATGAAATGTAAATTAATTTAGTTATAAATAAATAAATAAATAAATTTTATTATAGAGCGCGTAGCACTCTCGTTGGTGCGCAGCTCTTTAAAAAACGCTTCATACTGACAAGAATGTTTGTTACTGATAAAATTATCAGATACTGATAAACCATGTTCAATACTGGTATAATTATTCAGTACTGATAAAAATGTTCAATACTGATATAATTTCAGAATACTCGTAATCTTTAATACTTGTTGGAGGTTCAAGGACATGGCAGGGTTGCTTCTCATTGCATCATCAAAGCAGAGGACGACATGTGTCAATTATGGGTACTTAAATTCCCCACCTCTGATGAAGCTTGCAATATTATTTCTTTTTCGTTCCAGAATTAAATCTAAAATAAGCCAGTGACGAAGGTCAAACTATCAGATGTCTCGAGACCAAGCCAAAGCAGAGGAAGACATAAAGTCGATTATTGGTACTTAGCTTACCCAACCTCTGATGAAGACGACCTTGTTGTTCACCTTCGAACAACTATGGCGATTTAATAAATATATATAATAAAAATTTAAAGTTACTAAAAAATGAAAAAGTAACATATTAAAAAAATTTATAAGCAAGTCAAGAAAAAAAAAAGTAGATTTATAATTAATAAAAATTTATAATTTAAAAAATTTGAATGATATAAAAATGATATAAATTAAAATAATACTATTAATTAAAATAATTAAAGTTTAGTATTGTTAAAGCGTGAAAATTAAAAACGATAAACGATAAAATATTTTAATAAAATAAATGTACAAAATGTTCAAAAAAAAGATTATTAAAATTAACTAAAATAAAAATTGTTTTCTTCTATAAGATTTAATCTAATTTTAATAAAATGGGTGTTTTAGAAATGAAATAGCATTTTAGCAAAAGTAGAAAATATTAAAAAAATATAAATTTGAAAAATATTTTTAAATAAAAGGAAATTTTACTTTATATGATCTGATTAAGATTGAATAGCATATGTTAAAGTAGAAAGAAAGTTAAAATAAAGAGAATTAGAAGTTGAGATCATTCATGAATAAAAGTTAAAGGTTAAAATTAACTAATAAAAAAATAAAATAAAATTTCGTTAATTTAAAAAGCTAACTGTCTTTATCAGTTTATTTGTCTTACATTTTATTAATTTTTCTTATTTTTCTTTTAACTTTATCAATTTTTTAAAATGTTTAATTAATTTTGCTAATGTTTTTCTTTTTTCTATTAATTTTATATTTTTTTTCATTATGTATTATGATCTTAAAACTACATTAGAAAAGTTTCATTTCCTTCTCGAAAAAAGTGTTATTTTTTCACAGATAATGACGAAAGTTAAGTCATTATGCGAAATATAAAAATGAATTCGTTATATAAAGATTAAACTTATTTCGTTCATATAATCCTTGCTAAATAATTATAGTTTATTTGAAATCTTCTATAGTTCTTCAAGTTGTTCTCTTAAAATATATGTAAATGGAATGTCTCTATATCCGAAAATTTCTTCTTAATAAAATCCTGTTCTCTCTTTTTCGGCAATATAGAAATAAATATAAAATTATCTTTAAATTATAAGTCGATTCTCATTATATATCCATAAATCTAAAAGATTTTTTGCTAAAAGTGTTAAAATTATTCTATTTAGTTTAATATTTATAGTTAAATTTATGATAAATTATTGTTTCCTTATTTTAGAATATAAAAACAGAAAAAGCATATTTAAATGAAAATTAGTTGAAGCCTATGCAGCAGGATTCATAAAAAGTAGAGATAAGCAACTTTAAAGATTTTCTTGACTTTATTCCTTTATTTAATCTATTAACCATCTGTTTTTAGATTTCCTTAATTACTTAACACTTTTATTTTTTATAATTTGAAAGCTTTAAATATATTAGTCTTCATAAAAAAAAACATGTGAAAAATTCTGTATAAATAATTTTTGAACTAAAAATTCGATTTTTAGAGTATAAAATAAGAATTACGTCATCTATCCAAGCAAATTCTACTCAAAACATAAAATGTTCATACTAAATAAAATGATAAATTTAATAAATCTTCAAAAGTCACACTGAGTAAAATTAATATTTAACAGATTAAAATTAATCTTTATTAATTTTCATTAACAGATAAAATTAAAAACTGTATGAAAATATATTCATATAATTTATAACTTTAAATATAAAATCAATGCTATAATTGAATTAGTTTGTGAAAAAAATACAAAATTCTAAAATAAGCTTTATTTTGATAATTTTTTCAAAATATTTACTATTTTTTAAATATTTTTTATCATATCTAGCAAATCTTAATGTTATATAAAATAAAACTTGCAATGGCAAACAAAAATATTTAATAAAATGGCATAATTTAAATAAAGAGTCATTTAATTTTAAATTTAGTTTTTTCAAAAACATTCGAAATAATATAAAATTACAAAAAATAAATCAGAAAAAAAAATTATTTTTTGTGTTCCTCCTAAATCCTTTTTTATTATTAAATTCATCAATAAAATTTTTAAATTATTTGTATATCTCAAATTTTTTTTAATGGATCATAAATTAATTATAAACATAAAGTTTATTACTTTTATAAATGAATAATAAATCTTTTTTGAATATAAACGTATATTATTTTTAATGGATCATAAACTTTTTTAAATAGATAATATTTTTTATTAATGGATCATAAATTATTTTAAATGGATCATAAATTATTTTAAATGGATCATAAATTATTTTAAATGGATCATAAATTATTTTAAATGGATCATAAATTTTTTAAAATAAGAGTATATTGATATTTTAAATGAATATTAATTTATTCAAAGGGAAAATAAATTATTTTAAATATATCCGTATATTTTTGTGTTAAATACATCATAAATTGTTTTCATTATAAACCTATATTATTTTTAAATGGATCATAAATTATTTTAATAAATCATAATTTTTTAAACAGATCATAAATTTTTTAAATGAATAATAAATTTTCTTTAATGGATCATAAATTATTTTTAATTGATCATAAATTTTTTTTAATATATACTTATATATTATTTTAAATGGATCGTAAATTTATTTTAAATATAAACGTGCATTATTATTTTAAGTTGATCATAAATTTTTTCGTATAAATGTTTCATTATTTTTTTGTAATTTTTAAGTTATTTTTAGCTTGAAATTTTTTTTATTTATAAAGATATCATAAAAAATTCACATTTTTTTTTCTTTTTCTTAAGATTTTTATAAGTTTAAAAAATTTTATACTAAACTTTAAGTTGCAAATTAAAGTTATAGAGATAATTTTTGATTAAAGAAAACTTTCATTTGATTAATTTTGTCTTTTTTTTATATTTTATTAAAATTTTATAATTTTTATTTTAGCCATTTTTTTCAATTAGATAAGGATAAACTAGTTGGTAACCTGTTTAAATTTATACTATATTACGAAAATTATTTTTATTATAGAACTCTCAAAAAAAAATTGTCGAGTATTTGCTAGATAAACCTATCGTATTTGAAGTTTCTTTCAAGCGGTACGAAATACTGTCCATTTATTTTGCATTATTTCTTAGGAACTTAAGTCATATCTTTGATATATTTATTTTAATATGTCGCCAGCCAAAACAAGAGTAGGAAGAACAACTTGAGACATGAAAAAATCGTCTAAGTGATTTTATAGGAAACTTTATACAGATGTATATTTATCACAAAAATTGGATGTTCGATGTTCGTCTTTTACCTTCTCCCTCTAGAATTTTGAAAAATTTAAAGACTTTAGAAAAGAGAAGGTTATCATTTTATGTTCTTAAAAATGAAGAAAAAATAGCAATTATTTAAATCGTTCTTTTCTTATTATTTTGCAACAATGATATAAAATCAAAAAAATTGAATCCATATTAATATATTATGTTATAAAATAAACCAAAATAACAATAAAAATCTATATATGATAAGTATTTGCAAATATTTAATTATATTCGATTTTATTAATTTCATTATTATATTTTCTCCTTTTTTACAATTTCAGAGTTCGTTTAAATAAATTTTAGATTTTTCTGATATCATTTACTAAGTTAAAGTTTTTTAATTGAATAGTGTATTTAAGTTTGAAAGGCGTTGTTTATTATAGATAGAAAAAAAATGGAAAATTTCTTGCAATAAATCTCTTCTTAAAAGGATTCATCTTAGTCAAAATATGATTAATAAAAAGTACTTTAAGAACTTCAAGCTATGCAATTAGAAAATTTTAAACTCCTAAGAACAGTATAAGAAATAGAAAGAAAAATAGAATATCTGATGATTAACTCACAAGAGAAAAAATTGAAAATAAACAGTCAGAAAATGTCATAATAGAAAAATTCAACCAATTCGCAGAGTTAACTGAAAGTATATTCTTATAAAAAATATAAGTGAATGATCCGATGAATGTTGAGCAACAGCCCACAACAACTTTCATTCCATATTGGAAAATAATGAGATGTTGATACTGCAAGCGACCAGGGCACAAAGTTTGAAGCTGCTTCAATTCTAATGAAAATAAAAGAAAATAATAGAAAGCTAATGGGAAAATATTTTCAGAATCTATTGCAATTAAGAAAGTAAACTGTATAGAAAAAAATACTACAACTAAAGAGTGAAACTCCATATATCTAATAGACGGTTAACGAATTCAATAAAAAGTAACTGGAATTCGACCTATCGGAAAAGATTAGAAATAACAATCTAAAAATCACCAAACCTTATGTTAGTCAAAATTCAAACAGATTTGAGGTTGATACTTATACCTAACTTTAAACTTAAAAGAGATTAGCCTAAAAATGGCAGATCCACTATAATTAATTATTTATTTATATATATTATATATATAAAAAAATGACACCTAAGAAACAATAAACTTCTTCAAAAAATCCTAAAAATTAAATAGACCTTTCTAACGACTTTTATCTGCTACAATTGGACAATTAAAAGCTAACAAAAGAAGTTAAAGACCTTAAATAAATAACCTAATCTCTAATGCTAACAATCAACAATTTATTAAATTAATAAAACCTTAGAAACAACAAAAATAGCAGACATCTTCTTAAGAGGTGGAAAATAAATTAATCAAATCGAATGAAATTGAAGACAAAAGTTTGACTAGAGGATCAATTAACTTGAGCAAAATCAACTTAACTTACGATCGGATTCAGAATCAAGAGGAATGCAGAATCCTCCTTCTCCTATTAGAAAATAATAAAAAGATGTTGATACTGTAAAAAGCACGGATATAAGGTAAACCATTGCTATAGATTCAAGAGAAAATAATATAATGAAACAAAAAAAGGAATCCAAAATCTATTTAAGATTTATTGCACACCAAACGGAATAATATATTAAAAAAAGATTTTAACCTTACGTAGAAACTCCAAAGATTACACATGCACCGAGACAATTTGAGAATTGATAAGTTGGATTTGTCTTCCAAGCAGTAGCAAGAAGACAAAATAGATAATTTATATGAATTTACGATCCGTAAAACCAGATTAATATGACATCAAAGTTTTCTGATTAAATATATTTTTCAAACTCTAATATTGTGATTAACCAACAAAAGGTGAAATCACTATAATAAATTACATTATGTTATAATTTTTTTAATTATTTACAACTTTAATTATCAAGTAGAGAAACTGTTTTTCTTATTTAATACTATAAAATAGTTTAAATCTTTGTCTAAAATATGAATTTGTCTCTTTTTAATTTTATTTTTAAAATAAATTATGCAATTTGCATTTATTTTATATGAATTTCAATATTTTAAATAACTTATGAATAGATAAATTAAAAGATTCAAACAAATAATTAGGGTAGTAAACGCATTAGTATCATTTTACAAAAACCTAAATTCTTCATTTATCATAAATGAAGTAATATTAGGTTATTATAATTCAACAAAATAAGAAATAAAAAATATTAGTTTTTTAATTGGATAATTATCCATTTTTAAAAACAAATTCTAGTGATAAAAAAAAGTTTTTAAAGTAACAATTTCAACATATAACGATTCATGATATATCCAAAATTTTTTTATTGATAATAGGTGCACAACTCTTGCTAATCAATTTGTTGATTTTGAGCCTATCTACATAAGTTCTACTCATTCATTACCTATAGTTCGTACCTCTAAGGTTACCGAAAAATAAATTACAATTTTTCAATCTTATGTAAATGGATTTTAAATCTAGTGATTTTTTTTGAACGATCATAGAAAATATACAAATTTATTTTTTAAATAAACTTATTATATAGACTTTGAAAAATTTTGCTTTTATAAATGATTTAATAATAAATTTTAGATTTCTACTTTTAAATTAGAACTTTGAATTTATTATTCTTTTATCCTTAATATATTTTGTATTATTTGTCGTTCATTCCATAGAAATAATTTATTTATAAGCATATTTTTATTTTTAGTATAAATACCCAATTTATCTTTTATACTTTAGTTTGAATTATTTTATTTAGTCTAGTAACTTAATCTTATCTGTTTTTCTATGAAAATACATTAATTTTTATTATCTTAAATAAAACAATTTATTTTAGCTGTTTATTAAACCTTTTACTCCTACTTACGAATTTACTTTCCTGAAATATCTATCATCCAAATTTTAAAAATAAATATCTATTTTCTTTCATTTATTAATGAATTAATTAAATTTGAAAAATAATCCTATTTTTTGCTTTCTATTATAATTAAAGAGATTTAAAAATATCTTAAGCAAGATTAAGTTTTAAATAAATATCAATAGTATTAAATTCATCATCATATCTATTTTTCTTCAAAAAAAAGTAATTAAATAAGATAAAAATAATAGTATTAAATACTTTATTTTGAGGAAATATTTTCAAAAATATACTAAAATTTATGATATTTTGAATTATATTAAAATATCTCAGTTTGAAATAATTAATTGATATTAAACTAAGAAGTAATATTAAAGGAAACTATTTTAAAAGATAGTTTAAAGCATGATTAAGATTATATATTTAAAATATATTTTATTAAAAGTATAAAGGATAATTGAAAGATGGTGGGAGCTGAGAATGACCTTCGTGACTAAACTTTCTGGTTTCATGGCTAGGAACAAGTTCCTTTCCTGTCGCTGAGAAAGTCTCTGGTCAGAGTTGTTTTCTGAAAGGAACGCTGTCTTTGAGATTATCCGCTCTTGGTAGGGGCTTGAAGCCTGGGTGTTCATAGCGATGGAGCTCCCTAGCAGCTGTGTCTGGAGCATAACAGAATATCCCCATTATTCCATAAAAAGAGAGCGTCGGGTCGTGCAATCGGAAAGGAGTTTCCACTCCAAAAACTCTTTTAGTTGAAATTAATTAATTAAAAATATAAAGAGAAGCTTCAAAATTTAATAACTTAAAGTTAATTAATAGATATTTTTATATAAAGAGATAAAAATCTTAAGTTAGATTTAGTATTAAAAGGATATAAGTTATGAAGCTTAATCTAATTAATTAATTGTTGAATTCAAATTATTAAAATATTGAATTTTTAGATATAAAAGAATATATTTAATTTTATTATTATACCTCATACAAATATTTGCTTAGGTAATTGAAGATATTAATATGACAGATTATAAATTTTTATATTTGTAGATTTTCCTAATAATTTCATTATAATTTTACCTATTTAATTTTTAAATAAAATAATAAAAATTTAAATTTTATTTCAAATTTCTATTTTAAAAAAGATATCAAGATTCAATTTTTAGTTTTTTTTATTTGCTTATGAGAGATAAAGAAATACAATTTTTAAAAATTAAAAGCATCATTATTGATCAAATGGTTTAATATCTTTAATAAAAAAACATTTTCTAAAACTAATTTATAAGTTGATAAAAGTAAGAGTTTGATAATAATATTTTAAAATTAAGTTAGATAAAAATTAAATCATTTTAAGATAAAAAAGTAAGATATAAATGTATTGAATATTAGATTTAGCTTTAAATTGTAATTTATTTTTATTATTTTTATGAAGATAGTAAAATATTTAAAAATAGAATATTAAAATATTGTTTCGCATTTTTATTACCAATAGATTAATTTAAAAGGGTAAAAAAAGCCTAAATAATTTTATAAATTTCTAAGAGAAAAAAATAAAATAGCAATATTTTTTTATATGTCTTATGTGATTATAGTTATATTAAAATGTGATCACATTTTATTTTTTTATTAGTAAAATATCATTTGCCGTTTCCTTTTTTTATTATACTCCTTTATTTCTATGTTTATTTATTTAAAAAGTTTATAGAATGCACTAGTTCTACGATTGCTTCTCCAACTATTGTGTTTATGAATTAGCATAATTTAATTAAATATATTTCAATACTTAGAATTTTTATTTCTAAATAACTTGTAATGTTAATGAATTAAGAATCTTATTTTATAATTTAGGTCTTAAATTTATTATTTTATTTGAAATTATATTTACCATATAATGCTTCTTAATCTGTTGTAAAATCAGTAATCACTATTTTATTTATTTTTATTATTATCTAAATTAACCAAATTTTTTTAGCTTAAGATAAAACATTATCTTTATAATAATATAATAATAATTGATTATAGTGGATCTACCTTTATTAGGTTGACATCTTTTAATTTTAGTTTTAATTATATTTGTTTTTATAGAAATTCTGCATCTTCCTTTAAAGTTGATCATATATATTTTGTTCTTTTTTCTTCACCTCAGTCTTCATCTTGCACTGAGTTTCAGTCCTCTTCATTTTTTATTACATGTTATGTAGCATCTTCAAATACTTTTTCATAATTTTTTTTATTCGCTTCCATTATTTAATCATGAAATTATATTATTTAAAAAAATTTTACTCTGAAAATTAACCTTTTCCTGTGTAATATATTTTGTTAGCTTTTTCCAAAATATTTTTCTCTACTCTTTATTTTATGTTAGACTATTAGCATTGTCTTATTAAATTTCCTTTCCTCTTGCAGAATCAACATCTTAATAAATTTTTCTGCCAGTAGATATATAAGGTTTTTTAATGATTCTCAATTCATTAGAGTCTCCTTTGTTTAGCTTTTCTAGATTATTGATTGTATTTATAAAGTAAATTAGTGAATCTTTCGTCTATATTTTAGTTAAAAATTGATATTTTACATTTCCAATTTGCTGCTAATTTCCTTTTTTAATTAGTCATTTTCTAGCTGAATCTTCACTGCAAATTGTCGCAAAGTTTTAATTTTTTCTTTATAATAGAAACTTAAATATTTAGAATCTGGTTCTCTGTGAACAGTTGTTATATTCATTTATAGTAATTCATGGTTAAGATCATTTAGTTTATTTTAAGAGGTTTTATCTATATATTTTAATAAAAAATAGGATATTATGCTTCTCAGAATAATTTTAAGTTTATAAATAGCCTCAGTATAAATATCATTATCCTAGTATATTCTGTTTATCATTAGAAAAAATACTATTATCTTCTTAGTAAAAGTAGAAAAAAAATTTTTGATTTTGAAATTAACTATTATTTTTGTTTCGATATAACTAGAATTATTTAAAAAGTTGTATAGATTTATTTAAATTTATTAAGCTTGAAATTAATACTTATATTTATAATTCCGCAATGGTTATTTATCAAATATTAACATAACATATTAATTATTTATTTATTGCAATTAAGATGTTTAGCAGTGCAAGTCAGATCACAACTTAAAATAAAGTGTTTTACTTACACTCCTCCTCCATCTTAGATTTATCTCTCCTCTAGAATCAACTCAATTTCTTCTTTCCTTTTTTAAATGTCTCTTTATCAATCACTATAAAATCTTTTGAGCTGTTCTTATTGCTTTTTCAATATTTCTTTTTGAAATTATAAAATTCTTAACATTTCTTATATAAATATCACTAGCCCTAGCAGTAACAGCATCTTTTCCTTACATATCTGCTTGATTATTGAGTAACTACCTCTGTTTACTCAATTTCCATATTATCTGGCAAAATTTTTTGTTCACTGTAATACTATAAATTTTTTGGAGATCTCCTGTTTTTAAACTATATCTCCAAGCCTTACAGTTACTTACCTTTTTCAGTCTATATATTTCAAAATGCTTGGAGTTCTCTCCTAGTTAATCATTCTTAAATCTAAATTATCTTATCCGCAATCTAATAAATCTCTAATTTTTTTATTTTCCTTTTTAAGTGCCATAAAATCTTCCTGAAGGTTAAAAATCATAAACGCAGCTGTTGAATATTGATTTCTTTTTTTTTATTTTGGATGGAAGTTCTTTTCTTGGTGGAATATTAGAATATTTTCTTTTATTAACTAAGGAGGTGCTTATTGAAGCTATTGTGTTCTTGTTTAGGTTTATTAATGAAAAGAAGAAGACTATTTTTGTTTTTGCTTCAAATTTATTTCTCTAGGGTTTTTCCGCTTCTTTGCCCAAGAGGAAGCTGGGAACAAGTTTTGAAGACTCCATTTTTTAATTTTTTTTATAACTATTTATCTTTTCATATTAGTTATATTTTTTAGAATAACTGATTAATAAATACAAGAACTACAATATTTTCTAATAAAAACTAAACATTTTTTAATTTATATATCTACATCCTTAAAATTTACTTTAATATAAATCTCCGAACAAAAAAAAACTATTCATTTTTTATGTCTCTTAACTCTTTACATATTAATTGAAAAATCAATTTTCTCTTATATTATTTTATATCTATAGTTAAATTAAAAATTTTTAATATCGCTCTATTAATAAAATTTTTTAACTTATATTTTTTATAGTATTTGAAGTATTAAAACTTATTAAATTTATAAAATTAATAAAAATTTTGAAAATATTAATTTATTTACACTTTTTCATTTTTAAATTCACATCAATTTTTAATTTGAAAATTTAAAAGAAAACGCTAAATAATAAAAAATCCTTGAATTTTTAAATAAAAGATTAACTTAAATTTTTCTTCAGATGCATAAAATTAAAATATTTTATAAATATGATATATTTAGTTAGTTTTTTTCCTTAATTTAATTATATTTTAATTTTCTTAATTATTTTTTGAAACTATTTTTACTTAATGCTTTAAATCTCAAATAATTTAAAACAATATTTTTCACTCTATCACTATTTATCTCTTTTTTAAATGTAATTTTCAATTTTTAAACAAAAATTATTTAATTTTTAATAAATCTTTAAAGAACCTGAACCTTTATAAATTTTCAGCCTGTTTTTCATCTTTTATCATTACAATTTTGAAATTTTTTTGATAAAATGATTTTTTATTTTAATTAAAAAAAGTTTAATTCTTCAAATTTTTAAGAAGAGTTTAAAAGTTAATCACACTTCTCTTACTTGATTTATCACTAAAAGAATTATTCTCCTTACATCCTAATTTCAATAAACCCCCTTAAATTTTTAAAAATTCTTACATTCTATAATAATAAAAATTATGGTTACCACCTAATATTGATAATTATAGCTAATTACTATCTAATAAAATAATTGTAAAAAAACTCCTACATACTGAAATAAATTGTTTACGCTCTATTTGAAAGTTAAATTTTATTTTACTGTCTTAATTTCACATTAACTTCAACTTACCAACTTCATTATCAATCTAAAAATTTAAATTACCGTCTTAATTTTCGCATTATATTTCATCTTACCAACTTCATTTTCACATTTAACGTAAACATACTGTCTTCATTTTCATATTAAATATAAATTTACTGTCTTTAATTTCATATTAAATATTAACTTACGAACTACATTTTCTCATTAAATTTGACTTTACTCCCTTCATTTTATATTATATTTAGATTTACATACTTAATTTAAATAATAAGCTTCAACTTACATTCTTCATTTTCATATTAAATATCAACTTACATACTTAAATTTAAATTAAAGGCGAATTTACAGTCTTCATTTTCATATTAAATTTAACTTACCAACTTCATAAACACATTAAATGTAATTTTACGAACTTCATTTTCACATAAAATATAAAGTTACAGTCTTTATTTTCACAGTGAATGTCAACTTACCAACTTAATTTTTCATAAAAATTCAGCTTACGGTCTAAATTTTATTATCAAATATTAATTTACCAGCTTAGTTTTCACATTAATCTTTAACTTACCCCCTTCATTATCACTTAAAATGTAAATTACTTTCTGCATTCAATGTCGATTTACCAACTTTATTAAAAATTAAATACTAACTTACATGCTTCATTTTCATATTAATTTTCAACATACAATCTTCATTTTCACATTAAATGTAACCTTACAAACTTCAAACACATTAAATATAACTTACTAACTTAAATTTCACGATAAAGTTCAATTTACCAACTTGATTTTTCATTAATTCTCAACTTACATACTTCAATCATATTAAATGATAACTTACGTTCTTCATTTTTGCCCTTAAGTTCAATTTACCAGCTTAATTTTTCATTAATTCTCAACTTACATACTTCAATCATATTAAATCTCAACTTACATACTTAAATCATATTAATTTTAACTTACATTCTTCATTTTTCATTATATCTCAACTTACATACTTCAATCATATTAATTCTCAACTTACATACTTCAATCATATTAAATCTTAGCTTACATACTTCAATCATATTAAATCTCAACTTACATACTTCAATCACATTAAATCTCAACTTACTTCCTTCATTTTCACATTAAATTTTAACTTACACTCTTCATTTTCAGACTAAATATCAACTTACCAACTTCATTTTCTCATTAAATGTTGACTTACTTTCTTCATTTTAATAAAATTAAATGTTCACTTACTTTCTTCATTTTAGCATTAAATTTAAAATTACTAACTTCATTTTCTCATTAAAATTCAACTTACAATCTTAATTTTCGTATTAAATGTTAACTTACTTTCTTCATTTAGCATAAATGCCAAATTACCAGCTTAATTTCCCAATTAAAATTTAATTTACAGTCTTAATTTTCGTATTAAATGTTTATTTACTTTCTTCTTTTTACATTAAATTTCAGATTACATACTTAAATCATATTAAATCTCAACTTACATTCTTCAATCATTTTAAATATCTATTTACTTTCTTCATTTTATATTAAATTTCAACTTACTAACTTTTTTTAACATTAAATGTTAATTTACCTTCTTCATTTTTCGTTAAATATTTGCTTACTTTCTTCATTTTAACATTAAATATTTACAGTCTTCATTTCATTTTAAATTTCAACTTACCAACTATATTATTACGTTAAATTTCGACTTACTCCCTTCATTTTTACGTAAAAATTCAACTTACCTTCTTCATTTTCACAATAATCTTCACCTTACTAGCTTAATTTTCAAATTAAATGCAAATTTACTTTCTTCATTTTTACATTAAATTTCAACTTACTCCCTTCATTTTCTCATTAAATTTTAACTTACATTCTTCATTTTCTCATTCAACTTTAACTTACATTCTTCATTTTCAGACTAAATTTCATCTTACCTTCTTCATTTTTACGTAAAAATTCAACTTACCTTCTTCAATTTCACATTAAATGTAAGCTTACTCCCTTTATTTTCACATTAAATGAAATTTACTCTCTTTATTTTTACATTAAAATTCACCTTACTAACTATATTATTACGTTAAATTTCAACTTACATCCTTCATTTTTGCATTAAATTTAAATTTACACTCTTCATTTTCAGACTAAATTTCACCTTACCTTCTTCATTTTCACATTAAATTTTATTCTACTTGCTTCATTTTCACGTTAAATGTAAACATACTCCCTTCATTTTCACATTAAACGTAAACTTACTTTCTTCATTATCACATCAATGCAAACTTACCAGCTTCATTTATATTAATTCTCAACTTACATTCTTTAATTTCACATTAAATGCAAACATACTTCCTTCATTTTCACATTAAATGTAAACTTACATGCTTCATTTTCATATTAATTTTCAACATACAGTCTTCATTTTCACATTAAATGTAACCTTACTTCCTTAATTTTCACATTAAATATTAACTTGCCTAAAATAAAAAAATAAAAAAATGAGAAATTTGAACTTACTTAAACTCAATTATAATTTTTCACCATTTTCTATTCCATAATAAGCTAAAATTTTTTAGTTATTTAAGATTTTATTTTTCTTTGAGATGTTTAAAATCTATGAATATAGTTTAGTTTTTTCTTAAATTTTATCCTTGATTTGCTTGATTGTCGTATCATATTTGACTAATAGTTACATCGTTTTATTATTCGGTGAAACTATTGTGATTTATAAGTTTTATTTTTGTATTTACTAGGATCTTATAATTTATTACTATAACTGCTAATTTAATTTCTTAATCTCGTTATCTTATTAACCTATTTTTTCTAATAAGCTTTACTTCTCCTAATGCGAAGCTTAAAGATCCTTATTCAAAGATGACAACTATAATTAGAGCTTTTAGTTCATGTTACTCTACTGCTAGGACATTATAATTTATTACTATAACTGCTAATTTAATTTCTTAATCTCGTTATCTTATTAACCTATTTTTTCTAATAAGCTTTACTTCTCCTAATGCGAAGCTTAAAGATCCTTATTCAAAGACGAAAACTAAATCTTAATATTGTTATTATCTTAATTGATCTAGATATAACTTTATTTGAGGTTTGCGTATTCTTCATATATTTTTGTAGATACCTAAGCAATCTACAAAATATTTTTTTTAGACTCAACTATTATCATTTGAGTTTTCAAATTCTATTGATGATTAATTGAGTTCATCTATTTGATTCCCTAAATATTTACTTATTTGTTCATCTATAGCTATTAGATTCTTAGATACTTTAGCTAATTTTTAGTTTCCTTATACTATTAGCTTAAATCTTTCTATAAGGATAAACTATTCTTAAAGATATAATTGTTGATATGCTATACAAGCTGCTAAGTGAAATTTGTCTATTATTCAATAAGCTATGTATTAGCTTAAGTTATTTAAGTTTATTAACTTTTATATCAAGCAATGCTATCTTGCAGTTATTTTAGTTCTAAACTTTTCAGTAATTAAGTGTCCTCCTTTAATTAGTAAATACGAGACTAATCAACTTACAGACAAGTTTAGTAAACACACTTGACGTTCATGTTTTTCTAGAACTAATCAGTTGCACATACTAAGCATATGTTATGCTTGCAAGATAAAAGCATGGGAACTTTCCGCTAACTGTCGAAATTTCCATAGCACGATTGGCATTTAGCAATCTAGGCTATTTCCATTTTTATTATTTTTAGAAATTAAACCTTAAGAATAAAAGATCTTAAACGCAAAAATAATTAAATCACCAGAATTACAAAATAATATAAAAACAAATTTTTTTATTTGATATTTTTAAGTTCAGTTATAGTTTATTGATTAAATAATATTTTTATCTTTGTAGTTTATTTTCCAAACATGATATATATATTTTAAAACCAAATCTATCAACAAAATTTAATTATTTATTTATAATGATAGTTATAAAAAACATAAAAGTGTAAATTTAATTTAAACAACATAAATTAAAAAAAAGCGATAAACATTTGCTTTTTAAATTAAAAATAATATTATTAAATTTTTTTGATAGATTTGGCTTTAAAATATATATATCATGTTTAGAAAATAAACTACAAAGATAAAAATATTATTTAATCAATAAACTATAACTGAAGTTAAAAATATCAAATAAAAAAATTTGTTCTTTATTTTTTTGTTTTGTTATAATAATAATAATTAAAAATTAATTATAGTGATTCTAACTTTAAAAGGCTCATCCTGCATTAAAATTTAATTTTTTTGTTAAATCTTAAATTTCCAGTTTTTTTTTGCATCTTTTTTGAATAAAAAATCAATTTGTGATATTTTACCATTTTTATAATTGGGATCTTGGTTCAGTCAGGTTCACTATCTAGCATCTGTTCGTTTTTTCTTTGTTGTGCTAATGTTATATCCCTTAAAATTTCAATTAATATATATATTTTCTTTCTACATAATTATCCATTTGGAGGGCAATATAAATTACTGAATAATTGCCAAAATTTTAAGTATTCTTATTATTATTTCCGTAAAAATATCAATATTATCTTACCATATTGCCAATTCTCCTGCAATATTAGCATTACTTTTTTCTCCTATAAAAATAAATTCTTTCCCGCTAATCTTTAGGCTCTAAATCCATTAAGTCATTCATCGACGTATCTTAAAGAATTAAATTTTCCGTCAAATCTGAAAATTAGTTGAAATTTGTTTCTAATTACTTGATTCTCACATTTATTGAAAATCTTGTGTCATCTTTTTATTCTTATGTATTAGAAATAATTTTTGCAATTTTTCCTTCAAGCTTAAGTGCTTATCTTAAAAAGTAATGTTTTTCTTCTTTCATATTTTTAAGTTCTTTAAGTATAGTTTGTTAATTTTAGTGTGACCGAAATAAATCCTTATAAAAAGAGACTTTTTGCAAGAAATTTTCCATTTTATTTAATTTAATAAATTTCAAGAAAAAAATATTAAAAAATGTTGTTAAATAATTAATTTATAAAAATCATTTTATTTAGCTTTTAAAAAGAATTGAAAAAATGATATAAAAATTGTAATAAAATAAGTTATGATTTTTTAAATAAAAATATATTAGACTTATAACAAATTAATTAATTTTTTTGATATAAAAGGTTAGAGCTATCTTTAGAGGAAATTTTTCCTCTAATTAAAGACGATTAAAATTTTTATATTCATTTCTCAACTTTATATTTATTCATCTAAATCGATTTAAAACTGAGATAATTCTTCTTTCTCTTCAATAACTCATAGAATTTCTCTTATTTCTTCTTGTAATTTTTCTCCAGCTTCTCTAAATAAATTCTAAGGTCATCGTCATCGTTATCCTTTTGAAGCCATTTATTTTGATATTATTAATTCAAGATCCTGTTTGAGTAATGTCATACTTGAATCAATTAATACCGGATTCTTTCTGTAAATACCTCCAAAGCTGTTTGAAGTTAGATTTTTAATCGGTAATTGAACTTTTTCTTTAATTTTCTATGGATTTGTTTCTAGATTTTCTTATTTAAACAAATTTGGAAGTTAAGACTTCGCTTTAAAACTAAATTTATCTTACCAAGCCTTGATCTTATATTTTTTATCTTACAAAAGAAGTTAAAGATTCTAGTTTTCATCCTTCAGGATCTATATTTCATATTCATCTTCTCAATTAAGAAATAAAGCTAAATAACATATTGTTCATGGAGTTTCTCCAGCTTTTTCAGTTTGTTACGGAATTCAGTATTTCCAATCTTTAACAGAAGTAAATTTATCTTTTTTAAATTCTTGGTTCTTGTTAGTTGACTGAGACTTATGATTGATCTTCTAAGATTAGAATTTAAGGTTAAGATTCGCGTGTTTTTTCATTTTTTACCTATTAAACATTAAAAAATAAAATTTTAAGCCTAAATTTATTTAAAAAAATTAATTCAAAACACTTACTGAAAGGAAAAAATAAATTAAAAAATTAACAAATTGAAAGAAAAAATATAGTTGTGATCAATTTATTTTATTATATGATTACATCACTAAACCTTGTAAAAATTAAAAGTAAGAGGAACAAACACGGACTTAAGATATATGAAGATTAGATAATAGTATAAGCGATTTGAGGCTAGAAATTAAGAATTATTTTTAAAGAAAAAAAGCTATTTGTGAGTATATAAACTTATTCCCTTTATGTCAATTAATAATCTTCATGATAAATAGAACACCAATAATTTAAATGTACTAAAAAGTTTAAATATAAATATTTATAATTCAAGCAAATTCACATAAAATTAGTCAAACTTAAACAGACAATATAAGTAAGGATAAAAAAGCATAAGTTTAAAGTCTAATGTTCAAATGCTTCATCTATTAAAATAAAAATTGAATAATAAAATCAATTTTGCTAGACAAGATTGCTTGATGAGTTATAATGCTGAGCCTGCGCTCGGATCATAAAATAAAAGAAAAAATTATTATAAGTTGCCAAGTTACAAAGCTACGTTATTTTTTAAAGCAAAAAAGGATAATATTGCATATTAGAAGCATTAGCTTTGTATTGACGTCATAATTAAGAAGTTACCAACATACTAGCTTAAAATTTAAATTTATAAGCGTTATCTTCATAAATTTTGCAAATGAAAAAATAAAAAGTTAAGGAAAAACATAAAGATCTTAGCAAAAATGCTTAAATAATGTTCAAACAAGCTAAAAGCATAATAAACCCAAAAATTCGTAATTAGATGAATTTTAACTTTAATTAACAACAGCATTTATTGAAAATTGAGAAACTAACATTTTCGATAAACATTCGAAACTAAGTAAAATAGATTTTGACTTCTCAAATAGAAAAATAGATGGAATATTTTGAAAAAAATCTTTTATCTTAAATTAGGAATTAAGTCATTTATAAAATATGCCTCTTTTTACGTGATTTGAAATTAAAAAAATTAGATCTTAACTTGCAAATAATAAAGCTACAGGTAATGATGGTCTAAAAGCTGAGCTTATTAAATATGGAAGTTAAGATTTGCATCAAATTATTACAAGTTTCATTAATAACATACTTAGAACATTTAAAATACCTAATGAAATGAAAAAAATAAACATTCTTGCAATTTTCAAAAAGGGAAGAAAAAATTGATGTAATTGACGACCTATCTCTTTATTGAACTGTCTACTTAAAATTTATGATAAAGCACTAACATAACGACTTTATAATTATATTTATGAACGAAACATTTTACATCCAGCCTAATTTGGATTTATTCGTAAACGCTCCACTACTTAGCAAATTTGAACTATTTAGTAAATTATAGACTTGCATCCTAGATGATCTCATAAAAAGTAATAAATTGCTACTTTAATAGATGTAGAAAAAATGTTTGATAGCATATCTAGGAAATTATTTTTTGATCATCTTAGAAGACTTAGGTTACCTTTGGACCTAATATTGGCACTAGAATCTTTTTATGATAATGTTGATGCTAAGTTTATAATTAATGGGTATCTTACAAGAACAATTAAATATAACAATGAAGTATTATAAGGAAGTAGCCATGCACCTGTACTTGCAATTTTATACTATGATATTGTTATAAGATATTTAGAAGATAATCAGAAGAAATTAGGACTTCAAATATTATCTAAAACTTTCGTAGTACGAGCCTTTGCTGACGACTTAATCCAATTATTCTCTTCCTAGAAAAATGCCTAAAAATTATTACAAGCTACATATTCAGTTTTTGATTGAAAAAAATTTACAATTAATGTAGCCAAGTGTGAAGTAATAGAATTCTTGGAAAAAAATCAATAAAAAGAAAGCTAACTTTCTATTTATCTAAAGCTTAATGGAATATCAATTACTTAAAAAGATGAAGCTACCTATTTAGGATATTAGTTATGAATAAAATAAAATTACAATGTACAGCAGTTGCTACCAAATACAGAGTAGCTATTAAAAAGCTACAGCAAAACTTTCTAAATATGGATTAGTATCCCCTCTCAGCTTCAAAACTCTTTGTAGAACTTTTATTTTACCTAAAGTTGAATATGGAAGTGATATTACTCCGTGAGCTACTATTTCTGGAATTTAAGGAATAAAAAAAAGATAAAAAATCGCAAAGATTTATCTCAAGATACGCGTTTAGATCTTAAGAATTCACATTCAATGAGTCATGTTTTATTGACCTAAACTGGCTTCGTTTACACATTCGGCAACTCAAAAGTTAATACATTTTTGCTAAAAATTAATATTATACAGCAAAGAAAATCCTAACTAAAACATTGCTTTTTTATTATAAAAATGCACTAAATTTAATTTACCATACTAGAAACATATAAAGAAAGGTATCGATATGAATAAATTTTGGCATGTCACATGTTTAGATTAATATGGATTTTTATAAACTTAATGAATAAAAAATAAAACATAAATTCTTAAGGGAATGGCTCTCTAGGAATACACTTATGCCAACAACAAAAAGAATTATAGACTAAATAGAAAATAATTAAAGTGTATTTCCTGAAATTACTTATATAAAATATAATAAACACTATATTAGAGAGACTATTTCTATCTATAAACTAGCACTTTTTCTTATAATTTTCAATAAGATCTTAGTAATCGCCACATTAACGTTAGATATAGCATTATTTGCTTATGTGACTAAGACTTTGATGAAACTGATCATATTTTTGATTGCTAATACTATGCAGATATTATTGAGGAACTCGAAAGTCATAAAGCTTTTAAAGAAAAAGAAAGAAGAAACTAATTTTTTATGACTAAAACTATATAAACAAACTCTTTTCAAAGAATACAATTCCTAAAATAGACAAATTAATCAAAAAATTTCATTCTAAATTACTAAAAAAACACATTGAAATGTTTAATCTACAAGATGAGCTTTTAGAAGAGTTTCTAGAAGAAAAAAGAAAAATTTCATCGAGACAATAAATAAAAATATATGATAGAGATAGAACAAGAAGAAGCTTGATTGACATAACAAATTTTTATCTTTCAATATATTTGTAATATTTATAATCTTAGCTATATCTATTGCAACTATGTCTCAATATTCTTAAATATTGAAACTATTATATTTTAATTAATTAATTAATTAAAAATATTATATATATCATTTTTAAATAGAGTGGAAAGCCCTCTCCTTCGGATGCTGCTCAGAGGTCCAGCAAAGCAATAAAAAAATTAGCGCGGACGGAGGACAAATCGGAGAAAGAGAAACAAATAACAAGAGAAGGAAGATTCGACAAACTGGAGAACTCTGAATGCCCCAGGAGGAAACTTTCTTCATCATAAGTCGGGGAAATGTACCCGTAATCACATATTGCATCCTATACTTTGGAAGGAAAATTTACAGGGACGTACTGCATGAAGAGAAAACAAGGATAGAGAGATCAATAAAATATTTTTCGACATTAAATAAAATAAATTTAGAAAACTGCGCACCAACAAGAGTGCTACGAGCTCTATAATCAAATCTATTTATTTATATATTTATATATTTTAAAATAATATAGTTTAAATTATTTAAATTATACACTCTTAAACATAATGATTTTACTTTATTTTATAAAAATGAATAGTAGATTATTCTTAGCCTGAAATATTTTAATTTTAATTAAATCTTTCTACATTCTATTCAATTTAACTTAGTAAGCCTTTAATATAATTTAATCATTATATTAAGTCGTATAAGTTAAAAAGTGAAACCAAACTCAATTATTAACCACATATCTACCCCAGTCTTCCATATTCATCTAAATATTATTTAAAGAACAACTTCTCAATCTCATTCCATATTCACTATTAAAGCGTTTCAATCCTACTGATATTAAGCTAATATATACTTACCTATTAACCAGATAAGACTGAATTCAATAATCTCTATATATTCCAGCATCTAATCTCTGTACTTGAACCAGATATTAAGCATCTATTGTCAAGAGATACCGAAACCGATGCTACAGCAGAAGAATGACCATTAAGAGTTTAAATACACCTACCAACTTCCAAATCCCATATCTTTATTGTATAATCTTAACTACCCGATATGATAAATTTATTGCCATTCGTTACTGCTATTGAATAAACTGCATCCGTATGATCTCTCAAAGTATTCTTACAAGTACCAGTCTCCAAATCCCATTTCTTTTGTCTAATCAGCACTTCCAGAAACGATTAATTTACTAAAACTACCGAATAAACATAATGTATATGTTCATTTAAGGTATTCCTACAGGTCAATGTTAATGTATCCCAGATTTTAATACTATAGTCATCAGCACATGATATAATATACTTATTGCAAGGTGTAAAAACTATTCCACGTATATATCCTGAATGCCCTTATAAAATATGAGGATATTCTGTAATTATATTAGATAGTTAGCATTGTCCATATTACAGTTAATAAACTTAGTATTACGAAGATTACATTACGATAAATTAGTATTAAGGAAATTACAGCTATTGAATATCATATCAGATAAGTCTGCCTTTACTAAGTTTAAGTCTTATAAATTCATTTGGTAAAACTCAAAATTATTACTCATATAGTTACATATCGTAATAGCATTAGAAGCAGCTAATTATACTTCTTAAGAAGTCCTTGATAACTATGCTATTTGAAGTAAATTTTAAATGAGCTCTTAATCATCCTTTAACGAAGATAATTATAGTAATATTTAAGTCTTCTCTATCAAACTAGAATTATTCAAAGGATTATATTTCAAAGATTAGATATTTATACTATCCTCCTTAATCTAAGCTAGAAATTAGCATAACGTTTTGAATTCAATATTAGTGAAATCTTAGATGTCATACTTTATTAAATTTCACTATTCTTGATCTTATGAAGGATACTTAACACAAAGTGGATTTATCTGATTCTCTTATTAAATTAACTATTACTCGAAATCCCTAAATACTAATTAGCTTTACTATTCCTCTTTTTCTTAAACTATCAGAACTTAAAGGGACTATATCAGATTTTATGACTTATCTAATTACTAATGATTCTCTTATTCTTGTAGATCTTACATTGCATATTGAAGATGATGTTAAATCTCTTAGATAGGCTATTATTTAGATTCTTAATCTTATGTTCTCTTAATATGTTAATTTGAAACCTTACTTCCACTTAAAGACCTTAAAATTTAATCTTTCTATTATAAGATTCTATTAGTTGCTACACCTTATTCTATGTCAGTAATTATTAACCTGAATTCTCCTTTAAGAATAAGAAAATATTGAAAATATTTTGCTATATATTGTAAAGCAAATTTTATGGATTACTCTCCAACTCCTACTTTCTCTTCAACTCCCTGATTTCACTCTGAATCAATTAGAACTCTTCCTAAATCTATTAACTTCTTTTATTTTGATCACATTGGAAGATATTGTTTGACTAAATTAATTTCTATTTATCACTTGACTGAATATTGGATATACGCTTTAACAAATTTTCTATTTAGCTGACATCATAAGCATAACAACCTATCAAAGTTTTAAAGATTCCTTCCAATGATTTTGAACATTTTTATTTCAATAACTTACTACTTTCCTTAATTGCTTATCTTATCCTTAGCAGCTGATTTTATTTACTAGCATATTTATCTTATAGCCAATTAATTTACTAATTGGAAATAATTTAATTAAAAGTATCTTATTATTGATGAGAATTCTCCTAAGATTGCGTTTATACTTGTAATATAAAATTTGGTAAATCTTCAGGCTTTATTTTGAAAGTTTCTTAATGATTTTTGCAGAAAATCATTTAAGTAACTTGTTGAACTGTTCTAAGACACTTCAAGCAAGATAAACATCCCCAAGGGATTTACTTAGCAATGCGCTTTTCTTAATGGTAAGTTTTGTGACAGTTTAAACACAGTTAGACATCCATTGAGTCTAAAAATTATAAAAATGAATAATTACATTGGAAATAAAGTAAAACTACGAAATAATAATAACTAAATATCTGAAATTATATGCAATAATATACTTTTATATTAGCTATATTCAAATCGTATTTACAACTAAAAAATTTGAATTAAATATAGTAAATATAACTTATTTTCTTTATCAGTTTTTTAGCTTCTAAGTAAAACTTATACCTTTCTATATTAAATAATATTATCCATAGAGATGCTTTTTTTCTTTCTATATCAGTAGTAATATTTGCTAAAATTAAAAATTAAGATATACTATTAGTAGAGGAGAGTGCTAGAAGCGTTAAAATTTAAGGGCAAGGGTTTTAATAGCAAAATCTTATTTTTAAAGCACTCAGAGTTAATATTAATGACTCTTTCGAGAAAATTATGAGCTACAAACATGTGAAAGTATTGACTGAAGATTTATCAAAGAAGTAGAAACTCAGCGAATTCAAGACCTAAATTAAGAATTTAATTCCTATATGGACCTTAAAAACTTAAACAAGCAAATCCTAGAAATTTCTAGGGAAGAAGATGCTAAAATGATATTAGACCTTATCAACAAGATTTAGAATCTGGAAAAATAAATAAATGTCTTGTTCAAGATCATGAGGAAATAAATACAATAAAACATGATCTTTTACAGCACGAGAATAACAAAGAAGTTCACATAGGAGTCAAATAAGTGAAAACAGGAATATTACTATAATTAGTTATATTTTCTGCAGTCTTGATGATATTCTAAGAATAATAAGCAAAGGATTTTGCTAAATGAAAAAAATTAAATTATCCATTTTGAAAATAACTACTTTTTTTTAGAAGTGATCTTCAAGAAAGACATATTCCTTAAGAATATGATTAATGCTTATGTCAAGAAAAAGAGACATTCTAACACATATTCAAATGTAAATACTACCAAACAAGTATAGATAATATTAAAACCTAAATAGATAAAATTATTAAAAGCAAAAATAAAGCGTAAAATAATATAAACTGAGAAAATATTTATGAAAATATAGAACAAGAGCTCTTAGAATATAATTAAAACATAATAAATTAAATATTTTGCAAAAAAGACTATATGACTCAAATTGATAGAATAATAAAATCTACGTGAAGCAGAATAAAATAAACATGAAAACAAATATATTCTTTCTAAAACTTAATGAAAATAAGACAAGTAAATCTAATCTTAATGAGACAAGAAGAAATACTACAACATTTTCAAGAGTACTTAAAAGTAGAAGTGTATTGACTTTAGACATAAAACTTCAAAGCTATTAAGCAAACTATATTATTTTTAATTTAATTTAATTTAAATCCATTTTGAAAAAATAAATGAAAAAATATAAAAAATAAAAAAAATCTAATAAAAAAACATAATAAATAAGTCAATTCTAAGTGGTGCTATACATTTGAAAATTGAATAGTCAATAATCTGGTCTTTAAAAAATTAAAAACAAAAAAAAAACAGATTTTTAGATATTGCAATAAGCTTGGACAATATTGGAAAGATGTTGAGATTGAGAAAGAATTTGTTAGAAACCAAAAGACAAAATTTAAAGGAAGATTTACCTCCAATTATTCGGCATTGAATAGCTATATCTATAAGAAGAAGGCAAAAATTTTTGATCTGTTTGAGAAATCCTTGAAATATGAAACTTGGAGAATGTAGAGATACAAGGGACTAATAGCCAGCTAGGCCGAAGGAAAATAAATTTTAGGTTAAATTTATAAAATAAAGATAAGTAAAATATAAGTAAAAAGATATTCAAGATAAAAAACTATATATTGATATCTTAAAAAATATAATATAATTTTAAATAAAATATTAAGAAAAATCGTCCAAATGGTTTAAACACCCAAAACATAAGCCTTTAGAAATTTCTCATGTAAGTTAAACCAAACAGTTATCTTTTTTATTATTATTACAAATTAATATATTAATTTTACTTTTTAGGTAGCATAGCATAATATATTATTGTTTTTCACCTTTTTTTTACCAGTTATGAGTATATTATTTAGAAAATTATTCACCTCAAACTTGCTTGGATCTTCATTGCTATAAGTTTTGATTAATTTAAGATTATTTTTTCACTATTTTTTTCTATAGATCAAATCCCAATCATTTTCTATTGGATTTATAACTACTTTTTGGAGATAGGGAATATTCTAATTCCTTTGATTTTTTCCTGTGAAGCAAATCTTCTTTATTGCAATAAATTATAAATAATATTTTCCATTAATTTTCTATCATTCTCTTTTCTTTTTGCTTAAATTAGTAAAACTTCGTACTTTATGTCCAGGTTTCTTTCAGTATCAGCATATCGTTACTCTTTTGTAGGGTATATAATTTTTATAAGTAGTTGCTCAATTTCCATTGATTTTTGATATTTTAGGATTGCTATGGCTTACAATTTTATTTATTTTAACCTTCCCTCACTATTATTCTGTCTATCAATTTTTCCTAAATTTGCTACAATGATGGTTTTAGAGCTAATTTCTATCTTAGAATTTACTTTTGAGATTTTATAAATTCCATTGCTTAACAAATCTTGCGCTCGCTAATAAAAATCACTAGCAATCTTTACTTATTTTTCGATTCTCCACCTGAAGGGGGAAAATATTATTGATAAAATCCTACTAAGAGTAATTAAGTTTTGTGGGAGAGGTTTGTTTCTTACGAGCCATTTTTTATATATATTAAAAAGGCAAAAAATGGGAAATAAAGAAATTAGAAGAAGATATTAGATAGACAATTTGCATTTAATATAGATTGATTTTTAATTTGAATAAAAATAAAATATTATGCTTGCTTAACAATATGTAATTTAATAAATATTTAGATATAAAAAAGGAAAATTAAGATTTATAAAACATCTAAAATTTATCAAAAAGAGTAGGAGATTAGCAACAATAGAAGAAAAGGGGGGAAGGTTGTAGGAATCTTCGTTTATATATAAGGCAAACTATTACAAATTAAATAGAATAGGCCTTCGATAATCAAAAAGAAAAATGAATTTATATATGATGAAACTGTTTAAAAACTGAAATAATAAAAAATTGGAAAAACAAAAGAATTATATTATTCCCCTAAATAAGCCAGAAATGTAAACTATATAGTAAGAAATGAGTAGATGTTCAAAAGATAATTTTATGCAGTTTTTTAGAAATTCTTAATTCAAATAATTTAGTAGCAAAATATATAAAACTAACTCAAATATTACGAAGCTAAAATTTCCTATTTCCTTCTACTAATTCATAAAAGTATGATTGTCGTAATACTCACTTAATTATTCATTTATTTTCTTCTTTATTGAAAAAATAAAAAGATTAGTAAATTAGAAAAGAAGTAACAAGTTAGTACATAAAGAAAATATAAAAAAGTTAAATATAACGAAAATATTTCCTCAGTTACAAAAATATAATTAATTTCCCTTTTGGCTATATTTTTAAATAAGTTAAAGAATTTTTAATTTTAGTACTGTAAGAAATAACAAAATTAGATTAAAGCTTTAATAATTCTAGATTTTTAATCTATAAATAATAATAAAAAATGTATCTTAAATCAGTTTATAGATAAATAATTAAAATTCTATTTATTTTTAAATTAAAAACTGGTAAGTATTTTAAGATTATTTTAGTATTAATTATTTTAATAAATTCTCAAGCTAATAATATTAAATTCATCTATAATTAAAGGTAAAGCTATGATGTTTAGTTATTAAATAATAATTTATTATAAGTAAGATTAAGAAGATCTAAAGGCCATTCTTGAAATTAGCCTTTAAGCTCTCATACTTATTTTAATAAGAAAGTAAATTTAGTAAAAGGTAGATTGGATATAAAGTATAGAAAAAGAGTTTTGAACCATAAGATTAAGATTTTAAATATCCTTTTTATAAAATAGTTATAATTAATTATAGGTATTCCACCTTTAACATGTTCATCACTGTATTGAAGTTTAATTATTTCGTCTAGTCTTTAATTTAAACTCCTCGTCTCGATAGTATTCCTTAAAAAATATCTATTTTAATTACTTAGATTTTTTTTATTATTGGAAACTTGCTTCAGTCAAGTTTAATGCCTAGCATTTGATTGTTCCTTCTTTAATGTGACATCATTATGTCTCTAAGAATTTCACTCCCTCTATATATTTTTTTGATGTATAATAACACATTGGAGTGTAATATAAATAATGATTAACATAATTTAAGTTTTCTTTTTATTTTCGTTTAAAATATCTAGAGTATCTTATACTAAGACCAAATCTCCAGCAATATCAGCATTATTTTTCTTTTGTGTAAATAAATTTTTTCTGGTTGATTTTTAGTTTCTACATCCATAGAATTGCTCATTGTCAAATTGATATAAATATGCTTTCCGTCAACTCTTCAATTTAATTAAATTTAGTTTCTAACTACTCTATTAATGTTAGATTATGTTTTTCTTATATATGATTCATAATTTGCTAGTATATAATCTTTCTATCTTTAGATTTAGTTGATTTTTTCTTTTCATTTTGTTCTGCTACTTCTTCTAGTATTTCAGCATTTTTTGAAGTTGTGAAATATTTTGCTCTTTTTTAAAGATACTTCCGATAGTTGTAGTAGAAGCATCTTTTCGTTTCCCTTTTAGGCTTAAATCTTGAATTTATTCTTCCTAAATTATCATTCGGGCAATTTTATTGTCTTTTTAATTCCATTTATGCTCACTTTTGCTAAGATTCTTCAACTTTCTCCTTCAACTTTCTCCTTCAGCTAGTTCTTTCTGTTTCTATTACTAATTTTTAATTTTCTAATCTGATCTTGTGAAATATTTCAGAAGTTTTTAGGTCTCTTATTATATCATAATTCTTGATCTTATTTTTAGTTTTTCTATAAATATTTTATTACCTTTCTTCAGGTTTTGCTATCTTCCTAGAGATCTAGTATTACTCTAACCAGCTAATAAATAGTTTATTTATTATTTTGTTGTAAAATTAGAGACATCCAAATTAATTATATTTTAGCCTAATTCCTAGGTTTCTCTTCATTAATGGTTGTCTTTATTCGGTTGGTGACTTTTTTTATGCCATTTTGTTAGTCCCAGGCTCTCTATATGTTAATAGCTCCTTTTTTGAGCCTTGAAAATTCTTGGTCTAATCTGTGGCATATTATTTTATTAAAAATATAAAGCAAAAAACAGATAATAATTAAAAAAGAAGCATAATATACTTCTATAAAATAAGATTTAGGTAAATGAATAAAGAACTGCTCATTTAATCTAAATTTTGTTAATTTATAGAAAAAACAGTTTAAATAGTTATATTTAATCAAATAAATAAACAATTATAATGTAAAAGGTAAGGAGAAATAAGAAATGCTGTAAAAATTAATGCTTAATCAGTTACCATAACTAGCTTTTCCTATTTCTAAACTTACTGTTTTGCTAAATTATATTATAAAATTTATATTTTAATCACTCTTAACTTTATAGATTTTATCTTTCATCATTCATCGTTTTTTTAATCTTAATATCATCAGTTAAATTTTGAAAATATTGACTAAATAGGTATATTGATTTACATTAATTAAGAATTTAACTGAAAAAATTAAATTAAAGCATTAAATTAAAACTAGTAACTTATGATCAACTCTACATAAACTAGCAGTTCACTTCTCATAGGTAAATGGATGTAGATCTTCAGATAAAAATTTTTCATAAGAATCTACGAAAAAAAGAATTGAAAATGTAGAACAAAACACAGATAATTGATTGGAGCCTAAAGAAGAATAATAAGAAAGCACAAGAAACAGCAAGGAAAAGTTGGAAGATGGAAAGAACGATGCTTGTACTTTTTGAACATAATTAAAATGAAATATCTGATTTATATCAGTAACTTCATTTCATTAACATTTTTATTAAAATGATTTCTTCTTCTAAAGCATTAAAATTACTTTAAATTTAATTAATTTTAAAATTTAACTTTTTTTGTAAATGTAGAAATATTAAAATAAAAGAGATATTTTAATAATGTATTTCATTTAAAATTATCTCTTATAAAAATGAATTTCTAGTAACTTTTTTAATTTACAACAGGGTTAAAAAAAGCACATTTGAAGTGATTTCTTTAATAAAATTATTTTTATAAATTTTATTCTTAAAGAGCGCTTTCATTATAATATTTAGGACAAAATTAGTTTCAAATAAGAAATTAAAAAATAAGTTGAAATAAAAAGATAATTATAATATAAATATATATCAATAGATATTAACAGTTTTAGAATTATTATTTAATTCTATTAGCATTTAATATTATTTATAAAGTTATTAAACCTTTACAGTGATAACTATTTATTTTACATTTTCTTATGAATTTACATAAATAAATAATAAATAAATTTGATTATAGAGCGCGTAGCACTCTCGTTGGTGCGCAGCTCTTTAAATTTATTTTATTTAATGTCGAAAAATATTTTATTGATCTCTCTATCCTTGTTTTCTCTTCATGCAGTACGTCTCTGTAATTTTTCCTTCCAAAGCATAGGATGAAATATGCGATTATGGGTATATTTCCCCGACCTATGATGAAGAAAGTTTCCTCCTGGGGCATTCAGAGTTCTCCAGTTTGGCGAATCTTCCTTCTCTTGTTATTAGTTTTTCTTCTTCCAATTTATCCTCCGTCCGCGCTCATTTTTTTAGTTGCCTTATTGGGCCTTTAAGCAGCATCAGAAGGAGAGGGCTTTCCACCCTATTTAAATTAAATTATAATATAATAATAGTCAAGAAAGCCAAAATTATCTAATTATTACTTTTTATTAATCTAATATTTTTAGATTTTATGAACAGCTTATTAAAAATATTAGGATTAAGATTATATACTCTAGAAGAAAAATAATTAAATTAAATAATAAAAATAAAAAGAGTAAAGTAAACATTAATTTTCTCATTTTAAAGCATCAAATGTCGGACATAACCATTTATGTTATTCTGGAATGAAGGTAAGCTTTTTGGAATAAGATCAAAAAAAATAAAAAGCTCCTGATAGAAACAAACTTTTATAACGGCTGGAAGTATAACTACTTAAAGCTCGAGATGAAATTAGAAATTTATAAAAAAATGGCCAGCTGCTGATGAATTAGGTAAAAGATAGAAAAAATTAAATAAATTAGATTTAAGAAAATAAAAATATCAATATCTTTGGAAATTAGGCAAACAGTGATTCTCAAAAAAGAATAAATTGATTTGATGAAACAACAAACCATCAATAATGTAATACAAAAAATATAACTAACTCTGAAGAAGCATTTCAAAGATCTATTAAAATCCAACAAGAATTACTGCAATTCTAACAGAATTTACATTCTAAAGATATCCTTATGCAGCAGAGCTGTCAGAATAAATATAGATTATGAAAGAGAAAATAGAAGAACATGAAAAACTAATTAAAGTTCTAAAAAATAAAATAGAATTAATGAATGAGAATCTAAAATAAATCCAAGAAGAACTCAATTAGTAAAAATAATTTTTTAATCTGATGAAAAGGAAGTATACATAAGAGATGTCTAAACCAGATATTTTATGGTCAAAGTTGAATTATATTCATGAGAGAAGAAATTTATTTAAACAAGGAAAATTCATAAGAAAGAGTACCTATTAACCAAACTATTTTTAGTTAAGTAAAAAAGTTTATTATCCAGTCAATTAAAATATAATTTGAAGTTATTCAATTTAATAAAAGGATATCTATTTAACTTAATGAAATATCGTAAAATATTTATATTAATTTTATTGCATATAAAATTCAATTTTATTTAGTAACTTTTTATTAATTATTGCTTCGTTTCCTTTAATATATATCATATTAGAAAATTCTTTAAGCAATTATACTATCAAATATTAATAGCAAAGAACTCAAAATCTTATAAGTATCTAACTGTTAAAAAATTAGTCGCAATACTAAATAATGTAGAAGTTAAAAAGCAATCAAGCTAATAATCAGTTATACTGAAATAACAAAAAAGGGGTAAAATAAGTAAAAAGAAGTAACATGCTGAAATAAAAGATACAAAAAATAAAATAGGAACCTTAGAGAAATGTTAAACAGATGATAAAAAATGATAAAAAGGAGTACCAAGCAAAAATTTTAATCCTAAAGTATAAAAATTGCTTGAATAATTATTTAAATTACTAGCGAGAAAAAAATAGTTGATAAAATAATAAAAGATCATTTAACTAAATAAACGCTGAGAAAAATGAAATAAGCTATCTTAGATCTATGAAAAAACCAAAGTTTAATATCATGAGAGAAAAAAAGTATTGCCAGAATCCATTGAACAAAATAAGCTTCAATAAGTAAACAGCTAGCTTCCACGACTAATAGATGCAATCACTTTATACTAATTCAAAAATAAACCTCATAAAAGATAGCTTACATTAAACATAAGCATAAATACAAACATTAGAATAATTCGGTTTTTAAAAAGACTGAGCAAGTGACCCTAGATTGATATCTGATTTTATATAGAAAAAATTAAATTATGAAGATCAAGAAAATTTGATTATTTAAAAAACTAATAAATATAGGAATTGATAACATATGAGGAATCAAGTTGAACAAAGAAGAGTTATGTAAATTAATACTTGAAAAGATATAGGTATTATGGAGACTCAAAAAATTTATAGATTCAAATAATGATATGCCCTAAATATGGATACTGTGTAGTTATAAGACCAGGAACTAGACTTAGTAAAGGAGTAACTTTATATTAAAGAACAATTCTTATTCAGAGTTAAGAGCATGAAATAAATGGATTAAACTAAAATGAAATATTTGAAGATGATAGAATAATCTGTATGAGTCTTGATTATATATTTATAATTATCAATGTATATGCGCTTATAATACTTGGGTCAGAATAATTAATCCCTTTTTATGAAAACCTAAGACTATCTAATACATAATAAAAAGTCTAAGATTATAAAATATTATGAATTAATTAATTAATTTATGTGATTTCACCTTTATTATGTTAGTCACAAATCAAAAGTTTAGAGTTAAATAAAAGAGACTTCATATTTGCTTGAATCTTCTTTATCATACGTTAAGGATTTTTAATCTATTTTTTTTGAGAGTCTCTGATAAATCGATTCCCATTCATTCCTTATTAAATTCGTTAATTGCATGCCATACGTTTGGAGCTTCTCTGTTTAGCTGGAGTATTTTTTTCCTGTATAGTTTACCGTCTTGATTGCAATAGATCCTGAAAATATTTTCCCATTAGTTTCTACTATTTTCTTTTATTTTTATTAGAATTGGAAGCAGCTTCTAACTTTGGACCCTGGTTGTTTGCAGTATAAACATCTAATTATTTTCCAATAGGGAATATAATTTATTGTAGGCTGTTGCTCTATATCCATCGGATCATTCATCTCCATTTTTTGCAGTAATATGCTATCAGTAAGCTCTGCGAATTGATTAAATTTTGTTTCTAATTATTCTGCCCTAATAATTCCTAGCTCTTTATTTTCAATTTTTTTTCTTTCTAGTTCTTATACATTTCTTAAAAGTTTAAAATGTTCTAATTGTATGACTTGGAGTTTTTAAAGTATTTATTATTAATCGCAGCTTGACTAAGATAATTCCTTTTGAGAAGAGACTTTTTGCAAGTAATTTTCCATTTTATTTAATTATAATACGAAATTGGATGTATATATATCATAATTTCTACCAAATGAACTAAGCCCAGCAGGATAATAGTTATTAACTATAATGAATAAATTCAAACTAGAATTAATGATTCAGCATAAGACCAAACCTAGATTACTACAAAAGGAAAAAGAAAGTTAAAATTGACTATATTTAAAAGATTAGCGAATCGTTTCGAGCAAAATTAGCATAAAAAATTTTCAAGAAAAATACTAGATGATTACTGATCTGGGTAACTAATTGCTAAAATAGTGGAAAAAAGCAAATATAGATCACAAGTGGGAATGTTTTATTACTAAAATTGATATTTGTAAAACATAGAAAAAGTTTCATAGTGAGATAAATTTACAGATTCTTTCAAGCTCGATAAACTAGATAATGAATAATACTACCAAAAATATGAATTAATCTAAGAAAGATCTAATTAAACTTGTAGATACTCTGTTAGTACTTTAAGAAAATAAAATTTTACAGAAAAAGCAAAACATTTAAGAAAAGAATTAAAAAAAAGCAAAAAAAGTAAAAATTTAATAAAATAAGGCAAAAAATCATTATACATTAAATATACATAAGATAGGAAATAAAAGGAAAATATAGAAAATAAGAGACAATCGATAGAAAAATTAATTTAACATGTTCATTAACTAAATCAATAAAGGTAATTTGAATAGCAAACTTAAAAGATATGTTTTCCTTATTTAACCGTAATTATCTTACTATTTAATATCTAATAAAAAGGTATTTTAATCAATTATTTCATAAATCAAAATCATTTCTTTAAACTTAAAAAAATATTTTCGATATTTTATATTAATCTACCCTATTTTATTAAATTCACTCTTATATTAAACTAGCAAACAAAACTTAGTAAATATATAACAAAATTATTAATAAATTACATAATAATAATAATAATAATTAATAATTATTAATTAAAGTGATACCACCTTTCATTAGGATCATCACTGATATAATGTTTATAAATGTTAAAAAAAAGTATTCTGGATATATTCTTCATAGTCTTCTTCTGTCTTATGCTTCATTATTACATATCGACTATTACTTTTTTCTCCAGGTTTTATTATAGGACTTGGTTAAAATCTAGTTCTTTTCCAATTATTTATTCTAGTTCTTTTCCAATTATTTACTAGGGTCTAAATCATATATTTTCTTCAGGACCGATTTACTAATTTTTTGCGTTTGTTATCTTAAGTCTATAAATTTTACCCTCTTGAGTAACATACAATCTGCTTAATTTATTCAGTGTTTTTTAAATTCTTTTATTCTCTTCATTTTGTTTATTTTAATATTTCCAGCATTGTCTTACAAAATAACCAGGTTTTCTGCAGAACCAGCATTTAGGTTTTTCCTTCATTCTATTTCTTTTTGCTGGTTGAATTGCTGGCTCTATATCCATAGGATCGTTGTGAGAGAGATTTTTAGAAACAGACTCTCAGTAATCTCAGCGAATTAGTTTAATTTTTCTTCTGTCTGCTTGATTCTCTAGTTAAATTCTAATAACTAAGGATGATTGCTGAGTTCAGTCTTGTAGTTACTATTTTCTTATCTTAGCGTGTTCACGTTATTGATCAGGCATTAGATTTATTCTTTCAGTGAGTTAAGTTATATGGAAAGTTCGTTATTATCATTTTGCATTTTTTAGATGCTTTCAAAAATTATTTTCTGAGAATCTAATAAATCTTAGGAAGAAGAGTGGGTTAGTTAAAGCTAATACGTGGTTAGAGATGATGCTTCAGGTTTTCTCTCCTACTCTGAGGAGGTGGTAAAAAAACCTTTCTTGAAGCCAGCCATTTTTTTTAATATACATAATATTTAATTAATTTTTTCCTTTAAATCATCTTCAATAAAATTAGTCTTTATTAGTAACCGAAATAATTAATTTTTATCTAAGCGTATCTTGTTGGAGATATGTCATTGTGATATTTAAATAACTCAGATTATATTTTTATTCAAATGCACAATTTATTGAATAAATAAGTAATGCATAAGATATCTTTAAAGAATAAAGTAAAATAAGAAAGAATAGATTTCTATGATTTACTTTTAATTCTATCTTACTAATTAAACACCATACCATATATTTTAATATTATCTAATTTACTAATATATCATATTTTTACTCATTAAGCTATTTAATATCTAATTACTATTTATCATCATTCAATCATTTATTATCTTTTAAAATAATAATAAGCTTCTTAGTTCTTAGCTTTCCATCTTATTTTAAAACATTATTTCAATGTACTAACTTAAAGGCTCTATGTTCATATCTTTTCGCTAAAATTATACACCATAATAAGCATTTTTAAACTCTAGATAATGATATGTTGTCTTTTAACTTTATAGTCTATTATTGCATAGAAGCTGGGCAAAATAAAAGCTCCTACTTACAACCTTATAGATATGTAAAGATGTTTGATACTATTATAAAAAGCCATTGTTTAATCATTTACTTAGATTAAAATACCTTTGCCCCTATAAACTGCTTTGAGTTATTTTTAATAATAAAGGCATTAGATATGCTTTAGATGATATATTTTCTATAAATTATAACATAGTAATGGAGTATTG
The DNA here is from genome assembly GCA_946699065.1 of Loxodes magnus. NCBI lineage: Eukaryota > Ciliophora > Karyorelictea > Loxodida > Loxodidae > Loxodes > Loxodes magnus. Next base: position 405,360 of record CAMPDV010000244.1, read on the forward strand.
TAAGGAAGTTCACATAGTCCAGTTCTAGCTACTGTCTTCTATGATATTGTTGTCAAATATTTAGAAAATTATTAAAAAAATGTTGCCTTTAAAATCTGTGGACATATATTTACTACTAAATCTGGGTAGATGATTTATTATTGGCTTCTAACTAAGATCATATAAATTTATTGCTTAAAGCAATATATAAAGTATTTGGACAAACAAAATTGAGCATTAATGCTAATATAGTTTGAAAATTAAAGCATTAAAAGAACTAAGAATGCAGTTTACTTTGGATGTACTTATCAAGAAAATGAATATTAAAAGTCTATTATTAAGAAATATTGCTATTAGAAATATGTTAATGGATCCATATTAAAGTTGTCATCATATTAAAGTAAAATTCCTTAAAACTTTAAATAGACCTTTCAAATCATTTTACTCCCTAATGCGAATATGTTTCGGAAATTATTCCATTAGCATTTCTATGGGTATCGGAAAACAAAAAAAGATATACATACTAGAAAAATAGCAAAATGTGCATTCTAAAGTCAAAATTAAATGCTTAACGAATCATGCTTATATATTTGAATTATTCAGCTTTAGAGTACTTCATAACTTTGAGGTACTTAAAGTTTTATTTAAAACTATGAAAGTAACGTAAACAAATTGAGATTATGATATTACTTTTCTATTTAATAAAACAATGAAGATTACAATCTTAGATATTGTAAAAGCTTGATCTAAAGGTATATAAAACATTAAGATTCTGAAAAATTCTTAACTAAAGTTTAAGATAAAAAGTTTGCTTAAAGACACTAATGGATAGATATAAAATGGATGCTTATATTTAGAAAATAAGGTTTTTTAATAATAAGGTAATCTTATATCTTAGATAGAAATATAATAATATTAACTTGATTATAAATATAAATAAAGTAAAGATATAAATAATTACATATGTTCATTTAATAATAAAAGGTATTTGGATTCATTTGGTATATGTAAATAGTGATATTTGAAGACTAGAAATATTTAATTTGGATATAATTTGATAAAAAAGTTAAAGATAAAAAGCTTTGTTAAAGCCTTAGTAGTCAGCCATCTGACCTATTCTATCAGCTTGTCTTTATTAGTTTGTCTTGAATTCCTACTAGGCTTAGTTAGGCGGTGTAGCACTTCATTAGTGCACCATCCTTTAATATTCGGAATAGTTTTGGTCTTGCATTTAGCGTTCCTAATTATTTATCCAAGGATTAAGATTTGAATTAAAGAATTTTTTTCTATAAATTTTTCCGCTTTATGTTGGATATATCCTAAATAGTTTTCTAAAAATATCTTATTTATGCTTTCTTTAAATTTCGCTTAGTTAGTAGCAGTATTTTCATTGGTGTTATTTATTGCACACGTAGCATTTAATTCTTCTTTTAAACTATTATTCCTGTAACTCTTATTTAATTTAAATTTACTACTTATTTTAAATAAACGTTTACTGTTTATTTTAATTTTAGGCTTCATTTTCTATTTCCATAGGATCTGATTAATTCTGTTAAATCAAAAATGGCGTTACCTGAATTTATTATTAAATTTAAAGAATTCTTTGTTTCAGTTTGTTTTCTATTTCTTATGATTATTAATATTAATATTGTTTCTCAAGTAAAGACGTTATTAGTTTTTCTAATTTTTCTACTTTATCAGTGAGGTATCTATTTTTAAACATAAACTCTTTTAATGACTTAGATAATATTTCTATTTGAGTTTGTGTCGGAAGATTTTTTAATTCTGGATTTCCAAGTGGTTAATGTTCGTCATATCAATCATATTTCTCACTTTCACTCATTTTAATTATTTCGTTTTTTTATTTTTTAGAGAATTTTCCTGTTTAAATATTTTGTTCAAAGTTCTGTAATTTTTTAGAAGCCATTTTATATAATAGTTATAATAATGATTATATATCAGTTTGATATTTATTTTAATATTTACAGTTATGAATTAATATATTTTAAGTTGATTTAGCATACGATAATAGTATAAAATTGATTAGCTATATATAACTTATATTATAATATCAACTTTAATAAATCATTCGTTACATAAATTTAACTCTTAATCTACAAAATAGCTGGATAAAGTAACTTAAATTTATATTATTTAAAGTCTTTATTTCTATAAAAATAAAATTTTAGTTTACTTTGCAAATAGCAAAAATTAGATTAAAAAATCAGACTAATTAGTATAAAAGTGTGAATAATATTTTTATACTATTAATGGAAATTTCAAGCACAAAATTTGAATTTATTGGTTATAAAGCAAGATATATTTAAAAGATCCCATTTTGTTTAAAAAACCATAAAATATTAATTAGCATTAATAATCGAGATTAAGAAAAAGATAATAAATAAATGTATAAAAAGAAAATAATTCTCATTCAAATTATCTAAAAAATATAAGAAATACTATCTATAATCAAATTAAGATAATCAATTCTCAGCTATTCTTATTAATCAATTATTTTAATCATATGAAATATGATACTTCTTCATTTCATATAATTGATGCAATCATAAAATTTAACCTAAAATTTTAAATCTATATCTAAATTTTATTTATTTAAATAGATCATAATATATATTAAATCTTATATTTATACTTATTACTTATTTATATATATTTCCATAATTCTAAATTTAAATTTCAAACTAAAAGAGTTTTTTGACATCTATAACTGCAAGAATTGTTTCCATCAATTATAGAAATTAGTAAATGCTTTTAATGCTTTTTTAATTATAATCTTGGTCTCCTCAATTTTTTATTAATCTTGCTATAGTCTAATCTTTTATTTCTTCCTTTTTTGCTTTTTTCCATTTCTAATAATTCTCGTCTTCTTGACATAAGTTTTTTGTGAAATATTTTTATTTATAAATCTAAATATCCCAAAAAATACTTCTAAAAGGAGTTTATAAGCCCTTAATCATATAATATAAGGCGTCTTAAGTCATAATTCCCAATCTTTTATGATAATCAATCTCTTATATTAGAATATTATATACATTTAAAAAAATTTTCAAATGTTTCATATTCCCTACACATACAATAGGGATTATCAGTAGATAATAACGACCTTAGAGATCTTTTGGAGATATAGGATTGGGATCTAAGTTTATATTTACTGATAGATTCTTGTCTAAATTATTTGTTCGACTTAGTGTAAGTAATTACTGGAAATTGGTTAAGATTACTAAACTATTCAGTATATATTTTAGCTGCTTTCATTCTCTTAAAATTTTGAGTAGCTGTATTATAGAAATAACGTTGACTTTTGTCTCTTATATATTTAGTAAAGGATTTTAAATTTGTACTAATCTAAGAATTCTACAAGTCACTACTATAAAGGCCTTATAATTGTTAAACTTGATTATAGTATTGTAATCCTTTTTTCCAGTTGGTAATGAAAAGAGAGCCTATTGTTGATCTAGAAAAAAAGCTTTCTTATTTAATTTTATAATAGAATTTAAAAAACTTTATTACCATAACGTGCTTGAAAGACAAACAGTTTTTAATCTATAAAATATGACTCGTTAAAAGTTGAAACTGCTGCATAAAATACTTTTCTTGAATTCATTCTCATGCTTGACTCAATTCTATTCAAAACCCCAGTTATTCCTTTTTAAATACACCATAGTACTAGTTCTCCTCCATATTCTGCTTTAGGTAGTGTAAAAAGTCTGCATAAAGTTTTAAAATGTTAAGGAGTCACATTCTTATATCTCATTAGTAAAAAAACATCTTTTTTCACTGCAGCTTTATACTTGAACTCTATTTCTTTGCAATGAGGATTCAAATTGTTTTTCTTATGTAGAATTACACCAAATTATGTTACTTGTTATTTTTAAATAATTGGCTAATTTTTTAATCATAAATTTAAGTTTTGCTATTTCTAATGTTTCTTAAAAATTTATATGCATTCAGATTTGGTAGGAATTATCTTTAAGTGAGTTTATACAAAAATCTTACTTGTTTCATTTATTAACTCCTGCATCTACTTTGCAAATTTGGAAAGAAGAATCAGATCATCTACCAATCCTCTGCAAGTGAAGTTAATACTCTAACCCTGGCATTTGAATCCAAATTTTGTACTTTTACTTTCCAAATATCTAATTGCAATATCATAATACAAAAAGACTATAACTGTAAATGTGAACTTCCTTTCATAACTCCATTGTTGTATTATAATGTTTTATAGTTCCTTCCATTTATAATAAATGAAGAACTTAGGTTTTATAAAGCGACTCCAAACTGCTTTTTCATTTGTAATTTATTTAATAATTTCTTACATATTTTTTATGATAAAAAGATAAAATCCTAATAACATGCAAGTGGATAATCTTTAATTTCTTAAATATTATAGTATATTTTATTTATTTTTCAAAGACTAAGATTTATCTATTATTGAACTAGATAGAATGCTTGTTAAAAACACAATTCTCCCATGAATCAATTAATTTATTTTTGATTTCTTATTTAAAGTTCATATTATTTCTCTTCATAATATTTAGAATTTTTTTAGCTTGCCAAAACTTTTCTTTAGCATCTCCATTAAAAAAATAGAAATTTTAATTTCTTTATTATTTTAATTTTCACAGATGATACTTGAAGTCTTTCCAAAGTAGTTTAACTGTCACATAAAGATCAGTTACATTTTAGTTCATTCTTCCAAATTTAATGTGAGCTTCTTCATGTGTTGCATTAGTTCTTTTAGAGCCTATATATTTCCCAATAAGATTTAAAGGAAACTTGTTATAATTTGAGTCTGGAATAAACGAACCTAGTATTTAATCTGCTTTTTCCTGGATATCTTTTAATGCATCCATATTAATGTTTAAGATTATCTTAGAATATTCAAAAGAATTCTAGATAAGATTGCAGGAAAGATTCTTAATATTTTTACCTATCTATTTCATAATATAACCAATTTATTTTATATTTGCTCTGTATTATATTTTCCCAATAGACTATAGAATAAATAAAGTCGAATTTGAACCTTTAATTATAGTTGGAGGAGTAAAAAATCCTTATAAAAAATAATATTTAAGAAAGATATATAAAGAAGCAATAAATAATGATAATAAATAGAATTTAAGCACAATTCTTATAATTTATCAGCATTTAAAGTAAGAGATAGATTTGCATATTCTTTTATATTTCATTTTCCTAAGCTTTTAGTGTTGAGAGTTGACATAATAAATTTGGGTTGCAAGACTTTAAGAATAGTGAGATTAATGAAGTTAAAGAGATAAAAATTGAATAAATTTAAATTATTTTAGTAGTTATTAAGGTATAACTATGCATTAGTGATAGAAAAATTATTTATTTATGTGATATAAAAATAAGAACTAATTATTAAAAAAGATAGATAAACAGTAGTTGTATGGTTTAGCTAAGTAAATTACACTATCAAATATATTAAATAATTATTAAGTTATTTTCTTTAAAAATATCATTTTTTTAGTAATTAGGCACTCAGGTAAATTAGCATTTATTTAAGAAAGAGAATCTTAAATATAAAAAGAATAATATAAGAAAACTCAGAATTAAAGAGGTATAGCATCAAACAATTTAAACAAAAATACAGAAAAGTAACTTGATTGATATTATAACAATTACAAAGAGTTAATGTAGGACTTAGAACGAAAACAGCTTTTATTTTTAATTAATGATGAGAAACAACTTATTAAATATTATACTGGAGAATGATATGAAAAATGAAGAATAGTTAAAATATTTATAAAAATTAGAAAGAAGCTACATAAAAAAGAGAAATATAAATAAATAGTATTTATATTAAATTACTATAACAAGTTCAGTAAAAAATACTCGAAATATCCTAAGTATACCTAACTATTTTTTTGAATAGATATATTTAAGTTTGAAATTATAATGAGTATAATAGAGATAAAATATGCTTTATTTTTACCAAGTTACCTATAGTATAATCATACTTAAAATTAATCTTATTTGAAAAAATATCTGATTATTGAGTATCGATCTCTTAAATTATTTTGAATTCTATATATAGATTTATTAAATAATTTAAATTATATAGTTGTTCGAAGGTGAGCAACAAGAGACATCTTCATCAGATGTTGGGGAAGCTAAGTACCCATAATCGGCTTTATGTCTTCCTCTGCTTTGGCTTGGCCTCGAGATATCTGCTAATTCAACCTTTGGCACTGGCTTATTTTAGTTTTTAATTTTGGAAATAAAAGGAAATTATTTTTGCAAGCTTCTTCAGAGGTGGGGAATTTAAGTACCCATAATTGTCACATGTCGTCCTCTGCTTTGGTGATGCAATGAGACACAATCTTGCCATGTCCTTGAACCTCCAACAAGTATTAAAGATTACGAGTATTCTGAAATTATATCATTATTGAACATTTTTATCAGTACTGAATAATTATACCAGTATTGAACAAGGTTTATCAGTATCGAATATAAAACAAGAAGAGAAGTCTTCAAAGTTTGATTTTATATCAAGCCAGGACTTTTTTATAATTTTTAATAAATATGGAACTTAAGCTTTCATAACGATTTTAAAAGCTTAGCTTTATTCTATAACTGACAAAATTATTTAATAAAACTTAGCTTATTCAATCTTTCATAGTACTTGAGAATATTGTTGCTTACTATAAAATCGGATATTTATCAGACTTTTTTGATATCAAACCCTAGAAAAATAATACATTGAGATTACTATTTTTAATACATCCTCATGAGTAAAAATTGTATTCAGTTATGAATAATCAAGATTAAAGGAACTAGAGTAAAGGAGATGGATAAGAAGCTTAAGGAAAATAACTTAGTATCTTAGTTATTTTTAAGCACTTAAGGTATCATACCAATTAACTTAATGATATATATAATTAGTAGCTTCCAAATACATTTTATAATCCTTTTTTACTTTGAAATTTCTTCTTTTTAGAGACTAAAACAAAATAGAGAAGCTGGTATCTCTTTAAACCCTTAATAATCTTCAAGCTAATTAAAAAAACTTGTGCATACTTTCCTCATTTAAGTTTTAATGCTAGCAAAACATAAAATTTATCAGTCTCTTTTAGGAGGAATAGGAATAATTATATAACTTAGAAATCAAAAATTGATTTACAAAAGAAAAATCATAAAGCATAATAAGAATATACCTGATACATCTTTTGTTTAATATTATGGATCCTTTTCTTAATCATTAACTCCTGAAAATGCAAATATTTATTTATCTCAGGAGTAAAAATATTAGGCTTTTTACTCAGATTTATTAAAGAAAAAAAAATTAATAAAATGTTCATAGCCAAAATGAATTATTAAGAAATGTAGTGGATATTATGAGATGAGTAATACTAAAAATATTTTTATAGCTTTAACTATTAACATTACACTTATTTTTTAAATCTTCTGAGTTTTAGCTCCTTTTTTATTTATTTTGCATATTAAATTTAAATTTGGTAAATATACTTTAGTTATAAAAATGATTGTATAGCTATTACATTCATCTGGAAAGGTTGTATTTAGAGTATATTTCCTTCTTATATTTTTTCCTTTCTGTAGCTTATTAAATTCTATCCAATTATTATTATTTATCTATTCTCCAAAAGCCGTTAATTTTGTATCTTAATTATTTTCTTAGAATCTAAATTAAAAAATAGTTAACTAGGAATATTATCACTTAGCCTTTATAGTATTTCATTCCTTAGAAAATAAATTTAATCTAAGTTTAATTTTAAATTGTTTAGATGATTATTAAAGTTAGATATATATTAGGTAACTAGTATTAACCTGAAAGAGTTTTAAGGTTATTTATATACGATTAAATGTTGCACTTAATTCCCTTGTTGCTTATATCTTAAAATTAAATAATCGAAGTCTAGCCATCTATAAGTATATTGATAGATCTAACTGGGATAAATTAAATCTACATCACAGCTTATTTTAAATTGATAATTGCATTTCATCAAAAGCTCTGGACAATAGTTGTATATTTTTTTGATTAAGATGAGACTTATTGAAGCTATTTTATCTCATAGACTTATATTCATTTAATCTTAGCTATTTAGACAAAAGTATATCTCATTTTTTGTAATTGGCTTTAGATTCATTTTACTATCTTTATTATCTTAATAAGGCTAATAATTAGATATCAATTAAATTATCATAATAAACTAAAATTACTCACTATAATATACACTCACTTTATCATAAAGAATTTATGCTTTCTTAAAGAAATTTAAATGGAGTAAGTAACAAATGAAACTAGATAGTTAGTAATGCTGAAAGAGGGATATCAAACTAATAATTTCTAAAAAAGAAACTAATTATATGAATATTGTAGACTTTAGATTGCTTATTGATGTTCTATTTATATTATCAATTTTTGGACTTATACTAAATCCTATATATACCTTGCTAATATTGAATTCGTTATAGAAGCAACTTTAATATGATAATGGCATATTAACTAGCATTTTATAATTTAATTCAATCAGTATATGGTCAAGTTCTCACCATAAAGACAGTTGCTCTTCATAAAAGGTTAAAATTTTATTTCCTTTAGTTATAATGAAAATTAAGAAGCTTACATTAATAATTTTTTTGTATAAAGCTTTACTTTAAAATGTAATTAAATTATATTTACTTTCTCTTATCACATATCAAACTCTATCTTTAAACATATCACATTAATTTATTTTTAAGATCGATAATCTCCTTTGGATTAAATCAAAATTATTCTTCCTGTTAATTTTTAAAATAAACCTACTTTATTTAGCTACTTATAGCTTACTTAGTTTTATTATATTTCTATTTTCAAATTTACAGAGACTTTAGCTCTGCTAAACGAATCATTTCGCTATTTTTAGCCAAAATTTTAAGAAAATATTTATTCTTATTACCACGATTTTAATTGTTTTGCTATGTTTTGCGTTAAAGCTTTCTAGCTAATTTTATAATTAATTATCTATAGACCTGATAAAGGTATGCATAATACTTATATCAGGTTGCTTCTATATAATTTTCATCTATTTTAAGGAAATTTAAAGATGTAGAAAAAGCTTTTAAATGATATATGTTTACTAAAACTTTTCTCTCGAAAACTAGATATCTCTTAGAAAATATATCTCTAACTCTAATCTTTACAGATCTGCGTATTTATCAAAAATTTTATCATTTCTAGTATTTTTTTCTGTATGAACGATCTTTTCTCTTTCTTCAAATTTGATATAAAGTTGTCAAGCAAGGTCTAAATTTACAGACAAGCTTTTTATATCAATAAATCGTAAGCTTTTGTACCGTTCTATAAAATGTTCTAACTAGCAATAAACAATTATGCTTCTCTCATTTTCTGGCTTTTCTATTTTATTTAGAAAAATCTCTATAATTAGGATAAATTAATCTTCTCATTCTTTTTTATTGTTTTTGAGATATATTTGATTGTATCATATTAGATTTTAACACTAAGAAGAAAATAAAATGTATAAATAAAAAATTTTAGCTTCTAGCGAATAGTTTTTTGCGGTGGTTACATATCTTTCAAAGAGATAAATTGCTGCCAGTTTCTATAATGATCTTAACTAAACTTCCAGCAATCCCTCTGATGAAAGCTTTTAGATTTTTTTTTGCTTATTTAGTTAAAATCCTTTAATCTCCATAATCCAGAAGATATAGTATTTCTTAAATAGTCACTTAGATAATTTCAAGCATCTGACTTTTAAATTCATTAGATAGATTTGCTTAACTGCAAATAGCTTACCAGTTTCTTAATTTCTTTACGATATCAATATAAAATCACCTAACAAACTGATAAATTAAGCCAGGTAAATTTTAAACTGTATGATCAATCATCCTTTATTTAACAACGAAGAAATAGACCATAGTCAGAAAGATAAGTTAAGATATAAATATGCATTGTAAAAATTATGCATAATCCTTCAAAAATGATTAGGATATACTTAAATGCATTTATATTTCAATTGTCTCTTAAATTTTACGTTATTATTTTAAATTATTTCACTCAACTTACATCTATACTTAGCTATTCAAAACTTCTATCCTTTCTTTAACTAAAGCTTAGAGCATTTTACACTTTCCAGGAAATAATTTTATTATGATATTGCCAGTGTTAAATACATTACTGCTGCTAAGTAATTTCCTTCTTTCTTTTAGAGCAATCAAAGAAGGTGCGAATTTATTTGAGAGATAATTAAATAAAGAAACTTTCTATTGGTAATTTAGGACTGTAATGTTAACTTAAAATCATTTCTTTGCTTTAATTAATTAAAAATAATCGTTAAATTCGTCTTTAGCTATTTAAGGCATTTTGCATTTAATAGTTATAATATAAGTCTGATTAGGGAGATATTTCGAAGACATGTCTTTCCTAATATCTGATTTCTTCAGAAAGAGGGAGATTTATATGTTGGGAACATAAGTGAATCAGACGATCTAAGTCTAGAGATCATTTTTTTAGTTGTTATCTTGAAGTAAGATATATCTAGTTATTATCAATTTTCAGGTAGAAATTTAGAATAAATAAGTTCGAGGAAAGGGCTTATGAAATGTATCCAAATAATTGCATTTAGATAAATTATAGAGGGAGTTTCAAATCCAGCTTTAATCAACTTCCGATTTCATTTACAAAGAACTGTAAGTCAAGAAAAAAAAAGTTTATGAGCTCTAAAGGAAATTTAATAAACCATTAACTAATAAACTTTATACCTTCAAGTTAAAAATGTTTTCTATTTATGTTAGCTTTTTACTTAGCTATTAAACTGATATGTATCTATTAAATATCTCATTTCAACCTCAAAGTTTTGATATAAAACATAAAGGACGTCTTAATGAACCTAAACTTTAAGTTAAGAAGTTTCATTTTACATTTCTTTAAAGGAAAGTTATAGAGTTAAAATTAAATTTGTCTGTTCGTACTCTCTTTTTTAAGTTTTCTCTATATTTGTTCAGTTGAAATTAAAATTTATTTATTTGGACATTTTTATGAATTATAAATTTGATGATCTCCTTATTTAGCTTTAATGGATAAAACTAATAACTAGATTTATTTTAGTTGCTTAGTATAGCTTTATATCTGAGATTTTATAAGCTTAGTTTTAGTTTTTTTAGCAGTATTCCATTTTCTTCTTGTAATATTACATATAAATAAAACTATTACAGCAGCTCAAATTTATAGAATTTATGAAATTTCATCTCTTTTTTAAAGTGTTTTTAAACTTAAATTTCCGCCAAAAAAAAAAGAATTTTTTTTTTAGAAGAGTGAAGAAAAAAAATCCAAAAAAGCTCACAATGATGATATTTCTATTTATTTACTTAAAAAAAAATTTATTTGTATTTCATACACAAACTCATGCCAAACGATCTTGAGATTTTTTTGACTATAAATATATTTTTTAGTAATCCATTGCATACATCTAAATACTTCATATCAGATCTTAAATTCATAGAGTTTTAAAATTATTTCCTATTTAATTATCTTTAAACCATAGGAATTATAAACTTATTTATAAGGCAATCTTTTTAAGTATTTTTGATTTGCTTTGATAAATAAAAATAAGACAAGTGCTTAAAAATATCCTTCATATGATATACCTAATCTTGAAATTAGAAAACACACTTTAAGCTTATAACTAGTTGTTGGAAGTACAATCCTTGCACTTCTTTAATGAACACCCAAGATAGTTAATTTTAGCCTACCCGTATCCAGATTTTATTTTATGAGTTGTGGAGATAAATTATGGATATATAGGTATATAAGTTGATAAAACTTATTTAAATTTGAGAATAGCCTTTATATTATTCTAGCAAACAAGCTAAAATAATATGCACATGCTTATTAATCCTGTCCTTAATTATCTAATCTATTCATTTTATTAATTTTTAAAGCTATCATATGAATATTCTATTACAATAAAGATAAATAAGGTTATATAGTATAAAAGCTATATGATAGATTATTATTTTATAATTAGAACATCTCACTGATTTTTCATCATCTGAGTGTTATTTCATTTATAATGAAATTAAAATGAATTTTCTTATTCTTAATAGTCTTCCTATAGATTTGCTAGCTTGTATTCTAAATGAAATAAATATAAAGATGATTGGGATTTTTCCTTTTAGTCAAGCTGATATAACTAAGATGTAAATATAAAATTAATTTCTTAATTGATTGATTTACTTAAGGGACCGATAGAGTTCCTTTCACTACTCAGTTATTTTTATTCCCTCTAATTAGGAATTATCAGAAGTATCACCAAGCTTTTTCAGTTTGTTCTCCTTAAAGAAAAGCATTTCTTATACTAAGCTTTAATAAAAGCAGCATGTTGATTTCAACCTTATATAGCTTAAGACATTTAATGATTTCTAACGGTGAGAATATTAAAGGTCTTATATATTTAACTAAGGAATTTCAAAAAATATACATTTGTATTTACTAAGCTAAGCTTAAAAAAATAGATATCAAACAATTTTAAAAGCTTAAATGAGAGTATAATTTTCAGTTTAGTGGCAATAAAATAGTTACATTTTTAATTAATTCAAACTTTATTAAACTTTAATTTTAGGAATAGAATGATACTGTATACTTGATGCAATCTTAAAGGATTATATAAATAGTAATAATATAAGGCTTAATCAAACACTATAGGCATTATAGTTTATCAAAGGTAGATATCCAGTTTTTAAAGAACTATTGAAATTATTTTTTAGCTTCATTTTTTGTCTTAAGTAGCTCTTTTGTGCGAATGATCCTTTACAGCTTCTTTATTTAAAAAAATTTAAATAGAAAGAATATTTAGATCTTCTAGAAACCTTCTTAGCCAAAAAATTTACTAAAAATTTGTGCTATTAATGTTTATAATATTTCCTAATAAATCTTCTTGTAAATAAGGGATAAAATCAAAAATACTCTAGTGCAAATCTTTGATCCTTACTCTTTCTTCTTTTTATAATAATTCCTTTCTAAAGACTCTGATTTTTATTCTTTATCTATTATCATTCGAAAATCTTATAATTTATATATATCTTAGTTTTTTAGTTTAAATTAGCGTTTTTAAATAAGTTACCACTAAAAACTCAAACTTGAATTAGATTTTTAAATTTAATTTACCGCCCTGTCTATGATTGTCTTTTAAAGCTGTAAAGAAAAAACGAAAATTTTGGTTTTTATCATTTTGCTAAAAATTGGGGTAGTTAAATATGATTATGATTTCTAACTCTTTTTTGATGCGTGTTTTGCCAGAAATGTTCGTTTTTTTTGTGGGTTTTTAGTTGCATTAGGATGACAATGAGTTGCATTATATGATAATATGTTCTATTCGGATATCGTTTATAGGGGTTTTTTTCGGAAAAAAGTATTTATAAGGTTGAAAATTAAAGCTTGAAAAATGAAAATAGTGTTAGTTTGTTATCTGTTTTTGATAGCCGTATAAGTAAGTGCTAGTCACTTTTAAAGTTTTGAAAAGAGGGATTAATAAGGAATTTTCTAATCTAAAGTGCAGAATTTAATTCAAGAGAGAAAGAAAAGTCATATGAGGAGTAGAGCAGACGCTAATTTGCTATTTTTAGAAACCTAAAAGACCAAAGATTGCAAGACTTAAGTGGAAGATATGGCTGAGTAATAGAATTTGCTTGAAAAAAATTTTATGGAGATGGAAAAAAAGATTTAAAATAAGGCGAGTAAAATTCAAGAAAGACAGCTGTTTCAGAAAGCCTTTCTATAGAGGGATTAGCATTTTTGAAAGATATTTATTTAATCTGATAATTTTATAACTCAATCACTTAGTTAATCTTAAGGTAAAATATAATAAATAACTTATTTCGTTTTGCGATGAAAACAACTAAAGTTTTTGTTTAAATCTGTTTGACAAAATGTTTCTATAATTACATCTTACAACCTTTTAATAATTTTCATTCTCATTTCGATTTATAAATCTATTTTTTATAGACGAAAGTAGGGAAAATTTTTTGATTAAAAAGAAAGAAAAAGCTGAAAGGTTTCCTACTATTAGAAAACATGCATCTTAAGTCCAATGCAGCTTAAGCTAAAATTCTATCACGAATTCTTTTAATTTATCAATAAGGCTATATATCTTCTTTTGCTCAATAATAGATTTACCACTTCAATCTTAATTATATTGTTTTTCCTAAGGTTCATACATTAAAAAATTTATATCCTTCTAATTAAAAAATATGATATTGAGGATTCTAATTTGATTTAAAAGTTATAAACAATAAAACATCTTTCAAGGATTATGCTATAGTCAACTATCATATTAGCATTAACTAGATTTCTTAGTTCAAAGTTATATAATGCTTGGACTTAATACAGATAATTTTCCGGTACTACTTAGTTTGCATATCTTAATATTAGCAGAAATATTCCGATACTAACTCTTAGTGTTAACTTTAAGATTAATAAACTATAGAATTTAGATGATAGATCTTATCAAAATACTAGATTTGATGAAAGCTCAATAATTATAGACTCGATAAATGGAAATTATAGAGTTGAACAATATAACTACATTAAGCACGTCCTAATAAATAATGCAGATAATGTTTTAGGATAAGCTCACCTAAATAATAATTTAAATAGATTACCACCAAACTTAATTTAAAGTTTTAATGCCAAAAAAAGTACAAAAAGCTTATTAATAGGCTTCATAATAACAAAGAAGATCAACTTAGATAGTTATAAAATTAGCTAAAGAAAAAAGTAAAATATTTAATAGATGTAAAAGAAGATACTGAAAATTCAAATAAAATAAGTGGAAATATTAGAGAAGAAATTAGCAAAACTCCACCTAAAATGTTTAAATAAGTACGAAATATTTTTAATCCAAAGAAGAGCAGCAATATGTATTTAGATTCGGAAGGAATTTCTCATTTTATAAGCAATTGAGAAGTTAATTTTTTCAATAAACATAAGGATATTGATAAGGAAGAATTAAAAGCATGCAATAAAAAGATTGGCAATATTTTAAAATTGTGATTTTGTTAAAAAATACTAAGAGTTTTATCTACAAGGATTAAATCTCTTTAGTTTTAATGAGGTTCAAGTAATAATAAGTAAGCTAGCGAATAATAAATCATTAGTGTAGATGGTATTAAAGCAGAATTAACTAAATGTAAATAAAGAGTTCTATATTGTTCTTTGAAAGTTTATGATTAATAAGTTAAGGGAATAGCGAACTCCAAATGAATTAAAGTAGATAAGAATTCTCCCTTTTTATAAAAAAGGATAAAAAGAGAATGAAAGAATTGAAGTTCTATAGCTCTTATTAACACAATTCTAAAAATTTACGACAAACTATTAACTTAGAGACTTTTTGAGTGATTTTATTAGCGTAATATTATAAACCTGTCATAAAAAGGATTCCTTAAAGAAAATTAAACTATGCATTATGTATGGACTTTGCAAAAAATTGTAGATTTGCATAGAAAATGAGGAAAGAAAAACATCTTATTAATACTTTTATAGATGTAGAAAAGATGTTTGACATTATTGATAGACAATTACTTTTTGATCGTTTAAGAAAAAATAAGCTTCCTTTAGCACTAATTAATAGCTCTGGATATTTTTATAAACAGGATGCTAGATTTATTTTAGATGGAGCCCTCTCTAGAAAATTACTCTATAATAACGGAGTTTTATAAGGGAGTTAACATGGATCAGTTCTTGCTATTATCTTCTATGATATTGCTATAAGATATATTGAAACTTATCAAAAAAGAGCGGTTTTAAAATATATAGTCGAACTTTTACTACGAAAGCTTGGGAGGATGATTTAATCCTAATTTCAGATGAAATAAGCATGAATTCACTGATTTAAGCAGCTTTTAAAGTTTTTAGTTGAGTAAAATTTTTTATCATTATAGAAGAGGGTGAATACATCTGCATTTGAAAGAAAAATAACAGTTAAAATGATTCCAACTTGAAAGTTACTTTTATTAACATAAAAGTTAAAAAATATAATAATATAACATACTTGGGATACAAATTTAATGAATATGAATACTATAAATCTCACTGCAATGAAATCTATCAAAAGTATATATAATGAGTGGGTGGAGCTATTTTGTAGCTATCTAAATATAAAAATACTACACCATCAAATTATAAACAAATTTTTCTTTCATTTATTCTTCCAAAAGTAGAACATGATTTAGAAGTAATTCTTTGAGCTATCATTCGTGGAATTAAAAAAAATCAAAAATAAAATTCATGCAAGCTAAAGAAAAGTAGGAAGATAAGCCTTACAGAGTTCGAACTAGACATTTAATGAATCTTGTTTCAAAGATCTAAATTGATTACCATTTGAATATTACATTGCAATTAAATACATAAAATTCTATATCAAAATAAAACTAGAAGCTTAATTAAAACCTGATGCGGATATTATTTTTTTAATAAATCTAAGAGTGATAACTTAGACTATTTTAAAAATCTTTAGAAGTTGTTCAATACTTTTAAATAAATTTAGAAAATACTTACGAAAGCAATTTATTTTATCAAGAATCTAGAATTTTAATATTAAAGAAATTCTACAAAGATGCAGTGATTTGGATGAGTAATACTCTAAACAAGCTTTATTTTGTATAAATTTAAAAAGATACAGAAAATTTTCATTATTATGCATATAAAACGCTTAATAAGAACAAATAAAGAGAAACAATTTCATTATACATACTAAGAAATTCCTGTTACAGTTTTTAATATGATTTGAAGTAAAAAAAATTATAAAATAAAGCATTCGGAATTTTGCAATTGTGGAGAATTGGATAAATTCGAACATATTGAGCAATGTAAATCTCTAAAAGATTTGATTGAATAATTTAAAGATTTAAAAAACTAAGATTTACTCACACTTATGCCTTATAATTAAAGTTATCTTAATCAAAATTTTCCAATCCGAAAATAGTCAGAATAGATATATTTTAGAATAAAATGAATTCATAAAAAACTACTTCCTAAAAGAAATCTAATTATTTAACAAAATGACGAATTTTTATAAGAAATATTGAACTAAGAAAAACTTGGAAACTACAATGATGATGAAGAGGAAGATAAAACAGATATGGAGTAAGATAATTGATAAAGATATATACTAAACTTAAGTATTACTTATATGTAAATATAGTAAAAACATATTTATTATTATTGATACACCATTTTTTTAAAACCGCCATAGTTGTTCGAAGGTGAACAGCAAGGACATCTTCATCAGAGGTTGGGGAAGTTAAGTATCCATAATCGACTTTATGTCTTCCTCTGCTTTGGCTTGGCCTCGAGACATCTGATAGTTTGACCTTTGGCACTGACTTATTTTAATTTTTAATTCTTGAACGAAAAAGAAATAATATTGCGAGCTTCATCAGAGGTGAGGAATTTAAGTACCCATAATTGACACATGTCGTCCTCTGCTTTGGTGATGCAATGAAACACAATCTTGCCATGTCCTTGGACCTCCAGCAAGTATTAAAGATTACGAGTATTCTGAAATTATATCAGTATTGAACATTTTTATCAGTACTGAACAAGTTTTATCAGTATCTGATAATTTTATCACTAACAAACATTCTTGTCGGTATGAAACGTTTTTTTTAAAAGAGCTGCGCACCAACGAGAGTGCTACGCGCTCTATAATCAAATTTATTTATTTATTATTATTTATTTATTTTTAAATGTTATAAACTTAATTATAACGAGGCTAAACATTTCGAGGAAATAATAAATGAAACTATATAAGAAATTTCTTAAAAATAGCATAATTTGTAAGGATAAATCACTTAGATTTACTAAGAAACCATATTCGCTAATATTTTTTATTTTAAGACAAATTTAGGTGATTACTAAATAGCTATTTAATACTTTACTATAGGTAATGAGTGACATCCTTCTAGATTTGATTCTATATATTAAAGTAAATTTTAAAGAAAGCAAGAAAAAGAGAAAAATAAAGAATTCTTAGTTTAATTATTAGCTTCATTTAAAAGAAATGAGTAAGTATCTTAAGCATCTCACATTAAGATAATAACCTGAAAAATTAAAATAACTTAAGACTTTGCTTAGCAGATATATTTGAATAAATTAAAAAATATTATTTAATTTACTAGCTTTTAGAGTAGCATACTAAAATATATCTATAATAGCTCTGTTCTAAAGATGATACTCACTAACATTCTTCTTTCTAATTTTTTTAATTTTCTCTTGTATCAAACGAATAATATTTCTATAATGATAGATTAGAAATAAATTTTAACTTGTATTGAAACGCATCTATTTAAAATATTTCTTAAGACATTCCAAATTTAAAACATAAGATTATAGAGCGCGTAGCTCCTTATTGACGCGTAGTTCTTTCAATATTAATATTTAATATTAAGAAAATGTTCTCATGTTTCTTTGTAAAATTCTAGTAGTCCATTGAATCATGTCAATTTCTCCAAATGGGGAATCTACTCATTAAATGTTATTCTCGAATCTTGAATTAAATGCTCCAGTCTTCTTGAATTTAGTCCAAATAAGAATTAGTTATTAAGTCATTAATTAGAAAGCCCGTCAGTCAAACTTTCATGCTGCTAGCGAGAACCCTCAGACAAGTTAGGCTTTTTCTTCCGAACTTATCTACTTTTCCCTGTGGTGGCATCTAGTGCGAGATTACTCGCAATGCAATATAAACTGCACCAGATTTTCTACTAGGTCTCCTGATGGTATCCAACATCCATTTTATTATAATTAATAATTAAAATATTTTCATTCACTAAGAATAGCGAAATTGCTTATTAAGTGTATAGTTAGCATTATCAATAGAGATAATTTTCACTTTTACGAAAGTAGCATTTTTTCTATATTATTTTATTAATTTTTTAAAGTTTAAAGAGTCAGTGAAAAGTTTTTAGAATGGTTTTCTATAAGTAAAATCAAAATTTTTAAAATTACATAAAAGAAATATATCAAAAGTAAGATTGATTTACTATGTAAAGCAACATAACACTATATATTTATAAATTATAAAAAAGAACATTAAGAACTAAAATGCTTTTTTAAATAAATGAAATTTATTATTATTATATGAATAAAGAAAAAATGACAAATTTCATGCAATAAGTCTCTTCTTAAAAGGATTCATATTAATCAAAATATGATTAATAAAAAGTACTTTAAGAACTAAGGCTATGCAATTACAAAATTTTAAACTCCTAAGAACAGTATAAGAACTAAAAAGAAAAATAGAATATCTGATGATTAACTCACAAGAGAAAAAATTGAAAATAAACATTCAGGAAATATCAGAATAGAAAAATTCAACCAATTCTCAGAGTTAACTGAAAGCATATTCTTATAAAAATATAAGTGAATGATTTGATGGATGTTGAGCAACAGCCCATAACAGTTTTCATTCCATATCGGAAAATAATGAGATGCTGGTACTTCAAGCGACCAGGGCACAAAGCAAGAAGCTGTTTCCAATTTTAATAAAAATAAAATAAAATAATAAAAAACTAATGGGAAAATATTTTCAGGATCTATTGCAATTAAGAAGGTAAACAGTATAGAAAAAAATACTACAGCTAAAGAGTGAAACTCCTTATATCTAATAGGCGGTTAACGAATTTAATAAAAAGTAACTGGAATTCGACCTATCGGAAAAGATTAGAAATAACAATCTAAAAATCACCAAGATTCATGTTAGACAAAATCCAGACAGATTTGAAGTTGATACTTATATCTAACTTTAAACTTAAAAGTGGCTAACCTAAAAATGGCAGACCCTTTATAATCTATTATTTATTTATATTAAAATTTTAAAAAGCTTTTAATTAAATAAATAGATATTCTTGCTTTATTGGAAGTAAATTATAAGGATTCTTTAAATCAGTTATTTTAATCTTTTTCATAAATATTTTCATATAAAAAATGATATTACTTTTCCTGAAATTATGCCAAAAAATGATTTAAAAGTCAATAAATTAAAATATTATATAAAAAATAAAAAATTTTTTGCAAAAAGTCTATTCTAAGCAGGATCCGTGTCAATCAAATTATGATTAGTAAAATTTACTTTACGAACTCAAAATTATCCAATAGGAGAATTTTAAACTTTTAAGAAAGGAATAAGAACTTGAAGAAAAATCACATACCTGAGTTCTAACACTTAAGAATAAAAAACTAAAATTAAATAATACTCAAATATCAGAATCGAATAATTAGAAAAAATTTTACCAATTCGCAGAGTTGACCGAAAGTATATTTCTTTAAAATATATTGAGGAATGACCCGATGGATGTAGAACCTGAAGATCAACCAGAAAAAAATATCTTTTATAAGAGAAAAAAATGCTAATATTGCAGGAGATTTGGATATATACTAGGAAACTACGGATATTTCAAACCAAAACAATAAAAGAAAATTTAAAATAATGATAATCTTTTAGTAATTTATATTGCTCTCAAGAAGGGCCATTATACAGGAAAAAAATGTACAAAGAGAGGAAAATATTGACGGATATCACTCTTGCTCAGCAAAAAGAAAATATAATATGAAAGAAATTAAATTTGACTGAAGCAGTATATTTCAATAAAAAGGGTTAACGTAGTAAATCCAGATATGTATTAAAAGAAAATAATCGGGAAAATTACTGGAAATAAAATATTTTACAAAATTAATAAAATTTAAAGTGATGAATCTGATTGAAAATAGAAATAAATTTAACTCATTGTCATTATAAAATATTTTATAAATATGAATTATTTTCACTATCTAAATATGTAATTTTATTCTACTGAATTAATAATTTATTTTTTAATATTTAAAATTTTTCAAAATAAAGCAAAAAATATTTTCAAATATAAAAAATTTCTATTTCAGTTTGCTTCTTTTATCTAGAAATTAAAAAATGTAGTCCATTTCCAAAATGTCTTCTACTGCAAAAATCAAATTTTTAATTTTAAAAAACATAAATCTAAAATCTTTCAAATAAAAACATTCTTATAAATAGAAATTATCAAAAATAAAAATATTTTTAAAATCAAATATTTTTTCACAATAAAATAAATGTACAAAATTTTTCTTTTCAGTATGTCTTTTTTATTCTGAATCTAAAAAATTTAATCTGTCCACGAAATGTCTTCTTTTGTCAATTTCTGTGGAAAAACAGATTAAAAATTTTATAAAGTGTGGCATTGACATCTTTCAAAATCTAAAATATTTTTTAAATCAAATAAATATTTTAAAAAAATGTCCAAAAAACAAAAAAATTCACAAATACAAAAAAATTTTACAAATAGAACAAATTTCAAAAAATAATTGTAAAAGAAAATTTAAATACTAAATTACAAATTAATCTCATCTTTAATTTAAAATATTAAAAAAATCATTCATAAATTTTTTGTAGAAGTTTTAGCTGCTTCTTTAAATTTTTAAATGATTTAAAAATAATTAGAACCTTAAAAATTAAATTTTTTATCCATGAATTTCAACTCTCTTTTTTTATAAACCGTGATTTTTATATAAATTAATAACATAAATTTTTTTAATTCCAAACAAAAAATATATATTAAACATTTTACAAAAACCTTAGTAATTTTCACCTTTTCTTAAACATAAAACGCTTAACTAATATTATTAAATTAACTCTTATTAAAATTAACTTTACAATTAAAAAATATATATACTTTTTAAAATTAATTATACTTATTATATTTACTTATTTAATACTCCTTAATGACTTAAAATTCTTTTAATATAAACTTAATATTTTTTAAATTTAAAATTTAATATAGTTTTAAAATTCATAAAACCATAAATCAACTCTTTAACAAATAATCCCTTACACTCTCACTCCCCTCAATATCCTCAAAACTACAATTCTTCACCTATACAGATACCTTTTAAACTAACTCACTCTAACTCCAATCCTATGTATTTAAACACTTACACTCTTCTCCAAATAATTAAACTCCAAACCTCTTAACAATCCCGATATACTCCCCTTCCTCAAAAAAGTGTCTTCACCACAAGATAATATTCAATTATTGTCCGCACTCAATGCCAACAAACATACTCCACCTTCATGTCCTCGTAAAGTTACCATTTTCTCTCCAGATTAATAACTCCATATTCGTATAGTACCGTCATAAGATCCAGATATTATATACTTATTATCACTTGTTATTACCAAACTTCACACACCATCAGTATGCCCCTATAAAGTCCTTATACACTATCCCGTAGAGAAGTCCCATATCTTAATAGTCTTATCTTTAGAACCCGATATTATTCACTTATTATCCGATGTCAAAATTACCGATCCAATTCCGTCTGCATGTCCTGAACACGTACGAATAAGCTAACCAGTTGAGAAAGACCAGATCTTTATCGTTCTATCTGAAGATGCTGATATGATTCATTTCTAGTCACTTGAGATGACTACCTAGTTAACTTCATCTGAATGACCAGTCAAAGTTCTTAGGAGATTTCCAGTTTGGAAATTCCAGATCTTGATAGTTTTATCATAAGATGCTGATATTATATAGTTAGAGTCTGAGGAGATGGCTACCGAGTAAACGGAATATTTATGATCCATCAAATTTCTTAGGAGATTTCCCGTCTAGAAATCCCATATTTTAATCGTTTTATCATCAGATGCTGATATAATATAGTTAGAATCACTGGAGATGGCTACAGATAAAACTGAATCCTTATGGCCCGTCAAAGTTCTTAAGAGATTTCTAGTCTGGAAATCCCAGATCTTGATTGTTTCATCGTAAGATGCTGATATAATTCATTTTTAATCTGGGGAGATTACTACAGAGTTGATTCCATCAGTGTGACTTGATAAAATAAAATCTTAATCAGGCATTTCTAATTATACGTTAGTTAAATTAGCTTTATTAAAGTTACAGTTTACTAATTTCGCATTCTTTAAATTGACATCCTATAAATTCGCATTTCTTAAATTGCAGTCTTAGAATATCACATCACTCAAATCCGCACCTCTTATCCTAATTCCCTCAAAATTCTTTTAACTAAATACAGGATTCATATTCTTCAATATTGTTATCGCATTCGCTGCTGCCTACTCTATCTCCTAACTTTTCTTCGATAACTCCACAACTTCATTCAATTTCTTTATAAATCTCTAATCGGAGTTTTTAACGAATTAATTCATCACACTATGATCTTAACAAATACTTTTCTTATTCAATGGATTCTCTCTTAATTTTGCAATGGAAATCACTTAGGATGAGAATCTTTTCACAAAGCTTTAAACATTCTCACTTGTAAATACCTGAAACTCATATCGTTCCTTTTCAAACAAAAATTAAGCTGTTAACATAGATAAACTTTGTCCTTCTAATATTTAATTGCTTGTTTTGTCTTAAACATATTTAATTGCCTGGAAGCATGATTCTGATAAACTCAAAGCTAGCTCACTCTCATTATATTCTTCAATTTCTACTTGTTTGTACGCTTAAATCCTCTAATTAGTAATTTTATACTTGGTTTACACTTGATTTAGCATATTTATTCTTTCCTCATGCTACTTAATAGATTCAGAAGCGCCATTAAATACTTTTTCTAAACTCACTATTTAACCTCTTAAATCCTCAATTATTTAAACTCCTTACTTTATTTCTCCTAGTAATACCTCACACATATCTTTAGTTTTTTAATGGCATATCTACTTGATGATATTATAGAAAAATTTTTACACTTTTAATATAACTTTTTAGCACATTATATACTTCATTTAGCAAACATTAAAACGCTATTATCAAAAATTAAATTGCAATTCTAACTTTGCCTCTTACTTGAAATTATTAAGCTACTTTTAGAAACTTTCAGTAGCTACAAAGTCCTTTAGATCTGTAACTTTCCCTTTGAATACTTTCTTATGAGTTTTACAAACAAACTGATCATCATAGTCTAGCACAGTACTAATACAATGAGCGCAAATGATACATCCACATTGAAGTATTTTCGGTATTATTTTTACAGAATCATAAGAATTTTAGCAACGTTAACAATTGCTATAATCCATTTATAAATTTAAAATACAAAAGCAATAAATTTAAATATTATACTATAAAATAAATAGCCAATTGAACAAACTAAAGAGAAATATTTTAGGAAAAAATGTTACATCTGCAGGAGAACAGACCACCTATGGAGACGATGCTGGAAGAGAAAGAAGATTTAATAGAAAATATGGAATGACCTAACCTAATTTTACTCAACCAGGAATGGAGAAATTTATAAGAAGAAAGCAAGCTATATGAAGAGACATCCATTCCGAAAACTTGACAGTGAAGGGAGGAGAAGACCACCTAGAGATCAAGTTCCTATTGGTTGGATAGGGAAGTAGGAAGCTCTTAAGTAGACGATCCTTCTTTAACACTTTAATTTAATTTAATAAATAAACATTAAATATTAAAACATTATTTTTTTATAAATTAAACAACATACTTTATAAAAAATAATGATACAATAATAAAATTTATTATCATAACAAACAAATAAATATCCAAAAATAAAACTAAGGAAAATCAATAATTACAAATAATTAA
This sequence comes from Loxodes magnus, assembly GCA_946699065.1. NCBI lineage: Eukaryota > Ciliophora > Karyorelictea > Loxodida > Loxodidae > Loxodes > Loxodes magnus. Next base: position 429,972 of record CAMPDV010000244.1, read on the forward strand.
AAGATAAGTATAATAGAAAAATGTTAAAGCATAACTATTAAAAACTTAGCTTATATAAAAGTAAACTCTAGCAAATTGCTCTTTTTAATATAAACAGTTTGAAATAATATTAATTGTAGTTTATAGTGATAAATGAAAATTATTAAAAAATTATTAAACTCAAAAGTAAATTTTTAATTTATAAAAATAAATAATTATTATAAAACGGAAACATTTCAAAGTAGCTAATTTAAACTCTTAGCAACTCTTCTTTATCTAATAATAAAGAAACTGTTATCTTTTAAAAAAGCATAAGCTGATGTTTACATCTTCACAAATCTAGAATTTGGAAACGCTTAAACTGAAGTAAATAAACTGATTAGCCAATTTAATAAAAAATGCTAAAAAGTTAAAAAGCTTTGCTAAAGCCTTAGTAGTCAGCCATCTGACCTATTCTATCAGCTTGTCTTTATTAGTTTGTCTTGAATTCCTACTAGGCTTAGTTAGGCGGTGTAGCACTTCATTAGTGCACCATCCTTTAATATTCGGAATAGTTTTGGTCTTGCATTTAGCGTTCCTAATTATTTATCCAAGGATTAAGATTTGAATTAAAGAATTTTTTTCTATAAATTTTTCCGCTTTATGTTGGATATATCCTAAATAGTTTTCTAAAAATATCTTATTTATTCTTTCTTTAAATTTCGCTTAGTTAGTAGCAGTATTTTCATTGGTGTTATTTATTGCAAACGTAGCATTTTATTCTTCTTTTAAACTATTATTCCTGTAACACTTATTTAATTTAAATTTACTACTTATTTTAAATAAACGTTTATTTTTTATTTTAATTTGAGGCTTCATTTTCTATTTCCATAGGATCTGATTAATTCTGTTAAATCGAAAATGGCTTTACCTGAATTTATTATTAAATTTAAAGAATTCTTTGTTCCAGTTTGTTTTCTATTTCTTATGATGATTAATATTGTTTCTCTAGTAAAGACGTTATTAGTTTTTCTAATTTTTCTACTTTATCAGTGAGGTATCTATTTTTAAACATAAACTCTTTTAATGACTTAGATAATATTTCTATTTGAGTTTGTGTATGAAGTTTTTTTAATTCTGGATTTCCAAGTGGTTAATGTTCGTCATATCAATCATATTTTTCACTTTCACTCATTTTAATTATTTCACTTTTTTATTTTTTAGAGAACTTTCCTGTTTAAATATTTTGTTCAAAGTTCTGTTATTTTTTAGAAGCCATTTTATATATATATGATAAATACTAAAAGGAGTAACAATAGAAAATAAGCACTTTTTTTAGGGTACAACTAAGATAACTTGAATAATCCTTAGAGCAATATCACCAGTTGAAGGACATTTTAAAAGTTGAGAAATATACTAATCAAAAGAAAACGAATTTAGCCGCCACAACTTAACAAAAGGTATAAGAAATATATTTGGAAAATGAAATAGACAGAAAAATAATAAAGATATTTAAGAACAAAAATATTAAAATGAGTAAAAATGAAAATAATGAAGGAAATATAGAATATTGCATATTTGGTATAATAAAGAATAATACTAAAATTAAATTATTTAATTAAAAGAATTAAGAAAATAAAAATCTAAATAATGTTGAAAAACATATAAGTGTAAGCTTAAGTTATTGAAGCGTTGGATAAAATGTAATTAGGAATAAGAGTTGATAGTTAAAATTAGTTCTTAAATTAGAATTAAAGAAGTTGAATGGTGAATATAAAATCTATAAAATAATAAAATGATTGTTAATAAAAAATGAATATCAGTTTTAAGTAATTAAATTATTATAAGTAAAAATGATGCAGTAATGGAATAATAAAAATATATATAAATAAAAGTTATAAGAAACTAAAGTTTAAAATAAAAATGAAATACTAAAACCTAAATACTAAAATAAATAAAAATAGTTAAAATATAATTAATTTATTTTCGGAAAAAAGCAAAATAATTCTAAAGAGATAGGAATTTAAACAGATTGTATTATCCAATATAATAATTAAACTGAATAAACTGATGAAGTGAATTAAATATATTAAATAGATAAATTTTAAGAATAGTTTAGAAATCAATCATTAGTTTATTAAAAATCCAGTTAATTTACAATAATCGTTTTAGATTCTTCGACATAAACAAACTCGAATGATAATTTAGATTTTTCTTAATCTAGATTATAGGATATTTAAAAAGAACTTTAGTTATATAAAAAATAATTATCTAGATTTGAATACATTTCGTAATTATATTACGAAAAATCTTAATAAAAGAAGATTATTTAGCTTGAATTATTTCAAAATATCAAATTAGTAGAATTTGAAACATAAAGTTTCAAGGAGAATTATAACAAAAAAGTATGGATTTTCAAATATCGATATCTTAAAAGCATAATAAGATTGAACATTTAAAAAATTGTAACATATAATAACTACTAACCATAGAAAAATGTAATGTAGAAATATAAAAACAAAATTATCTCAAATTTTGAGAATTAGTAGATAATTCTAGCTAAACAGATATATTAAGCTAAAATAAAAAAATTTAGGCAGATTAAAATCTTAAAATAAAATATAATGCTGAAAATAAAATTATCTAAACTATTAATTTGTAACGTATAACATATTTTATTAAAGTGACTTCACCTTTTTTTGGCTAATCACAAAATTAGAGTTTTTATAAGTTTTTCTTTTAAAAAATCTTCTTTTTCGGAGTAGACTTGAATTATTTCTCGCTTTTCCTTGTTTCCACTAAGACTTGCATTCATAAGCTTTCCTTCAATGAATCCATATTGTCTTTTATTATATTTTCTTGAAGCCACTAGTATTAGAGATATTTCTTGAATTATTTATTGCACTTTTCTTCTATATAATTTTGCTTTTTTTGTGCAGTAGATTCTAAATATTTTATTTCACGTCTTTCGTTCTTCTTTTTTTCTTTCTACCTAAAAATTCCAACATTTTCTTGCCTTGTTTGCAGTATCAGCACCTTATTATTGGCCTTCTTTATGTATAAAATAATGCTTAATTTGTTTCTTCTCTCTCTGTCTCTACATTAATAGTTCATAGTTTATCTTATTTTGCAGTTCCTGTTTCAGTTAATCAACTTGCTAGTTAAGCACAAACTTTGTTTGAAAGTTCTTAGAGTATCTGTTAGAGTTTAAGGTTCTCGTTTTGTAGATGTTAAAGATCAATCTATACTTCTTATTATATTTTATTTGTCTAGTTTGGAGATTGCTATTTTTTAGATACCATTTTATCATAATATAATAAGATTAGAAAATCTAAGTTTAATGATAGCATTAAGAAGCTGAAGTTAACATTGAAAAATTGGAATAAAATCAAAATTTCGTGAATAATTAAGAAAATTAAGAATTGAAAAAATAATTATAAGCGACTTAACCTTGGAAAAAAGAATAGCAGAGTAAGGCAAATAAAAGTTAGAATCGACGTTGCAACTCAAACTACTAATAATTATTTTAATTAACTCAACAGGAAACATCAAGAAGATAATAATAACTTAATTCCACCAGTTTAGAGCTCAATGTAGTAGAAATTAAATTAAGAATCTGATAAAAAAATAAGAGAATTCAATTTAATGGCTCCATAACTTTAAAATTTTATTAAATAAGGAACATTAAGAAAAAATTAATATGATAAACATACAAGGAAGATATGTAAATTCTCTTGAATGTCCTTCATCTAACTCCAGGAAAGGTTGCTTCTCTTTGCCACCAAAAGTACAGTAAGCCTTTAAGCGATTACAGGTTTAATTCCCAACCTGAGATGAAATTATTAATCCAATCCAACATTTAGAATCTTTAGTCCTCAGTCAGATTCCTCATTGGGAGCTTCTTCTCGGTTACCCATTTAATCAAAGTTCACTCTATATAAATCAAATTTATAAAAAACTAAAAAAAAAGGATATAAATAGAAATATAATAAAAGTAAAAAGTTAGAAAATTCATAATATAAAAAGGAACTAAAATAAAACATTTATGCTTAAAAAATAAGTAACTAGTAAATATTAAAGAATAAAGTAACTAAAGATTAAAGCATTTTAAATAAAATAAATAATTTATTTTATAGAAATACTTTGATTTATATATTATTTAAATCGTAAATTAATGTCTAGGAGATTGATTATAGTATAGAAGATTAAATATTTAATTTTTAATTTATATTAAAATTGTTTGCTTTAAAATGGATAATTCATAAATCTATATAAATAATTTAAAAAAACAGTTTTGCTTATAGCAAAAGAATAAAGGCAAATTAACAATGCATTTGATTTAATCTAACTAATAAGAAAAAGTTAGTGGAAATGAATAAGGAAAAAAGAGTTAAAATATTTAGCTTATATTTAAATTAATTAAATGGATTGTAATTATGTTTAATGATAATGCCTTTATAAGTATAATTATTTAATAAATAATTAAGTATTTAAATTATATTAAATAAAGTCTGCAAAATTATTTTCAATTCATAAGATTAGTTACTTAAACAATTATTAAAGTAACTTATCAAATAAAAATGGAAAATAAAGGAGAACAAATTGTTGAAAGTATTTTTTTTAATTTTAAGATAAAGAAATTATTCTCTAGGTAAATACCTCTTCATATTTTTAAGTATATAGATCTACCAAACCTGTGCATTTTAAACTTGAAAAAAGAATTAAATATGTAAAGAAAACTTTGTAGGAATATATGGATTATGTATTTATAGCGATATCAAATGATCAGAACTGAATCGTAAAGGGAGTGCTGATGATATGATAAAGATATGAGATTTTTCAACTGGTTCCCTTAAAAAATTTTATAGGGACATAAGAATTCTGTTGAATCTGTAGTGATATAAAGTGATTAGAAATAAATTGTATCGGGAAGTGGAGATAAGACAATGCAGATAAGCAACTTTACAACTGGCCAACTAATTAGAATTCTTTAAGGTCATACAAATGATGAATCAAGTATTTAGATAAGCAATGATTCAAGTGTTATAATTTCCGATTCATAAGAAAAAACTACAAAGTTATGGAAATTCTCAACAAGTTAATACTTATAGTTTCTTTAAGGCCATTAAAGTTATGTAAACGCTATGGCACTAAGCAGATACAATTAATGGATAGTATCAGAAGGTTGCGACAAAACTGTGAGAAAGTGGAAGATTACAAGTTGAGACAGAAATAAAGAACATTTAAGACTTTAAATTTTATTTTTTAAGAATTTTATTATTAAAATTAGGTATGTTTACACAGTAAATACCTAACACAGAAAATTTGTAAGTAGCATTAAAGTAATTTAAAGTTAAAGTATTTATTCAAGTTTTAAGGTTAAACTTAAGTATAAAGATATTTTAAAATTGAGTTACTTTATATCAAAGATTTTTAAAATATAAGTAAATATTTTATGATTTGAAGTTGGCAAAGTATTTAAAAAATAAATTATAAGCATAAGATATATAAAATTCTCAGTTTAAAATCATTTAATTTATAAAAAAGAATCTTATAATTTTTAAGTGCTTGATATCAATATTAATCTATTAATTTGCTTAAAAAGATAAGAAAAAAAGAAAACAATTTAGACTTTTCTTGAAATCATTCTCATGCTAATTAAACTTTATTCAAAAATCCAGTTATTCCTTTTTGAATACTCTATGGTACTAATTCTCACCCGATCCGCTTTAGTTAAACAAAGATATTTAAAATACATTTTTCTAATATTTAAATGAAGAAACCGGGTTAAATTCAACCATACAAATCAATGTTCTAAAAAAATGATAAATAAACTTAATTTCCTGATGATAGGAAAAATGTAATAATAAGACTTGTTTATAAACCAAATTACAAAATTAATAATTATAAACTGAACTTGATGTTTCGAAGCTAAAGAGACATATTGAATATAAGAAAATTTTAAATAATATTAATCAAATAAATGTAATCTGAAGCATTAGCAAACAACAAAAAGTCAATATCATAAAATCACAATTTTACTTAAACAGATCTCTCATCAGCCCAGATATAAAAATTGGAGTTGCTTTTCTTAAAGTTATTAGACAAGTATAGAAAAGTAGTCTGAATTGTATATTAAGCTATATAATACAACAGAATATTTAAGAATTTAAGAAGAAATGATGATTCTTGTAAGTAGGAAGCTAAAATTTGTATAAATAGGCAAACTTCCTAGATTCAATCTAAGTAAATGAATTAAGTTATTGTAACTCAAGAATTGTTGAAATGCATTAGCAACTCTTAGATCTGGAAATTCTTAATTAAAATCTTGATTAAGAAAACTTATATTTACGAAGCAAGTTTGAATAATACTGAAGAAGTTAATATAGATGTAGTGATAAATAAGTTAAAGTAGAACTCTGCTAAAAATAAGTGAAGTTGAAACAACAGATATTAGAACCTAATATTTAAGTATTGGAGTATTTAATAAGGTAGTTTAAACTAAAGCAAACGTTGAAAAAATTTCTTAGGGAACTATAATTAATAAAACTTAGCATTAACTTGATAATTTTTCTTAAGAACCACTAAAGTTAAAATAAATAATTATAAACTATAAGATGCTTATAGTGCAAGGAATGTTCAGTATGTTTTATTAATCAATGATTATGAACGAGTAAATTAAAGGAAACTAGACGCTTATTCTAAAATATCTGGCTTTCAGAAATGGTGATAGCAAATTATAGTTTAGCAAATGTTAAAACCTTTAAAATAAATTGATGTACATAAACAATTCAATTAAGTGATTTATCCAATCATTAATTAAACTTTTAAATAGACACTTCAGAATTTTTTCTAAAAATGACTAGGTCTCAACTAACTAAAATTAGAATGAAATAATACAGCATGGAAAAAAAAGTTATCGAGATGCTTAACTAAATTAAAAGATTTAGAGACCTATGTTTCCTGATTCTTAAATTTATAGCACAAATATTGAAGAATTAATAATGAAGTATAATTTTAGAAGAAAACAATTCATTTCATTCTTAAAAAAACCAAAACACTGATAAAACTAGAATCATTTTACAAATATAGAAAACAGATTTATTAAACTATCATGCAAGTTAAATCGAGCTGTGTATGATGAATTAAATAGCAATTAGATCAGATAAGCAATAAATATAAGAATATGAAGTATTTACCTTATTTATTATTACATGTTATAGAAATTAAAATCGCAATGCACCTAATTTATTACATAAATAAACTCACAATGGATAGAAATGTCTATGCATTTTCGATCCAGGACTTAAAGGAGGATTGCAAGTAAATAAAATAAAAAGAGTATTAATCTTGATTATACTTGTATTAAAAAATAATAATAAAAAGACTATATTTTAACGATAACTTAATAAAATCAATAATAATTAGTTATCAAATACTAGTCAAAAAGATATTTTTGCTCTTATTTCCATGAAAAGTGAAGAAGAAAAGTAAGAAAAAAAGTCATAAAATCAATAATAATTAGTTATCAAATACTAGTCAAAAAGATATTTTTGCTCTTATTTCCATGAAAAGTGAAGAAGAAAAGTAAGAAAAAAAGTCATAAAATCAATAATAATTAGTTATCAAATACTAGTCAAAAAGATATTTTTGCTCTTATTTCCATGAAAAGTGAAGAAGAAAAGTAAGAAAAAAAGTCATAAAATCAATAATAATTAGTTATCAAATACTAGTCAAAAAGATATTTTTGATTTCCATGAAAAGTGAAGAAGAAAAGTAAGAAAAAAAGTCATAAAATCAATAATAATTAGTTATCAAATACTAGTCAAAAAGATATTTTTGCTCTTATTTCCATGAAAAGTGAAGAAGAAAAGTAAGAAAAAAAGTCATAAAATCAATAATAATTAGTTATCAAATACTAGTCAAAAAGATATTTTTGCTCTTATTTCCATGAAAAGTGAAGAAGAAAAGTAAGAAAAAAAGTCATAAAATCAATAATAATTAGTTATCAAATACTAGTCAAAAAGATATTTTTGCTCTTATTTCCATGAAAAGTGAAGAAGAAAAGTAAGAAAAAAAGTCATAAAATCAATAATAATTAGTTATCAAATACTAGTCAAAAAGATATTTTTGCTCTTATTTCCATGAAAAGTGAAGAAGAAAAGTAAGAAAAAAAGTCATAAAATCAATAATAATTAGTTATCAAATACTAGTCAAAAAGATATTTTTGCTCTTATTTCCATGAAAAGTGAAGAAGAAAAGTAAGAAAAAAAGTCATAAAATCAATAATAATTAGTTATCAAATACTAGTCAAAAAGATATTTTTGCTCTTATTTCCATGAAAAGTGAAGAAGAAAAGTAAGAAAAAAAGTCATAAAATCAATAATAATTAGTTATCAAATACTAGTCAAAAAGATATTTTTGCTCTTATTTCCATGAAAAGTGAAGAAGAAAAGTAAGAAAAAAAGTCATAAAATCAATAATAATTAGTTATCAAATACTAGTCAAAAAGATATTTTTGCTCTTATTTCCATGAAAAGTGAAGAAGAAAAGTAAGAAAAAAAGTCATAAAATCAATAATAATTAGTTATCAAATACTAGTCAAAAAGATATTTTTGCTCTTATTTCCATGAAAAGTGAAGAAGAAAAGTAAGAAAAAAAGTCATAAAATCAATAATAATTAGTTATCAAATACTAGTCAAAAAGATATTTTTGCTCATATTTCCATGAAAAGTGAAGAAGAAAAGTAAGAAAAAAAGTCATAAAATCAATAATAATTAGTTATCAAATACTAGTCAAAAAGATATTTTTGCTCTTATTTCCATGAAAAGTGAAGAAGAAAAGTAAGAAAAAAAGTCATAAAATCAATAATAATTAGTTATCAAATACTAGTCAAAAAGATATTTTTGCTCTTATTTCCATGAAAAGTGAAGAAGAAAAGTAAGAAAAAAAGTCATAAAATCAATAATAATTAGTTATCAAATACTAGTCAAAAAGATATTTTTGCTCTTATTTCCATGAAAAGTGAAGAAGAAAAGTAAGAAAAAAAGTCATAAAATCAATAATAATTAGTTATCAAATACTAGTCAAAAAGATATTTTTGCTCTTATTTCCATGAAAAGTGAAGAAGAAAAGTAAGAAAAAAAGTCATAAAATCAATAATAATTAGTTATCAAATACTAGTCAAAAAGATATTTTTGCTCTTATTTCCATGAAAAGTGAAGAAGAAAAGTAAGAAAAAAAGTCATAAAATCAATAATAATTAGTTATCAAATACTAGTCAAAAAGATATTTTTGCTCTTATTTCCATGAAAAGTGAAGAAGAAAAGTAAGAAAAAAAGTCATAAAATCAATAATAATTAGTTATCAAATACTAGTCAAAAAGATATTTTTGCTCATATTTCCATGAAAAGTGAAGAAGAAAAGTAAGAAAAAAAGTCATAAAATCAATAATAATTAGTTATCAAATACTAGTCAAAAAGATATTTTTGCTCTTATTTCCATGAAAAGTGAAGAAGAAAAGTAAGAAAAAAAGTCATAAAATCAATAATAATTAGTTATCAAATACTAGTCAAAAAGATATTTTTGCTCTTATTTCCATGAAAAGTGAAGAAGAAAAGTAAGAAAAAAAGTCATAAAATCAATAATAATTAGTTATCAAATACTAGTCAAAAAGATATTTTTGCTCTTATTTCCATGAAAAGTGAAGAAGAAAAGTAAGAAAAAAAGTCATAAAATCAATAATAATTAGTTATCAAATACTAGTCAAAAAGATATTTTTGCTCTTATTTCCATGAAAAGTGAAGAAGAAAAGTAAGAAAAAAAGTCATAAAATCAATAATAATTAGTTATCAAATACTAGTCAAAAAGATATTTTTGCTCTTATTTCCATGAAAAGTGAAGAAGAAAAGTAAGAAAAAAAGTCATAAAATCAATAATAATTAGTTATCAAATACTAGTCAAAAAGATATTTTTGCTCTTATTTCCATGAAAAGTGAAGAAGAAAAGTAAGAAAAAAAGTCATAAAATCAATAATAATTAGTTATCAAATACTAGTCAAAAAGATATTTTTGCTCTTATTTCCATGAAAAGTGAAGAAGAAAAGTAAGAAAAAAAGTCATAAAATCAATAATAATTAGTTATCAAATACTAGTCAAAAAGATATTTTTGCTCTTATTTCCATGAAAAGTGAAGAAGAAAAGTAAGAAAAAAAGTCATAAAATCAATAATAATTAGTTATCAAATACTAGTCAAAAAGATATTTTTGCTCTTATTTCCATGAAAAGTGAAGAAGAAAAGTAAGAAAAAAAGTCATAAAATCAATAATAATTAGTTATCAAATACTAGTCAAAAAGATATTTTTGCTCTTATTTCCATGAAAAGTGAAGAAGAAAAGTAAGAAAAAAAGTCATAAAATCAATAATAATTAGTTATCAAATACTAGTCAAAAAGATATTTTTGCTCTTATTTCCATGAAAAGTGAAGAAGAAAAGTAAGAAAAAAAGTCATAAAATCAATAATAATTAGTTATCAAATACTAGTCAAAAAGATATTTTTGCTCTTATTTCCATGAAAAGTGAAGAAGAAAAGTAAGAAAAAAAGTCATAAAATCAATAATAATTAGTTATCAAATACTAGTCAAAAAGATATTTTTGCTCTTATTTCCATGAAAAGTGAAGAAGAAAAGTAAGAAAAAAAGTCATAAAATCAATAATAATTAGTTATCAAATACTAGTCAAAAAGATATTTTTGCTCTTATTTCCATGAAAAGTGAAGAAGAAAAGTAAGAAAAAAAGTCATAAAATCAATAATAATTAGTTATCAAATACTAGTCAAAAAGATATTTTTGCTCTTATTTCCATGAAAAGTGAAGAAGAAAAGTAAGAAAAAAAGTCATAAAATCAATAATAATTAGTTATCAAATACTAGTCAAAAAGATATTTTTGCTCTTATTTCCATGAAAAGTGAAGAAGAAAAGTAAGAAAAAAAGTCATAAAATCAATAATAATTAGTTATCAAATACTAGTCAAAAAGATATTTTTGCTCTTATTTCCATGAAAAGTGAAGAAGAAAAGTAAGAAAAAAAGTCATAAAATCAATAATAATTAGTTATCAAATACTAGTCAAAAAGATATTTTTGCTCTTATTTCCATGAAAAGTGAAGAAGAAAAGTAAGAAAAAAAGTCATAAAATCAATAATAATTAGTTATCAAATACTAGTCAAAAAGATATTTTTGCTCATATTTCCATGAAAAGTGAAGAAGAAAAGTAAGAAAAAAAGTCATAAAATCAATAATAATTAGTTATCAAATACTAGTCAAAAAGATATTTTTGCTCTTATTTCCATGAAAAGTGAAGAAGAAAAGTAAGAAAAAAAGTCATAAAATCAATAATAATTAGTTATCAAATACTAGTCAAAAAGATATTTTTGCTCTTATTTCCATGAAAAGTGAAGAAGAAAAGTAAGAAAAAAAGTCATAAAATCAATAATAATTAGTTATCAAATACTAGTCAAAAAGATATTTTTGCTCTTATTTCCATGAAAAGTGAAGAAGAAAAGTAAGAAAAAAAGTCATAAAATCAATAATAATTAGTTATCAAATACTAGTCAAAAAGATATTTTTGCTCTTATTTCCATGAAAAGTGAAGAAGAAAAGTAAGAAAAAAAGTCATAAAATCAATAATAATTAGTTATCAAATACTAGTCAAAAAGATATTTTTGCTCTTATTTCCATGAAAAGTGAAGAAGAAAAGTAAGAAAAAAAGTCATAAAATCAATAATAATTAGTTATCAAATACTAGTCAAAAAGATATTTTTGCTCTTATTTCCATGAAAAGTGAAGAAGAAAAGTAAGAAAAAAAGTCATAAAATCAATAATAATTAGTTATCAAATACTAGTCAAAAAGATATTTTTGCTCTTATTTCCATGAAAAGTGAAGAAGAAAAGTAAGAAAAAAAGTCATAAAATCAATAATAATTAGTTATCAAATACTAGTCAAAAAGATATTTTTGCTCTTATTTCCATGAAAAGTGAAGAAGAAAAGTAAGAAAAAAAGTCATAAAATCAATAATAATTAGTTATCAAATACTAGTCAAAAAGATATTTTTGCTCTTATTTCCATGAAAAGTGAAGAAGAAAAGTAAGAAAAAAAGTCATAAAATCAATAATAATTAGTTATCAAATACTAGTCAAAAAGATATTTTTGCTCTTATTTCCATGAAAAGTGAAGAAGAAAAGTAAGAAAAAAAGTCATAAAATCAATAATAATTAGTTATCAAATACTAGTCAAAAAGATATTTTTGCTCTTATTTCCATGAAAAGTGAAGAAGAAAAGTAAGAAAAAAAGTCATAAAATCAATAATAATTAGTTATCAAATACTAGTCAAAAAGATATTTTTGCTCTTATTTCCATGAAAAGTGAAGAAGAAAAGTAAGAAAAAAAGTCATAAAATCAATAATAATTAGTTATCAAATACTAGTCAAAAAGATATTTTTGCTCTTATTTCCATGAAAAGTGAAGAAGAAAAGTAAGAAAAAAAGTCATAAAATCAATAATAATTAGTTATCAAATACTAGTCAAAAAGATATTTTTGCTCTTATTTCCATGAAAAGTGAAGAAGAAAAGTAAGAAAAAAAGTCATAAAATCAATAATAATTAGTTATCAAATACTAGTCAAAAAGATATTTTTGCTCTTATTTCCATGAAAAGTGAAGAAGAAAAGTAAGAAAAAAAGTCATAAAATCAATAATAATTAGTTATCAAATACTAGTCAAAAAGATATTTTTGCTCTTATTTCCATGAAAAGTGAAGAAGAAAAGTAAGAAAAAAAGTCATAAAATCAATAATAATTAGTTATCAAATACTAGTCAAAAAGATATTTTTGCTCTTATTTCCATGAAAAGTGAAGAAGAAAAGTAAGAAAAAAAGTCATAAAATCAATAATAATTAGTTATCAAATACTAGTCAAAAAGATATTTTTGCTCTTATTTCCATGAAAAGTGAAGAAGAAAAGTAAGAAAAAAAGTCATAAAATCAATAATAATTAGTTATCAAATACTAGTCAAAAAGATATTTTTGCTCTTATTTCCATGAAAAGTGAAGAAGAAAAGTAAGAAAAAAAGTCATAAAATCAATAATAATTAGTTATCAAATACTAGTCAAAAAGATATTTTTGCTCTTATTTCCATGAAAAGTGAAGAAGAAAAGTAAGAAAAAAAGTCATAAAATCAATAATAATTAGTTATCAAATACTAGTCAAAAAGATATTTTTGCTCTTATTTCCATGAAAAGTGAAGAAGAAAAGTAAGAAAAAAAGTCATAAAATCAATAATAATTAGTTATCAAATACTAGTCAAAAAGATATTTTTGCTCTTATTTCCATGAAAAGTGAAGAAGAAAAGTAAGAAAAAAAGTCATAAAATCAATAATAATTAGTTATCAAATACTAGTCAAAAAGATATTTTTGCTCTTATTTCCATGAAAAGTGAAGAAGAAAAGTAAGAAAAAAAGTCATAAAATCAATAATAATTAGTTATCAAATACTAGTCAAAAAGATATTTTTGCTCTTATTTCCATGAAAAGTGAAGAAGAAAAGTAAGAAAAAAAGTCATAAAATCAATAATAATTAGTTATCAAATACTAGTCAAAAAGATATTTTTGCTCTTATTTCCATGAAAAGTGAAGAAGAAAAGTAAGAAAAAAAGTCATAAAATCAATAATAATTAGTTATCAAATACTAGTCAAAAAGATATTTTTGCTCTTATTTCCATGAAAAGTGAAGAAGAAAAGTAAGAAAAAAAGTCATAAAATCAATAATAATTAGTTATCAAATACTAGTCAAAAAGATATTTTTGCTCTTATTTCCATGAAAAGTGAAGAAGAAAAGTAAGAAAAAAAAGTCATAAAATCAATAATAATTAGTTATCAAATACTAGTCAAAAAGATATTTTTGCTCTTATTTCCATGAAAAGTGAAGAAGAAAAGTAAGAAAAAAAGTCATAAAATCAATAATAATTAGTTATCAAATACTAGTCAAAAAGATATTTTTGCTCTTATTTCCATGAAAAGTGAAGAAGAAAAGTAAGAAAAAAAGTCATAAAATCAATAATAATTAGTTATCAAATACTAGTCAAAAAGATATTTTTGCTCTTATTTCCATGAAAAGTGAAGAAGAAAAGTAAGAAAAAAAGTCATAAAATCAATAATAATTAGTTATCAAATACTAGTCAAAAAGATATTTTTGCTCTTATTTCCATGAAAAGTGAAGAAGAAAAGTAAGAAAAAAAGTCATAAAATCAATAATAATTAGTTATCAAATACTAGTCAAAAAGATATTTTTGCTCTTATTTCCATGAAAAGTGAAGAAGAAAAGTAAGAAAAAAAGTCATAAAATCAATAATAATTAGTTATCAAATACTAGTCAAAAAGATATTTTTGCTCTTATTTCCATGAAAAGTGAAGAAGAAAAGTAAGAAAAAAAGTCATAAAATCAATAATAATTAGTTATCAAATACTAGTCAAAAAGATATTTTTGCTCTTATTTCCATGAAAAGTGAAGAAGAAAAGTAAGAAAAAAAGTCATAAAATCAATAATAATTAGTTATCAAATACTAGTCAAAAAGATATTTTTGCTCTTATTTCCATGAAAAGTGAAGAAGAAAAGTAAGAAAAAAAGTCATAAAATCAATAATAATTAGTTATCAAATACTAGTCAAAAAGATATTTTTGCTCTTATTTCCATGAAAAGTGAAGAAGAAAAGTAAGAAAAAAAGTCATAAAATCAATAATAATTAGTTATCAAATACTAGTCAAAAAGATATTTTTGCTCTTATTTCCATGAAAAGTGAAGAAGAAAAGTAAGAAAAAAAGTCATAAAATCAATAATAATTAGTTATCAAATACTAGTCAAAAAGATATTTTTGCTCTTATTTCCATGAAAAGTGAAGAAGAAAAGTAAGAAAAAAAGTCATAAAATCAATAATAATTAGTTATCAAATACTAGTCAAAAAGATATTTTTGCTCTTATTTCCATGAAAAGTGAAGAAGAAAAGTAAGAAAAAAAGTCATAAAATCAATAATAATTAGTTATCAAATACTAGTCAAAAAGATATTTTTGCTCTTATTTCCATGAAAAGTGAAGAAGAAAAGTAAGAAAAAAAGTCATAAAATCAATAATAATTAGTTATCAAATACTAGTCAAAAAGATATTTTTGCTCTTATTTCCATGAAAAGTGAAGAAGAAAAGTAAGAAAAAAAGTCATAAAATCAATAATAATTAGTTATCAAATACTAGTCAAAAAGATATTTTTTGCTCTTATTTCCATGAAAAGTGAAGAAGAAAAGTAAGAAAAAAAGTCATAAAATCAATAATAATTAGTTATCAAATACTAGTCAAAAAGATATTTTTGCTCTTATTTCCATGAAAAGTGAAGAAGAAAAGTAAGAAAAAAAGTCATAAAATCAATAATAATTAGTTATCAAATACTAGTCAAAAAGATATTTTTGCTCTTATTTCCATGAAAAGTGAAGAAGAAAAGTAAGAAAAAAAGTCATAAAATCAATAATAATTAGTTATCAAATACTAGTCAAAAAGATATTTTTGCTCTTATTTCCATGAAAAGTGAAGAAGAAAAGTAAGAAAAAAAGTCATAAAATCAATAATAATTAGTTATCAAATACTAGTCAAAAAGATATTTTTGCTCTTATTTCCATGAAAAGTGAAGAAGAAAAGTAAGAAAAAAAGTCATAAAATCAATAATAATTAGTTATCAAATACTAGTCAAAAAGATATTTTTGCTCTTATTTCCATGAAAAGTGAAGAAGAAAAGTAAGAAAAAAAAGTCATAAAATCAATAATAATTAGTTATCAAATACTAGTCAAAAAGATATTTTTGCTCTTATTTCCATGAAAAGTGAAGAAGAAAAGTAAGAAAAAAAGTCATAAAATCAATAATAATTAGTTATCAAATACTAGTCAAAAAGATATTTTTGCTCTTATTTCCATGAAAAGTGAAGAAGAAAAGTAAGAAAAAAAGTCATAAAATCAATAATAATTAGTTATCAAATACTAGTCAAAAAGATATTTTTGCTCTTATTTCCATGAAAAGTGAAGAAGAAAAGTAAGAAAAAAAGTCATAAAATCAATAATAATTAGTTATCAAATACTAGTCAAAAAGATATTTTTGCTCTTATTTCCATGAAAAGTGAAGAAGAAAAGTAAGAAAAAAAGTCATAAAATCAATAATAATTAGTTATCAAATACTAGTCAAAAAGATATTTTTGCTCTTATTTCCATGAAAAGTGAAGAAGAAAAGTAAGAAAAAAAGTCATAAAATCAATAATAATTAGTTATCAAATACTAGTCAAAAAGATATTTTTGCTCTTATTTCCATGAAAAGTGAAGAAGAAAAGTAAGAAAAAAAGTCATAAAATCAATAATAATTAGTTATCAAATACTAGTCAAAAAGATATTTTTGCTCTTATTTCCATGAAAAGTGAAGAAGAAAAGTAAGAAAAAAAGTCATAAAATCAATAATAATTAGTTATCAAATACTAGTCAAAAAGATATTTTTGCTCTTATTTCCATGAAAAGTGAAGAAGAAAAGTAAGAAAAAAAGTCATAAAATCAATAATAATTAGTTATCAAATACTAGTCAAAAAGATATTTTTGCTCTTATTTCCATGAAAAGTGAAGAAGAAAAGTAAGAAAAAAAGTCATAAAATCAATAATAATTAGTTATCAAATACTAGTCAAAAAGATATTTTTGCTCTTATTTCCATGAAAAGTGAAGAAGAAAAGTAAGAAAAAAAGTCATAAAATCAATAATAATTAGTTATCAAATACTAGTCAAAAAGATATTTTTGCTCTTATTTCCATGAAAAGTGAAGAAGAAAAGTAAGAAAAAAAGTCATAAAATCAATAATAATTAGTTATCAAATACTAGTCAAAAAGATATTTTTGCTCTTATTTCCATGAAAAGTGAAGAAGAAAAGTAAGAAAAAAAGTCATAAAATCAATAATAATTAGTTATCAAATACTAGTCAAAAAGATATTTTTGCTCTTATTTCCATGAAAAGTGAAGAAGAAAAGTAAGAAAAAAAGTCATAAAATCAATAATAATTAGTTATCAAATACTAGTCAAAAAGATATTTTTGCTCTTATTTCCATGAAAAGTGAAGAAGAAAAGTAAGAAAAAAAGTCATAAAATCAATAATAATTAGTTATCAAATACTAGTCAAAAAGATATTTTTGCTCTTATTTCCATGAAAAAGTGAAGAAGAAAAGTAAGAAAAAAAGTCATAAAATCAATAATAATTAGTTATCAAATACTAGTCAAAAAGATATTTTTGCTCTTATTTCCATGAAAAGTGAAGAAGAAAAGTAAGAAAAAAAGTCATAAAATCAATAATAATTAGTTATCAAATACTAGTCAAAAAGATATTTTTGCTCTTATTTCCATGAAAAGTGAAGAAGAAAAGTAAGAAAAAAAGTCATAAAATCAATAATAATTAGTTATCAAATACTAGTCAAAAAGATATTTTTGCTCTTATTTCCATGAAAAGTGAAGAAGAAAAGTAAGAAAAAAAAGTCATAAAATCAATAATAATTAGTTATCAAATACTAGTCAAAAAGATATTTTTGCTCTTATTTCCATGAAAAGTGAAGAAGAAAAGTAAGAAAAAAAGTCATAAAATCAATAATAATTAGTTATCAAATACTAGTCAAAAAGATATTTTTGCTCTTATTTCCATGAAAAGTGAAGAAGAAAAGTAAGAAAAAAAGTCATAAAATCAATAATAATTAGTTATCAAATACTAGTCAAAAAGATATTTTTGCTCTTATTTCCATGAAAAGTGAAGAAGAAAAGTAAGAAAAAAAGTCATAAAATCAATAATAATTAGTTATCAAATACTAGTCAAAAAGATATTTTTGCTCTTATTTCCATGAAAAGTGAAGAAGAAAAGTAAGAAAAAAAGTCATAAAATCAATAATAATTAGTTATCAAATACTAGTCAAAAAGATATTTTTGCTCTTATTTCCATGAAAAGTGAAGAAGAAAAGTAAGAAAAAAAGTCATAAAATCAATAATAATTAGTTATCAAATACTAGTCAAAAAGATATTTTTTGCTCTTATTTCCATGAAAAGTGAAGAAGAAAAGTAAGAAAAAAAGTCATAAAATCAATAATAATTAGTTATCAAATACTAGTCAAAAAGATATTTTTGCTCTTATTTCCATGGAAAAGTGAAGAAGAAAAGTAAGAAAAAAAGTCATAAAATCAATAATAATTAGTTATCAAATACTAGTCAAAAAGATATTTTTGCTCTTATTTCCATGAAAAGTGAAGAAGAAAAGTAAGAAAAAAAGTCATAAAATCAATAATAATTAGTTATCAAATACTAGTCAAAAAGATATTTTTGCTCTTATTTCCATGAAAAGTGAAGAAGAAAAGTAAGAAAAAAAGTCATAAAATCAATAATAATTAGTTATCAAATACTAGTCAAAAAGATATTTTTGCTCTTATTTCCATGAAAAGTGAAGAAGAAAAGTAAGAAAAAAAGTCATAAAATCAATAATAATTAGTTATCAAATACTAGTCAAAAAGATATTTTTGCTCTTATTTCCATGAAAAGTGAAGAAGAAAAGTAAGAAAAAAAGTCATAAAATCAATAATAATTAGTTATCAAATACTAGTCAAAAAGATATTTTTGCTCTTATTTCCATGAAAAGTGAAGAAGAAAAGTAAGAAAAAAAAGTCATAAAATCAATAATAATTAGTTATCAAATACTAGTCAAAAAGATATTTTTGCTCTTATTTCCATGAAAAGTGAAGAAGAAAAGTAAGAAAAAAAGTCATAAAATCAATAATAATTAGTTATCAAATACTAGTCAAAAAGATATTTTTGCTCTTATTTCCATGAAAAGTGAAGAAGAAAAGTAAGAAAAAAAGTCATAAAATCAATAATAATTAGTTATCAAATACTAGTCAAAAAGATATTTTTGCTCTTATTTCCCATGAAAAGTGAAGAAGAAAAGTAAGAAAAAAAGTCATAAAATCAATAATAATTAGTTATCAAATACTAGTCAAAAAGATATTTTTGCTCTTATTTCCATGAAAAGTGAAGAAGAAAAGTAAGAAAAAAAGTCATAAAATCAATAATAATTAGTTATCAAATACTAGTCAAAAAGATATTTTTGCTCTTATTTCCATGAAAAGTGAAGAAGAAAAGTAAGAAAAAAAGTCATAAAATCAATAATAATTAGTTATCAAATACTAGTCAAAAAGATATTTTTGCTCTTATTTCCATGAAAAGTGAAGAAGAAAAGTAAGAAAAAAAGTCATAAAATCAATAATAATTAGTTATCAAATACTAGTCAAAAAGATATTTTTGCTCTTATTTCCATGAAAAGTGAAGAAGAAAAGTAAGAAAAAAAGTCATAAAATCAATAATAATTAGTTATCAAATACTAGTCAAAAAGATATTTTTGCTCCTTATTTCCATGAAAAGTGAAGAAGAAAAAGTAAGAAAAAAAGTCATAAAATCAATAATAATTAGTTATCAAATACTAGTCAAAAAGATATTTTTGCTCTTATTTCCATGAAAAGTGAAGAAGAAAAAGTAAGAAAAAAAGTCATAAAATCAATAATAATTAGTTATCAAATACTAGTCAAAAAGATATTTTTGCTCTTATTTCCATGAAAAGTGAAGAAGAAAAGTAAGAAAAAAAGTCATAAAATCAATAATAATTAGTTATCAAATACTAGTCAAAAAAGATATTTTTGCTCTTATTTCATGAAAAGTGAAGAAGAAAAGTAAGAAAAAAAGTCATAAAATCAATAATAATTAGTTATCAAATACTAGTCCAAAAAGATATTTTTGCTCTTATTTCCATGAAAAGTGAAGAAGAAAAGTAAGAAAAAAAGTCATAAAATCAATAATAATTAGTTATCAAATACTAGTCAAAAAGATATTTTTGCTCTTATTTCCATGAAAAGTGAAGAAGAAAAGTAAGAAAAAAAAGTCATAAAAATCAATAATA